>JBAIZL010000394.1:12802500-12827500 GCA_036971475.1 Prosapia bicincta | reverse complement strand
GGATGCTAAATTCAATGACGTCATCTAGAGTCACCTAGGATGGACGGTTTTTACTCTACGTTAGTACCAAATGGGTGAATTGGAGTGAAAAAGTCAAAATCCAAAAAATCGCTGGAACATAACCACTCGGGGGTTTTTGAGGTTGCTGAATTCAATACCGTCATCGAAAGAGATCAGGGATGGACGGGTGTGGGCTCTACGGGAGTAGCAAAGGGAGAATTGGGGTAAGAAGGTCAGAGGCCAAGAGATCGTTATAAAATAATCACTCGGGGTTTTTAATAATGCTGAGTCTAATCCTAGCACCGAAGTTGGCCATCCGCAATCCGAGATGGGACTGCGGGTGTCGCTGTGGGTGAATTTAGGTAAAACTAGCCAGAATCTAAAATATTGCCCAAACATGGGCATTCGAAGATTTTAAAAGCTCCTAGTCCTACGTCATGAAAATTCGCCGGGCATGTACGGGGTTACCAAGGGGTGATTTGGCTTAATATATCCCATTAACAATAAATCGCCCGAAATTGGCATGTTTCCAACTATGCAACATAACCAACAGAATGAGTCAGGTTCGTGACCTTGTCTTGGACAGACGTTATGCTACATCTATTTACAGAAATGTTTGTGATATGAAAATATAAACAGGTGTCACACCGATAGCAGTTCTAGTACGTTTGTTTACGTCTTGTCTATCAAACTAATCTTTATAACTTGGAGCAGTGTTTCAATGCAGCCTGTCCATGTGCTTTAAGCATTTTAAAGACTGTATGCTTGAACGATTCAATTTGAAAACTGTCAATTTGATAACTGTTTGTCCCAAATTGATAATTTGTTAAAAATTAATTAATTAATTAATTTTTTTTTTTTTTTTTTTTAAATGTATTTTGTCTACCTAATTGTCATATATTTTCTTTCCATTTTTACTTAGACTATCTAAACATTTATGTTTGTTTTCTCATTCTTCGTCGGGTAATTAATTTTCTTCTCTTTTCGTGTTATTTTCTTTTGTTATCTTAAAAAGGATGGTATCGTTAGCGGGGTCAGCGGAATTACTTTTCAGTTAATGATAAACTTCTACTATAACCGTAAATTAAAAAAAATAACTATAAATAAGTAGACCTTATATTTTTTCAACCTTTATACAACTTAGAATAAACGAGTAAGAGAAATTTTTGACCCACATCATTTCATCGACTTATCTTTATCAGCTTATATATCCAGAAAAACCTATTATGCCAATATCTACAAATTCCAAGCTTAATCTTTAACTACCGTCATCGTTCCTGACCATCAGCGACGGGTTATCCGAAGAAGACAGTGATTCAGGTGCTGTATCTAATGACCAACTTTTAGAAGGCATCTAAGAGAATAGGGGAATTGTGCAACAGACTGAAGAAGTAATTGAGCAAAAGATCATAATACCGAATCTCAATGAAGTGCATCAGACGATGAAGATGTTTTCGAAAAACTGCAACCTCCAGAACTTTACAAATTTTTCTATTTGTATAGATACATTGTTATAAACAATGTAGAATTTGTCCAGCAACAAAAAATAGAAAGACTAGTTACACTTTGTATCCGGCAAGCTGGCCTGAGCAACCGGGCGGGTCCACAGGTGGCGGATAGTGGGACGGCCTACAGAAATGTAGGTTACCTGTGAATAACGATTCCGGAAGGTTTCTGAATATGCAGGCCTGGACCAAGGCTATGGTTCAAAGGTGAGGAATTATCCCTCCTCGTCAGTCAACCGGTTGGGCGTGGTAGAAATAACCGAGTGCTCTGACCGGGGAGACTGGGGTAGTTGGGAATTAAGTCCTCACAATGCTACTCTCACCTCCCGGGTGAACCAAGGGCAATGCGACAGTGAAGTATGGGCGGGAAACTACCCAAACGACACAGTTGTAAAAAAGAGAGTAAAGCAGGCTGTTCGTCTGAGCAGTTAATAATGTCCTGAACTTGGGGGGGTGCTTCAAGGTCAGTGACTGAATACCCAATCCAAGGTGGAAGGCATCGTGCCGAAGGATGAATGGCTGCAGGGTATAAAATGCAGTCCCAAACGATCCCCTTGAGGAACCAGACAAAACCTCATTGTATGATGTCTTGCCAGGGCAATGGGGGCTCTGCTCTGGTCGACCGTTATTTCCCCCATACTCGTGGGACTTTAATGGACCAAGTAAGTAAAAGAATTGATTTCGAGACTGCACAGACAGTGGGAGCCAATGAGACGGCAAACCGTGAGTCTGTAGCAGAGATGCCAACGGCAACCATCACTGGGGGTGCGGGGGCGGCTGTCAAGCTGCCGACTGCAGAAACCGGTGAAGTGGCTGCAGAGTTGAGTACGCTTTCTTTACGGAGAAAGCGAATGAGTGGAGCGGCCAAAAGGCGGCTCCGAAAAGAACAGGCGAGAGCAGCGGGAGGGCCAACAACCCTGAAAAAACGGAGGGGAGGCCAAAACCGAGCTGAGTCTGTCAAAGTCCAGGGCTTGGATGTTGTGAGGAGGGAGGTGCAACAGGGAAGAAAGCAACCGAGAGCGCCAAACCCCAGCACGTCAAAAAGGCCTAGGAGTGAGACGTCCAACCCCTCTCCAGTGAAGGGAGGAATGAAGAAGGTGAAACTGGGACAAGGGGGGGACGCTGGAGTGTCTTCGGGCACATACGGCGATACCCTCAGGCAAAAACTAGCAATTGTCCCAGTTAGTTACCCTGAGAGACAACTCTCGGAAGAGATGGCGTTGGAGCTGGAGGAGCTGTTCTTCTCGAAACTGCTGTCCGCTGAGGCGGAGAGTGAGGATAGAGGATTTAGGACAGCATACTTAGAGAGGGGAGCTCTAAATGTCGTATGCTCCTCACGGGAGAGCCTGGAGTGTGTCCTTCGGGTCCTGCCAAGCTTCACCCTGAGCGAGGGGGTAAAGTTGAGGGCAGGGCCACCCAAGGAGATCTTTTGCATTGCAAAGGTGTCAATGTGGGTGCCCAAACCCTACAATGACAAGGAGCCGGAAGAGATCCTGAAGGTGGTCAAAACCCAGAACCCTGGGGTTGTTCAGGATACTTGGAAGGTGATTGCTAAAAAAAGGGAGGATGCAGGTCTTACCCTGATCTTGTATATAGGAGAGGGCTCCCTCAGGGCACGGCGGAACAACAACCTGAGGGTGAACGTGGGGCTGAGACCGGCCACGTTCAAGGTGCTCTCTAGTACTGGGGCTGCTCTGCGAACCCAGGCAACTGCAGAGTAAGCAGGAAAATGATCAAGATCCTCCAAGTGAACCTACAGCATAGCAGGGCGGCCAGTGCTGTCGTGTGTAGGATGCTGGACAGGGGAGAGGTGGACTTGGTGCTCATCCAGGAACCATGGATTTCTAGAGGAAAAATATGCGGGCTGGCGACATCTGGAGGTAAGTTGTTGTATGATAAGGACTCCGGTGTTCCCAGGACGTGTATCCTGGTTAGGAGGGGGTTGTGTGCTTTTGTACTAACGAACTTCTGTTGCAGGGATTTGTTAGCAGTGACAGTGGAGCTGCGGGCGGAGGGGGGATGAAGAGGCTGAACCTGGCCACGGCATATCTCCCCTTTGACTGCGCGGGGGCTCTACCAACACAAGAGCTGAGGAGCCTGGTCGAGCACTGCGGGGCTGTGGATGAGGAGCTGCTGGTGGGGATGGATGCTAACTCCCATCACACTTCGTGGGGAAGTACAGGTACCAACACTAGAGGTGAGGAACTTTTAGCTTATCTTAGCTTTACTAGTCTTAAATCAGGGGGAAGAGCCGACGTTTGTCACTAGGGCCAGACAGGAGGTCCTGGACATTACGGTGGCATCGAACCAGATGGCTAGGTATGTACTAAATTGGTATGTGTCGGATGAACCATCTTCTTCTGATCACAGACATATTAGGTATGATATCTCTCTAAATCCAGCCATGCTTCGCCCAACCAGGGATCCAAGAAGAACAGACTGGGACTCCTACAGGAGGGACCTGGGTGTTCGGATTGAGGAGGCTGGATTGGAGTATGGTGGGAGGAGAGAGCTAGAAGACTCTGCCACATTGGTTGGCGAGGCTATAATAGAATCCTTTACCGATAACTGCCCTCTCAGTGAGGGGAGGAAAGTAGGGGATCCGTCATGGTGGAACAAGTAGCTAGCCAAACTTCGGAAGACCACCAGGAGACTCTTTAATAGAGCAAAAATGAATGGGGAGTGGGACCTGTATAGGAAAACACTAACCGAATACAACAGGGCAATTAGAGAAGCGCGCAGGAAGTCCTGGAAGGAGTTTTGTCATGAGATTAACAAAACTCGGGAAGGGGCACGACTGTATAAAGTGCTCTCTAAGGACCCAGTTAACCCGGTGGGGATGCTAAGAACCCCACTGGGAAATATAACAAAA
The DNA here is from genome assembly GCA_036971475.1 of Prosapia bicincta. Classification (NCBI taxonomy): domain Eukaryota; kingdom Metazoa; phylum Arthropoda; class Insecta; order Hemiptera; family Cercopidae; genus Prosapia; species Prosapia bicincta. Next base: position 12,823,123 of record JBAIZL010000394.1, on the reverse strand, counting down.
ACGGCAGGGGAAACTGTGGAAGAATTAATCAGGACACATTTCCCTTCCAGTACCCTGAGGAAACTTGGGGGAGCAGACACTGAACCAGTTACCAAACTCTCCACAAGACGTGGTAAGAGGGAGGACTGGGAAGTGGCAAGGAGGATAGTAACTCCACAAAGGGTAAGATGGGCTGTTGGCACTTTTAAACCCTACAAATCTCCAGGTCCAGATGGGATCTATCCTGTGCTGCTGCAGCAGGGAATGGATATGCTGGTGCTGGTACTTACTAAATTATACAGGCTAAGCATTGCTCTAGGGCATGTGCCGGCAGCCTGGAAATCTAGTAAGGTGGTCTTTATACCTAAGCCCACCGGTAACCAATCGGAAGGGAAAGGATACAGACCTATCACACTCATGTCCTTTGTTCTCAAGGGACTTGAAAAACTGGTTGATAGGCATATTAGGGGGGGTGCTTTGGCTATCAAACCACTGCATTGGAACCAGTATGCTTACCAACCGGGGAAATCTTGCGAGGGAGCTCTCCATCAAGTGGTTGGTAGGATTGAGCAAATGATCGCTAAGAAAGGTTGTGCCATAGGTGCCTTCCTCGACATTGAAGGGGCTTTCAATAACCCCTCAGTGGAGACGATGGTAAGTGGTGCAAGACGTCATGGAGTGGATGCGACCACTTGTGGTTGGATAAGTTCCATGTTAACAAACAGAAGCATTTCTGTAGAGGTGGCAGGGGAGGTCAGAAGGGCGGAGACAAGTCTGGGCTGTGCACAGGGGGGGGGGGTTCTCTCTCCTCTGTTGTGGTGCCTAGTGGTTGACAACCTTATTGAACTCCTGAATGAACAGGGGTACTTCTGTCTAGGATATGCGGACGACATAGTTGTCCTGATCCTGGGAAGATTCCCTGATACAGTCCTTGAGGTAATCAGAAATCCTCTACGACTGATTGAAGAGTGGTGTAAAAAGGAGAACCTTAGGGTAAATCCAAAAAAGACTGCTCTCATTAACTTCACCAGACAGCGAAAAGATCTGACGACCAGGATGCCCCGCTTGTTTGGTGAATACCTTGAGTTTGTGGGGGAGGTGAAGTACCTGGGAGTTACTCTGGACAGGAAACTCACCTGGAACTCACATCTTGAGAGGACAGTTAACAGGGCCAAAAGGGCACTGATGACTGTGAGAAGAATGGTGGGTAAGAAATGGGGACTGAAGCCATCAATGATGCACTGGATGTATCTGAGGGTGATAAGACCTATGATTACCTATGGAGCTCTGGTGTGGTGGACAAAGGCCAACCAGGCACAGACAAGAGCTAAACTGAGCTCTATTCAGAGATTGGCCTGTCTGTACACACTGGGAGCGATGTCAACTACACCAGGTGCAGCAATGGAAGTAATGCTTAACCTCCCTCCCCTTGAGCTTGTCCTTAGGGGAGAGGCGAGGCTAGCGGCATGGAGATTGCGCAACTCGAGCAACTGGGCTAACCTCCCAGATGTCTCGGGACATACGAGTATCGAGTGCGAGGTCAAAGAACCCGTCTTGGAAATGGGCAGCGACCACATTACTCGAATGTTTGCACCTGACCAGGTCCACCAAACTGTGATGGAATGGTCAGGGACATTAACATCGGGAGCTAAGATCTGGTACACAGATGGCTCCAAGATGGACTTCGGCACTGGAGCGGGGGTGTATTGTAAAAACCCAAGGGTAGAACTAGTTTTTTCCTTGGGGAGGATACCTCTGTCTTTCAGGCCGAAGTATATGCTATAAATGCCTGTCTGGGAGAGATAGCGAGAAGGGAAACACATGGGGCCCGGATTGCTATTTTCTCCGACAGTCAGGCAGCAATTAAGGCACTAAACGGACACGTGGTCACCTCGGCCATAGTCAGGGAGTGCCTAATTAACCTACAAGCTCTGGCAAGGCACAATCAAGTCAAGATTGGTTGGGTGCCAGGGCATAGGGGAATACTTGGAAATGAAGCCGCAGATGCGCTGGCCAGGGAGGGGTCCTCGACTCCCCGGATTGGACCGGAACCTGCGGTAGGTATTTCCAAATCGATGGTCAGGATGACAGTGCGAAGGTGGATGGCTGAAAGACACTGTGAGCACTGGATCAGGGCCGAAGGGATGAGACACAGTAAGCTAACCCTTAGGAAACCTTCCTTGGGGCTGCAGAAGAGTCTCATCTATCTGTCTAGGCAGGAATTAAGGATAGCCACAGGTCTACTCACGGGACACTGTGGACTAAGGAAACATTTGCATAAAATGGGTATCTACAAGGATGAACCAGTGTGCAGATTGTGCGGGCAGGAACTGGAGACTGCCACACACATTACTTACAGATGTGGAGTACTTGCTGAGAGGCGCTTCAACCTCTTTGGTGATGGAACGGCTTTGGTGGATGCTGAAGGTAAAACTCTAGTCAGGAAACTCCTAAACCTGGTAAGAGGGAAGGGGTTATTTGACTAGATCAGGGAGGTAAGTACAATATACCTTAAGGTAGCAGTGCTTCGGGTAATTCAAACCCGCTCCCAAGTTAAAAAAAAAAAAAAAAAAAAAAAAAAATACACTTTGTAAGCTGTCTTTGTACAGCCAATATGTCTAGAATGTTCTGAGCCGCTGTGTAAATGTACCTAAATGACATATGTGCGAGTGTTGTCAGTTTATATTACGATATCAGACTGTCTGGTGTAAACAAACATAGGTCCAAGCCACACAAAGAAAAAGGCTCGCACTCGACAAGTACTCTCGTGGACGAAGGCCCGGAAAACTGACTTTCTGCATTATATCTTTTCCACCCTATCTCTCATTTACATACGGCGTAAACGTAAATAATTTATGGTTTTCTCCCGACATCAAAATGGTCGTATAAAGACGGAAACATTTGTTTCTATACTCGACTTTAGCCGCTGGTAGTCTATATTTTATTTTATTAATATGTTTATTGAATACATTGGTATTAATATTTACTGAATATATATGGAGTAGGCCATATTAAGTGTTACATCTGTTAATGCATGTGTTGCAGACTAGTGTTACCATGTTTGCAATGTTACCAAATTGTAAGAATATACAGCAAATAATAGTCACTTTTAGATTCTTAAAATCTGATAGAGATGCTATGACAATTAATTTGAAAAGCAAGTTAAATTAAAAAATAAATACTTTATCCATCCTATAGTATCTAAGAGCACCAAGGGAAAAGAACGAGATGCATTGACCGGAACATTAAGATAAGTTTGGTCATGAAGTAAACAAACACGTCAGAATGGCTTTCGGAGTGTCGGCTGTTTATGTTTCCATAGCAGAATTGTGTCTGTAAATACACAGCATAGATCTCTCCAAGATAAGGTCGCGAATCCACAGCTGTATGTCCTGAAATAGCAAGTTTACAAATTCCTGAAGTACTTACATCGAGGACTCTAATGAAACACTTGGCAACAATATCTCAACTTTTCCAAATGAATGACCAAGGTATTAAAGAGCTAGCGTTATTTATAGGCCATACAACATCATTTTTATCAATAATAACATTATATATATTTTTTTCATCCAAATACTCAAAAAATAGGCTGAAAGATATAAATAATGTAGATAAGAAAGAACACGTCTATATATACACACATTCTATGACCATAAGGACAAAACATTTTAAGTACTTATTTAAAGATAAATGTATCATAGGTGTTAATATGCCAATTAAACTAGAGAGCAGTTCAGGCGGTTTAAACAATGGTAAATATTTAAAATTCTTTATTTCTACATCTCTGAAGATTATATGTAAGGATATAGTTCTTCCCAATGTATATTGCAGTGTAGCTAGGAATCAAAACGTTTTCAGTAAGCAATGTAATAAATCTATTATGTTTATCCTCGATATTCTAGTCCCAAGAGTAACTTTAATATCTATATGATTTTCACTCACTTTAGAGTAGCATGAAAAACTGGTTCAAGTATGGTGATCATTGGTACGGAAACAAATACAGTAGTGCATGGATAATTCGAGGTAGATGGCACCGAGACACCGTCGGATTACCGAAAACTTTGATTACACGGAAATAACTTCCTGTAAACTAGAAAAAAAACAGGAGTTCTAATGAACCCTAATACTATAATTAAGAATGCACAAAATACGTATGTAGAACTTTATTGATTACAGTACATACATAAATTAATGTTTCTTGGCTCTCCAAGACTACTATACTGAATCTCGCTTGCGAGGATACTATACGATATGAATACCATACTAAGTATCGGCAATTATAGCTAGAAAATAGCCGATGCCCCTTGTAAACTTTATCAGGACGCTCAATGTTTTGATAGTAGATAGTCTTTTTGTTCCCCTAACATAAAAAAAAAAACGAGATTATCAGTAAAATATCAGTAAATCTGAAGTATAGTGAAAAATTACCGTGATCAATGGTAGTAAATATTTATGATTATCAACGTCTAAAGATTGACTACGAAACGTTTTATAAGCACTTGGTTAGGGTTGCTTAACTGAAGTAATTTTCTATCAACGAAGAATAGAGAATATTCAAATTGAAATATTAAGTTTGTAATTAGGAGTTATTTATTAACTGGTATTGCTAGTGGTAGGGTTCGTAAAATATATAACAAAGGAGACAGTTTTGAGAAGTGATTGAGTATTAGCAGAATTTGTCTTGAGATCAGACACAGCCGAACGAACTAAAATCATTCTGATACTAACTATAAAAATGTATGTAACATGTCGACCGAAGAACGGAGAGATTTTTTAAAGTGAAAAAAACTACAAAACAGTCATTATCTTTTACGTCTTGTTTTTTTAACAAGAAATAATATCATAGTGACTAATTTTATTCTGTCACTCTCCATAACGCTATTTTACAGCTAGTTTTTGAAGACTGGTTCCTCAGCTATATTCGCCAAAATATTTGTAAAGGTTTTCACCATAATAATAATAAATCAAATTGTAGATATGCGAGCCAGGAGGGATACGGTTAAAGATAGAACTAAAGAAGAAGATTAAAATATATTTAAATCCTATCAGATATATTTTCAGGTGCATTCAACGTGTCTTGATGAAAGTAACATCACAATCAAGGTGAAATGTCATCCTTTCGGAAAATATCTAAGGGAGGAATTAAATAAATTGTTTAACCTGCCAACAACGACTACCAGGAAAATTTAATGAATGTAGTTAAAGAAGAACTTTTAGAAAAAATAGGTCTTTACTCAAACACAATTGTACCTATAACAACCTATGACAAATCAAATATGGTGGATAAATAAAATAGATGTATTACATTGCTTACCGAAATCGTTTTTCACCGTGATGTCTACAATGCAATATACATTGGGAAGAACTATATCCTTACATACATTCTTTAGAGACGTAGAATTAAAGAAGTTTAAATATTTACCATTGCTTACACCGCCTGAACTGCTCTCTAGTTTTATTGGCAGAAAACCACCTATGATACATGAATCCTTATATAAATACTTGATACAATATTTATACTGATTGGTACTAAAATGTCATATCTTCGTGAAAATTTTACTCCTTGTTAGAATACTATATGCACCCTTATAAAGCATATGCTCACAGAAAAATAAAACAGTTTTTTGGTTACATTTGGCTGTCGTAAGTACCGAAATACTATTATTTCAATGTTTAATTTTTTAACGCGAAAATGGTAATTTGTGATCGTTTGAACCTATAAAATATAGACGTGTTCGATGGGCCTACGTGAACAAAAAATTAACATTAGATGAGATTCGACCAAATAAAAGCCTTCTTTTATTTACAATGTACAATATAGTTAGATTTTTCTGGTTACCTACCTGAGGTAAAGGTGATACAATATTTGTTGTTTTTCTACTATAGGCCTAACTTTTAAAACTTACTGTAAATAAACTTTATGCCAACCCTTTACTTATCCTTTAATATTTTTTTACAAGCAGTAAAAACTTAAAATTATATTTTTCATTTTTTTTAATACACTGAAGAAGAAATGTTGAAGAAAATTTGATGTACAGTCTAAACATTCTGCAAAATCGTTCTTAAACTGCTAAAACTCTTAAAAGATTGTAACACGAAAGAAATAGAATTTAAAAATTGTGGCAGAAAGCTCAATGAGATAAAATAAATTAAATGAGAATAAATGTACTTTCGTAAAGTAAGGATATAGGAGAAGTTAGTGTACTAACTCTAACACTGTTAATTAAATGAGAAATTCAGAAAAGTTGAATTCGTACTTGGCCTTTATCCCGTGCAGTGCAAGCCTGGAAATCTAGATTGAATATTGTTAAAGATGAAACCGTTCATTTAGTTGCAGATCTATTGAGGGTTTTGAAAACATGTAACCAATCCAGAGGATCGACGGATATCAGTCTACACCTAACCTGCTGATTCACAAAACAATCGTCTACTTGCACTCCTGTATTTTTGTTACTATGATACTATGTTTACTGACAGAACTGGAGAACTATTCCTAATATTCGACAGAGCACTGAACCCCTTCAATGGGGCGGGGAAATTTTAAAATAGCAATCTAGCGGCGGTGGATTTATTAATTTTAATTTTTTCCAATGACCTGGAAGAAACCGACACGAGGAACGCGACCCGTAAGGCATAGGTTTAGCAAGTGCCTCATTTTTTTATCAAAACATACGTCAAAGAGAGTAATACCTTTTATAAGACATTGGCGTGTGTGCTAGCCTAAATAAAGAAATGAATTAAATTGAGGGTTTAAATTATTTTGTGGATATTTTTTTTATTACGAACAATAAATTTGTTAAGTTTCATTTCGTTAATTCATATTAAAAATAACTAATAATAGAATTTCAACAATCAGTGTGACAATTTCTAAGACAACTTAAGACAACTATTTACTATTGTAGCCGAAACGAAACTGATTGTAAAGAGACGTCCCGTGTGGTTGTATGTTGAAAGTAGAGTCTTACCGACCTTTTTTCTCCTGCCTTACTTCGGCCCTTTCTCTTCTCAATTGTTAAGTCAGTAAGAAAGTAATGATTTATCCATTGACTATGAACCTAGTTTCATAGACCTGTACCTCAAGGAATAAACCTCTCAGAGGAACCAACCCCTGAATTTTTGATAAAACCAATTAGCCTCCGATAAGCCCTGTTCAAGCTCCTTTTCGGGTAGTGGAATCTTTGAGAGACACTTGTGATTTAAAGACTATACCTGGATACCTAGTGAACTTATCTTATTTAGAATGAAAACACAGCTAATTGGAAAATATACCTTTTTATTTATTTGTTCCAAGGTTCAAATTAATTATTATTGTTTTTATTTAATTTAACAGGATTTTCTTGACTAATTACTTTTTCAAAATTTCATACAACTTGCCATTTAATTAAACATTATTATCTCATTCTATGTTTTTAAAGTTTCTTATTACATTAATTTTATATATAATTTAAATTATCAAAGTTACCATAATTAATTTTGTATATAGTTTTGATTGTTACAGTTAAATTTAACATATTTTAAAATCTGATTCTTTTTCAAACACTTAATATTACTATTTAATGCCTTTAGGCTAGGCCTTGAACAATTAACGTCTTTAGAAATTATTCATTAGAAATTTACTTAGAAAAAGCCATATAAGATATACATCTTTATACTTAATCCATACATTCCCATAGCGATGGGAATGGAAAGTCAATTTTGAATCTTTGTTACTTAAATTTGGGTAACCTAAGAGAGTTGAGTAATCAGTCCCTTAGGTTATTCCCATCTTATTTAATTTTGAATTTAAGTTAATATAATTTGAAGTAAAATGTTATTTAAAAAGAATAATTAAATTGATTATATAACCTTGTACTGTAGAAATCTTTTTATCTTCATTAATTTTGTCATCTGTCGGTTCAGTTACAGCTTCAAGGGTCTTGGTAGGTAGGCGTCTCTCCATAATTTCGTTTAATCTTCTTATTTTCTTTAATTTTGCATTTTGGTGGTCGAAATTTTGTTCTGGGTATATATGAGCCCTTGCTCATATATATCTTCCTTCCCCTGATCACTTCGTAGCACTTTTTACTCTGTTTCTAGCACATTTTTTCTTGTCCTGGTAGCATGGTACAAAAACACGTCTGCTCGCCTTGAGAGCCTAATGCATTCTAATTCTGGATAGCGTCTCTTTTTTGAGACCCCACTTCATAGCATCCATTTTTCAACTTTTGACCAATCAGATAGCCGTTGCCATGGCAATTGACTTTGTTTGTTCGGAAATTCTGAACTAAGATTAGTTTCACTTTTTGTAAATGGCGTTTCTGTATTCTGATGTGTCCTTTCCATTTTTACCTTTTATTTAATAACATATTTGACTTTATTTCTTCTTATTTAATTTAATTTACTTTTTTAAAATTCCTAATCCAAAGTTCGACTGTAGCGCTTTCGTTTCGTAGTGACAAGATTTATAATCAATACCCTAAGCGGATTTTTCCGGAATCAAATATGACTGCTTCTAGTATAACCTAATTTCTAGGCTATTACATTTTAACATTTAATCTTTACTTTTACATAAATACTATTTTCCCTAGCTAGGCCTAATTTACTTTCCTCACATCTTATAAATTTACATTCTTTATTCCTGATTATATTTAAGTACAATTATTTTAATAGCCGGCATCTAGGCCGAGTTTGTTATACTACACAATTACCGTCTTTTTTGTATACATAATTTAGGCTATCCACTTTGAAGTGATAATTTTTCTTATTGATTATAATTTATGTTTTTTTAGTCTAAAGTTATTTCTAATTTTCTTCATTTTACTATTATTTACCCTAGTTTTAATATTATTATTATTATAATGCTTTAAAATTTTTACATATAAATTTAGGCAATTATTTAACCAGGTTAGGTTTGATTCTGGTATTCTGTACAATTACCCTTATTCTTTGCATCGGACATTCTGGCCGCTGCAAAATTCCCCCCTTTTTAAAATGTGAAAATTTTGGTTCTTCTCTCCCTTGAAACAGATAAACATAATTAATAACATATTTGTGAAAAGTAACATTAACACTTATACTAGTTTATATTAAAATTTTCATATTCCTTTCATTAATCTACTATTTCTATTCATCTTCATAACTTAATTAATTTTACTAAAGTTCACAATTTACTCTCCTGTCCCTTTCACTCACATATATATCATTGTCACATTAGTCACTTCACATTCTATTTACTCATTTATTACTCCTGTCCTTAGTCACATTCTTTTTTATTTAATCTTATTTCAAGTTTATATTAAATATACAATATTGTATATTGTAATCCTTATATTACACATTCATTGTCGTTTAACACAACATTTACTTTAATAAATTCAATGAATCCCGTTCATTTAACATATGGCTTTTTCTTTTACTTTTAATACTGATTTTATATTATTTGTCCTATGTATTTGGATTAAGTTACTGCTTTAATCTACTACTTAGATTTATTTTAAATTTTTATTTTTATTACTTAACCGTTACTCCCTATGTCACTGATGGATCATTTTTTATTTACCTTGCCTTATTATCCTTTATTCTTTAAATATCTTTATGTCTTTGATGTCATAGATTCCCCTTATGTTCCCTGTTTCCAAGTTTGCTATTTCATAAGTTTTTGCCCCCAATCGTCTAGCCACTACATATGGACCATGGTAAATTAATAGCATCTTCTCGGTTTCTTGACGGCTCAAGTTAGATCTATTTACCCTTGTTACCAGTACCTTGTCCCCACATTTCAATTCCGTCTGCTTCGTCTTTCTATTTATTTATCAGCCCTGAGCTCTCCTGTCCTTCTCATTCTATCGTATGCCTTCTGCACACGCTGCTGTTGTGTTTCCGTTACTACATTTTTACAAACGTCTGGTACAAATCCTTGCCACACATATTCTGGATCGACCCCGAACTGAATCTGCTCTGGAGTGTATCCAGTAGCTTAATGCGGTAAAGCATTGATTACTCCTTCCATGTATGACAGGTACTTCCGCCATTGCGATTGGTTATCATAGCAGTAGGTCCGCAATATCCTTCTCAGTTCTCTATTTACTCTTTCTGCTAAATTCACCTGCGGGTGCCGTACTGGGCTCAGTATGTGTTGGATTCCTTCACACCTGATCCAAGTACGCCATTGCCGTGATGTAAATGCAGTTCCAAAATCTGTAAGGATCTTGCTTGGTTTCCCTACTGCTTGAAAATAATGCAGTAACTTCAACTTTGAGCTCCTTGTTGTGGTACTTCGTACTGCATATAACTTAACATACTTCGAGAAGCTATCTATTACTACCAATATATGTTTTACCCCACCAACGCTGGTTGGTAAGGGCCCTAGATGGTCTATCGCCACCATTTCGCCTGGCCCTCTTGAGACGATTGGTTTCGTGCTTCCTTGGAGGTATCTATTTGTCGGTTTTGCGTACTGACATATCTGACATCTTTCTATCACTTGTAATATCCGTTTCTTCATTTGCTTTATATACATGCTCTGGCTCATTATATTCGTTATTTTATTTCTCCCTATGTGAGCATATATCTGATGTATGTTCTCAATTACCTCGTTTATTATTGATTCCGGGATTACTATCCTTATTTTATTTTTGACTTCTTTACACAATATCCCTTCTTGTATTGAATATTTCTTAAATTTAGTCACGTTTTCAAAAATTTTTTCTAATTCTGGTTGTTGTCTTTGTAAGTTTTTTATGTTTTGAAACTTTGCTTTTAGTGTTTCTTCACATCCTATTTGTAACCGGCCTACTTTTATAACCTGACGGTTCTGACTGTTTCCCTTATTATCCATCTCATTCTGATACATCCGACTCATGACGTCGCACGGTATGTTTTCCTTTCCTGGGCAATGTATCACTGTTGGTTGATACTCCTGAATCGCCAATATCCACCTAGTGATTCGTGAATTAGTGAAATTGCACGTGTTCATAAATTTCAATGCCTTATTATCCGTTATGATAGTTAGTGACGCTCCCACTATTAATGGCCGAAATTTTTTCAATCCATGCACTATAGCCAATAATTCTTTCTCGCATATAGTGTATGCCTTCTCACAACTCTTAAGTGTTCGGCTGACGAACCCTATTACTTGCATTTGCCTTTGTCCATCTCTCTGGAAAATCTGACTGGCAATTGCACTATCGCATGCATCTGTCTGTAGGAACGTACGTTGCCCTTCGATTGGATGCATCAGAGTGACTGATTCCGTAAACAAGTCTTTTACCCTATTGAAGGCTTTACTCATGTATTCATCCCAGATCCAAGGCTGATCTTTTCTTAGTAATTTCAACAAGGGTGAAGTCTCTTCAGCATGTTTCTTTGTAAATCGTGCATAGTAATTTACAAAACCTAGAAATGATTGTAGTTGTTTTTTGTTTCTAGGTTCTGGGAAATCCTGTATTGCCTGTAGCTCCTCTGGGTCTGTGGTGACCCCTTCTTGTCTGAAGATATATCCTAAAAACTTCACCTCTTGTTGACAGAACAAGGTTTTCTTCGGGTTGATGGTTAAATTCCCCTCTCTGAATCTGGTGAAAATTGTCCTCGGGTGACTGAGGTGCTCATCGAATGTCTCAGATAGACACAACAGATCATCGACATACACTAAAAGATTTTCCTCTAACTCCTTACCCAAAGTGATATCTACCGTTCTCATTAGAGCCGCTAGGGAGTTTTGGAGTCCGAAAGGCACCACTTTGAAATTATATACTTTATTATTAAATAAAAATCCTGTATATTTTTTGGACTCATTAGTCAACGGTATTTGCCAGAAACTTGACGTTAAATCTATTTTTGAAAAATATCGCCTGTTGCGACCTTTCCTTAGTATATCGTCAATAGTGGGTGCACTTTCATAATCCGGCACAGTTATCTCATTCAACTTCCTAGCGTCTAGGCACAGACGGATGGTCTTGTCTGGTTTTATTACTGTCACCATTGGGTTGATGTAAGGAGTTCTTGAGCGTTCGATGATGTCATATCTGAGCATTCTTTCAATCTCTTCTTGGACCTGTTTACGGTAATTAATTGGAATTGGATAATTCCTTCGTACAAAAGTTTTATTCTCTATTAGTTTCAATTGATGCTTATATTTATTTGATCTTCCCGGTATCTCGCTAAATATATCGTCAAATTCCAATGTTAGCTGGTTTAATTGATTTTGCTGTTCTTTGTCTAATATACATTTATTTTCTGTTTCTTTTTCTTCGATTCCTAAATGGTTAATTCTCAAATATTTTCTTATTATCCGTCCAGCTTTATCTTTCTTTTTCTTCTTTCTCCTTTTCCAATTTCTTAACTTTCCCTTATTCTCCTTAAATCTACCTTTTATTTTTCTGTTTTTGAATTGTAATGAAATGAAGTTTCTTCTCGTATTTGGATTGGTTCTCATTTTAATTGACTTTCGGACTCTTGATCTAGTAAATGGGTTTTTTTTTCTTTCTTTAATTTCAATTTCTTTCCTTTGGGTTATCTTTCCAGAATCTAAAGTCTTAGGCATGGGCTTCCGAGCTACTTGTTGGTTATTCATTTTAACCTCGTTGTTCCCCCCTTTTAAGTGTTTCGACGCGACGTTTATATTTTTATTTATATTTATTTTCTTATTTATTATTTTTTCACTCACATTATTTCCCCTTTTTGGCACTATTTCGGCCTTACCTTGTTTATATTTTGTTTTGCTCTTAATCTCAGCTGCAGCTCTTCTTTCCATGTCCTTTGTTTCTTTATCTCCTGTATTGACTCCCTCAGGTCTTAAATTAATTTCCTTATTTATTATATTTTCATTTTTGTTATTTAATTTTTTGTTTTTGTTTAATTTTTCCTCTGTTTCATTTTTTATTTTTCTTTGATATTCGTTTTTTATATTTAAGATTTCCCCTTTACTTGTTTCTTGTCCATTTCCTCCTTCATTCATTCGGCAGTGCCCCTGCTTCTCGCACTGTCGCATTAACCCCTCCTTTTTGATTTGACGCCCTATTGTTGATGCATCTTCTTTTCCCTGGGTTATCTGACATATTTTTCGGACTTCTTTATTTTCCTCTATCTTTTGTATTTTATTTTTAAAGTCCTGGTACACCATCTTCCCTTCTATGTCGAAGGTCACAAAGCGTCTATCCATGTTTATCTGTGCCTTTAGGTCATACAGTGTGTTACACCCCATAATCATCTCCGACCGAAGTTTGGAGACCACTATGAAGATGCAGTCCACTTTTATGCCTTTAATTGTTAAGGGAATTAAGCATTTCCGGGTAACCTTTATCTGTGCAGTCTTAATGGCTGTTACAACTCCCACATTGTTAATGGGTAGTTCCAGGAACTTAAGCCCATGCAACTTGAGGTTGTTGTAAGCCTTTTCTTGAATGACTGACACGTCTGCACCCGTGTCAATCTCTACCTCTATAGAGTGCTCTTCTACCTCACAGTCAATTACAGGGCATGGCTCTTTCTTCTGGTTACCTTCGCCAATCTCCTTGTCCTCTTCTAACAATTCAGCACGAATATCAAGAGATAGTCCACCAACTCTAAGCTCTTGATTTTGGTGTACTTCATTGTTATTTTCCTGTTGTATTGTTTTTTTATTTTTGTTCTTTAGGTCTTCCGCCTTTCCTTTATTTAATGTTCCCTGTTTCTCCGGGTAATATTTCTTATATTTTGTTTGTTGTTGGATCTCTAATGGTTTTCTCCTCTTTTCCTTCCTACCATTAGAGATCCTAGTTTTTTGATTGACCACTTGGCCCTGGATTTTGTGGTCTCTTTTCTTTTGTCTGTGGGCCTTCTTCCGTTTGGTTTTGTGGCCTGTACTCTGGCCTTTGTTGTTGCCACTGTTTTTGCGGCCTATTTCTTGGTCCCTCTCTTTGGTAGGGCCCCTGTCTCCAGTTTCCTCTCCCTTCTACCGGGTAAGGCTCTTGCCTCCAATTTCCCTTGTATCCGGGGTTTCTCGTTTGGTGTGTCAACCCTCTCCTCTCAGGTTCCCGTTCCTCAGTCCTAGGCTGAGTCCGGTTCCTGGTAGCCTCCTGCTCCATGTTCCTTCGGATGTATTTTACCGCCTCCTCTATGTCGGTAGCCGCCATCCCGGAACATCCTATATACATTCTGTTCCCATAATGCTTCATAATCTTCATAAATAACTCCGCCTGATTGTATGGCGGGGTTAGGTGTCTCGCCGTGTTCACCATTTTTAAGAAATAATTTACCATGTTGTTTGTGCCTCGATGGTATTCATATTTTCCATTTTCGATTCTTCCTCGAATTCTCTCTTGTGCATGAGATCCCCAAAAGTGGCTAAAGAATCTCTCCTTAACTTCATCATAATTTTCCTCCTCCATATTCATGGCCAACCACCATTCTTGTGCTGGTCCTTTAAGATGTCTCTCCATTACTTTCCTTTTTTGTCCTTCCTCCATGTCAGGATCAATTTTTGACATCATACCTTCTAGGTGTTTAATGAAATCAATAGGGTCTTCATCTTCCCTACCGTAGAATTCCTTCTTGCTTTTGTCTCCATTATCACCCATCTCAAACATCCTTGATTTAAACAAGGTAGCTATATTTATTGCTTCTCCCATATTCTTTATCTTATTCTCAACTACTTGTACCCTTCTTTCTACTTTTTTGACTTCTCCCTTAACTGTTTCTACAGTCTGTTTATTTTCACTGACTGTTACCTCTAAATTATACATCTTTTCTATAGTCTCTTGGATTTTATTTCCCATTTCCTCATTCTTTCTTGTAATTCCTCCATTTATTTCATCTATCCTCTTATTCATGATTTCCCAAAGATTCTTAATTTCTTGTTTATCCTCCTCTCTTTCTTTCTTTCTTTCTACTTTTTCCTCCTCTCTTTCTTTCTTTCTTTCTACTTTTTCCTCCTCTCTTTCTTTCTTTCTTTGTTCCTCTATCGTTTTTACTAATTCTTCTTGTTCCTTTATTCTCCCTTGTTTCTGTTCCTCCATCATTTTTTTAAAAAACTCCATCATTTCAGATGGTTCTGTGTCTTTTCTCTGTCTTGTCGCCATCCTAAAGTCTCGTATTTAACTATCCTTTTATTCCCTTACTAACTTCTCCTACTTCTATATTTTTACTATATACTGAGTATTTAATTAAATATTCATTTATAATTGTGCTCGATGTGATCCGGTTCAGTGTTCCCTTGACCTTGTCTATCTAACGCCTATGTATTCTATTTACTTTTATTAATAACTAACATTATTTATTTATTTTTTTTATTTTTTCTCTTAATATGCCCTACCGACGCCTACTGAATTTTATTTTACTTAATTATTTCCTTTTAATTATTATTATTTATTCTAAGTTCTTTTTAATTTCATATTTATTATAATTAACTCTTATTTAATTTAAAGAACTTCTTTGGTTTTCATTTTATGATTCCTATTATTATTTACAATTTTAATTGAATTCTATTTAATTAATTTTGTTTCACTAGGCTCCTTAGTCGATTTAAATCTGTCTCTATTTGATGTTGACCCGATGTTACAATGTAAGCATCGAGCCTCAAATGTTGGGCGCCATACTTTTCTTACCGACTTTTTTTCTCCTTGCCTTAATTTGTTTCTTTCTTTTCATCAATTGCTAAGTCAGTAAGAAAGTAATGGTTTATCCATTGACTACGAGTCTAATTTCATAGACCTGTGCCTCAAGGAATAAACCTCTCAGAGGAACCAACCCCTGAATTTTTGATAAAACCAAATAGCCTCCGATAAGCCCTGTTCAAGCTCCTTATCGGGTAGTGGAATCTTTGAGAGACACTTGTGATTTAAAGACTATACCTGGATACCTAGTGAACTTATCTTATTTAGAATGAAAACACAGCTAATTGGAAAATATACCTTTTTATTTATTTGTTCCAAGGTTCAAATTAATTATTATTGTTTTTATTTAATTTAACAGGATTTTCTTGACTAACTACTTTTTCAAAATTTCATACAACTTGCCATTGAATTATACATTATTATCTCATTCTATATTTTTAAATTTTCTTATTACCATTAATTTTGTATATAATTTAAATTATCAAAGTTACCATAATTAATTTTGTATATAGTTTTGATTTTTACAGTTAAATTTAACATATTTTAAAATCTGATTCTTTTTCAAACACTTAATATTACTATTTAATGCCTTTAGGCTAGGCCTTGAACAATTAACATCTTTAGAAATTATTCATTAGAAATTTACTTAGAAAAAGCCATATAAGATATACATCTTTATACTTAATCCATACATTCCCACAGCGATGGGAACGGAAAGTCAATTTTGAATCTTTGTTACTTAAATTTGGGTAACCTAAGAGAGTTGACTAATCAGTCCCTTAGGTTATTCCCATCTTATTTAATTTTGAATTTAAGTTAATATAATTTGAAGTAAAATGTTATTTAAAAAGAATAATTAAATTGATTATATAACCTTGTACTGTAGAAATCTTTTTATCTTCATTAATGTTGTCATCTGTCGGTCCCATTACAGCTTCAAGGGTCTTGGTAGGTAGGCGTCTCTCCATAATTTCGGTTAATCTTCTTATTTTCTTTAATTTTGCATTTTGGTGGTCGAAATTTTGTTCTGGGTATATATGAGCCCTTGGTCATATATATCTTCCTTCCCCTGATCACATCGTAGTACTTTTTACTCTGTTTCTAGCACATTTTTTCTTGTCCTGGTAGCATGGTACAAAAACACGTCTGCTCGCCTTGAGAGCCTAATGCATTCTAATTCTGGATAGCGTCCCTTTTGGGAGGCCCGTCTTCTCCAATTCAAACTTCCCACGCCCTAGTATCCATTTTTCAACTTTTGCCCAATCAGAAAGCCGTTGCCATGGCAATTGACTTTGTTTGTTCGGAAATTCTGAACTAAGATTAGTTTCACTTTTTGTAAAAGGCGTTTCTGTATTCTGATGTGTCTTTCCATTTTTACCTTTTATTTAATAACGTATTTGACTTTATTTCTTCTTATTTAATTTAATTTACTTTTTAAAATTCCTAATCCAAAGTTCGACTGTAGCGCTTTCGTTTCGTAGTGACAACATTTATAATCAATATCCTAAGCGGATTTTTCCGGAATCAAATATGACTGCTTCTAATATAACCTAATTTCTAGGCTATTACTTTTTAACCTTTAATCTTTACTTTTACATAAATACTATTTTCCCTATCTAGGCCTAATTTACTTTCCTCACATCTTATTAATTTACATTCTTTATTCCTGATTATATTTAATTACAATTATTTTAATAGCCGGCATCTAGGCCGAGTTTGTTATACTACACAATTACCGTCTTTTTTGTATACATAATTTAGGCTATCCACTTTGAAGTGATAATTTTTCTTATTGATTATAATTTATGTTTTTTAAGTCTAAAGTTATTTCTAATTTTCTTCATTTTACTATTGTTTACTCTAGTTTTAATATTATTATTATGCTTTAAAATTTTATACATATAAATTTAGCCAATTATTTAACCAGGTTAGGTTTGATTCTGGTATTCTGTACAATTACCCTGATTCTTTGCATCGGACATTCTGGCCGCTGCATAACGTAATATAACTATATAGTCTGAACATCACTTAATTTGTTACAAAACCGAGGAATATAGAGGTCACTCCTTAAAAGTAACTTATTAGAATCACACTTTTCCTATTACTTGCGACCAGACATTTGTTAACTAAAAGTTGTTAATTGTTAACTTACACTCGGAGGAAACGTTTTCGTCTTACACGACTTCTTCAGCCTCGTATTAATATAATAATAACAAAAAACCAAAACAAACATGAATTTCATAGGAAAGTAGACATACTCGTATTATGAGGAGATTGCATATTGTGTATGAATATTTTTATTATTAGTTCTACGGTTTTTATAAACTTATTCTATTTTAAGGAACTTTAATTAACTTGAATTTATAGTTTTTAATTTGAAAGTTTTAAATTAGTGGGAAGATTGATTAAATACTAGAATTTAAGTTATTATTTTTTACTGATCAAATATAAAAAAAACTATAATTTTTCTGGAAAGCAACTTTACCCCAAAATCATTGACATATAGTTAACAGTCTAATACCATTTTATTTGCCATAATATTAGTAGAAATTACCATTAAACTCGTAATCAGTTGAAGAGTAAATACTGAAAAGTGTTTCTGTCTTCAATGCATGTCTTCTACTTACCAGATTATTAATTTCAACTTGATTACAGCCCAAATAATAAGAACGAGGGACATAAGAGTATCAATTAACTATCAGCCTGAATAGTTGATTCTAAAATATCTCTAGAAGTAACAGTTCCCTCATTAATAGACGAAGAAATAAAGTGACCTTGGGAGATTTGAGTCCTAGTCAACTGTATATAACTGGAAATTTACCCGCACACCGAGCCTTAACTCACTCACCTACTGTCCCATTTATCCATTCATCCATCCACTAACATACACTTTTTCATTCACTCAACTCATTCCGTCTACCCTTACACTCCCCCACAAACACATCCATCCACACATTGACTCACTTTCTCACTGAGCCAATTACTCACTCAAACCCTTAAGACCCAACCATCAGTCCCTCCCATTCACTCCATTCCCATTTACTCATAACCTACTACCCTTACTACGCTTATCCTTGGCCCCAACCTAAAGAACCATTCACCAACCCCACCTTACTTGTATCCCGCCTATCCCTAGAAACAACTTAAGCCCGCTTACCTATTTCTAGAAACCACTATGAGCCATCACGTTTCTTTACTCACTTATTCAGTCATGTACCTACGCAATAATAGATACATCCATTTAGTCACTCTCTAAACCCATCCAGGCATACGGTGACCCCATTTTACATGTACACCACCTACCTATAGAAACACCTCACGCCCGCTTACATCTTTGTAGAAACCATTATGGCCCATCACCTTTTTTTACTCACTTATCAATCATCTACCTACGCAACAAAAGACACATCCATGCAGTCCCTCTCTAAACGTATCCAGGATTACACCAACCCCACCTTACTTGTACACCACATATCCCTAAAAACACCTTACGCCGGCTTACCTATTTGTAAAAACACCTATAGCCCATCCCCTTTCCTTACTCACTTATTCAGTAATCTACCTACACAACAATAGACACGTCCATTCAGTCCATCTCTAAACCTATCCAGGATTACACCAACACCACCCTATTTCTACACCACCTGTCCTTGGTCCCTACCCAAACAACCATTTACCAACCCCCTCTTACTTGTACCCCGCCTATCCCTAGAAACACCTTACGCCCGCTTACCTATTTGTAGAAGCACCTATGACCCATCACCTTTCTTTACTCACTTGTTCAGTCATGTACCTACGCAACAATAGACACGTCCATTCAGTCACTCTCTAAAGCTATCCAGGCATACACCGACCCACTAGCCCACCTAATCATTTATAACCTATCACTCGCCAAATCACATACATTACCCTGCAAATTCACTAAACACACTCATCTCAATCTCTCTCACACTCTCCGCACACGAGCTCTCTCACTCACCCACTTACTCTTCACCCACCAACTTACTTCCTCACACACACACTAAATCTCTCACCCACCCACTCAAACTGCGACTAACTTTAAGCGTTAGAATAATGTAAAATGGCGCTTAGTTAGAATCATCTCGCCTTGGATGCATAAGATAGCTACCAGAGACGCTACTGGCTGCGGTACCGCGACATACATACTCAGTATGAGGACTCCGAAAGGCTTCCGTTACATTCACGTACAACTGCAGACGCAATCAATATTCATTCAGTTTTTATATTCGTTAAAGGTTTAATAAAAGTGTTTAGGTTTGTAAAATGGAAGCAGAATGAGAATGTCCAGTAAACTTAAAAAAATTTAAAAGATAAAAAAACTTACGCTTTTGCGGTGATATGATTGGGTAAAACCCATAATTAAGATTAAATAGCGAATTGTTTGTCGCTTATATAACAAAAGGGTTAGGTTTTTATTAGTCTGTTAAATTATGAAATATTTTGTTATATATAATTCATTAGATACGAGTCTCTCTCTCTCTACCCCCCCCTCTCTCTCTCTCTCTCTCTCTCTCTCTCTCTCTCTCTCTCTCTCTATATATATATATATATATATATATATATATATATATATATATATATATATATATATATTAAATGAGGTAATACGATAATGAATACAAAATATTTCAAATACCGCCATAGTATTCTTTATAAATTTATTCACTAATAAAATAAATATTAGCTACTCCAGGAAAAACAATGATATAACAAAATTGACATATATAGGGTAAATAGAATGAATCGTGAATGAAATACGAGTCTTTCGTGCATGAGTCTCATGGTAACATCTTTCTAATGCTTTTTTTAACATTTTCTATGTAACATTACTATATGAATATAAAGTAGCCTATGGTTATAGTCCTATGATATAAGAGAAGCAAAGATAATAAACAATCGTGTAATTTTTAACAAAAAAAATTGGATATAAATACAATGTCTAGCATCATGTGCCATGTTGTGAGGCACTAAATTTTAGTTCTGAATTTTAGCGGAAAAGTTTAACATTTTTTCCAGACTGAAAAAAAGTAAGTGTCCGGAATCGAAACAGAAAC
>JBAIZL010000394.1:12757500-12797500 GCA_036971475.1 Prosapia bicincta | reverse complement strand
ATAGTCAAAGTATTTTTAAGAGTTATATAATGATGTAAGACATTAATTTACAAAATGAAAAAAAAAAATAAATAGTAAATTAGGTTGGACAAGTTAGGTTAGGTAATACGTACTTAATGTTTGAAGAAAAATAGGTAAAAATATTGTCTATTGACGTTGGTTAAAGATTTTTTGTTTGTTTCTAAATTACTCACTTTAATGTGTAGAACACGAATATCAACTTTTATTTCTGCGGAAAATACGGAAAATTACTTTTTTCACAATTTAAATGTTAGTTTGTAAAGGCATGTAGTCCTATAGCGGGAACCGGGCGCGCAGTAGCTACAGTGCACTCCACCACGTCTAGTTTGTAACTTTATACACTATTACTATATACCTGTATTAAAATATACCTACGAAGTATTCAGGCAGGATAGATTTGGTAATAATTTAATTCAACATGACTATTTATCTATATTATAATATGCCTACGAAGTATCCAGTCAGGATAGACTTGGTTGTTTTTTGGTAAATATTTAGACTTAATTTTGTATTTTTTGATAGTACAAGAACTTGAAAATTTGTAAATTTTAAAACTTAAATAAAGTTAAGTACTGATGGTGTGACATTTGTAATAACTTAAAAATGTCTAGGGATCTCATATAAGTTAAATTATGCCAGCTAGGAAATAATTGTTTGTGTATGGCAGAGAAGAAATTAAATAGGAAAAGTAGGAATGTACCTTAGTACGGGACTTTCATACATAGAGAGAGAGAGAGAGAGAGAGAGAGAGAGAGAGAGAGAGAGAGAAAGAGAGAGAGAGAGAGAGAGAGAGAAAGAGAGAGAGGAGGTGTTTGTGATTACTGTAGTATATTTTAAAATTGTTTGTGTCGAATTTTATTAAAACTTCAACTTTCACCTAATACTTTATCCAATTTAAAAAAAATTATAAATTAAAATACAACTTATGTTTAATAAAAGTTGAAATTTGTTAAAAAATTATTATTTTGTTGGATAAATGATGCAAAATGTTATTAGGTATTTAATAATATAATTTTTATGCAGGCATGTATATAATGTATGTATGTATTTAATGTATGTATGTATATAATGCATGTATGTATATAATGCATGTATGTATATAATGCATACACGTATATAATGAATGTACGTATATAATGCAAGTATGTATACAATGCATGTATGTATATAATGCATGTATGTATATAATGCATATATGTATATAATGCATGCACGTATATAATGCATGTATGTATATAATGCATGCACGTATATAATGCATGTATGTATATAATGCATGTATGTATATAATGCATGTATGTATATAATGCATGTATGTATATAATGCATGTATGTATATAATGCATGTATGTATATAATGCATGTATGTATATAATGCATGTATGTATATAATGCATGTATGTATATAATGCATGTATGTATATAATGCATGTATGTATGTATATAATGTATGTACGTATATAATGCAAGTATGTATACAATGCATGTATGTATATAATGCCTGCATGTATATAATGCATGTATGTATATAATGCATGTATGTATATAATGCATGCACGTATATAATGCATGTATGTATATAATGCATGCACGTATATAATGCATGTATGTATATAATGCATGTATGTATATAATGCATGTATGTATATAATGCATGTATGTATATAATGCATGTATGTATGTATATAATGTATGTATGTATAAAAGAGTTAAAGTATACATTTAGGCCACAATATTAGGTTGGAGCTATCGAGCTTGAGAACAACTCACAACGGTAAAAATTAAAAACGTTTACTCAAAATTTCACTACACACTAATTTATTAATACATACAAACTCATATTACTGAAGAAGGCTACATCGTAGTCGAAACTAGTATGTATGAATTAATAAACCAGTGTGTATTGAGATTTTGAGTGGACTCTAGTAATAATTACCGCTGAGTATTAGGATACAACTTTGCCATTTTGTAAACCTACATACGGTGTAGCCAAACTGTCATATTTTTAAATAGTGTATACGACTTATTCATTGTTTTCATTTGTTGTTCAACAAATTTACATATATTGGTATGTTTATAATTCTATAAGTTTTTATTGTTCATTTTTAACCTTTTATTCATCTTTTTTATTATTTTCAGTTTATTTATTTTTGACCTCTGTTAATTAAAAGAATATCTGCATTATAGTTACACTGATAAGGCTTCTACATGCAGTATCCTGCTTGTTATATTATTATTTTCATTCTGTAGTATATTTAACGTAATTAAATTATTACAGTTTATCTTTTAAATTTTATTTTTTTAATGGGAATCGCCCTTATCTATATTTATTAGATTGGTAATACTATTCTAGTTGTAAAGGCTCTTCTTACATGTTTATCTATACGTTTCAACATGTTTTTAAACATGTTGCCCAAGTTTTATTTGGTATTATTGTTTCCATGGAATGTATAATTAATAATTTTCATTTTTCATTTAGGAATAGTTTTTCTGTTATATCTTTTTGTAATAGGCACATGCTAAGTAATATTACTAATATTTTTTCTGTTTTTCTCTTTTCTTGTGATAGTTTTAATTATATTTTTATTAATTTGCTATGTATATTATGATTTATAAAATACATAACTGGAATTAATAATATAAATGAAAATGAGACACTTGAAATACTGCATTAATAACATTTTAAAGTAAAAGATGTTTTCACAAGAATGTAAGAAGAATGTAAAATACATAAATTCCTCAATAAAGATAAATGAGAAATATATAAATGAAGAAATAAAGATAAATTGTAGTTTTCAATAATTTCACCAAAACTAATAAACTTAATAGCTCTGAGATTCCCTTAAGTAAAAGATTTCATCATTATATATGTTATATCGAATGATAAATGAATCATTTGCTAGTTTTTAGAAATTTGCCATAGATTTAAAGCCATGGAGTTAACAATAGATAGGTTAGGAGTATATATCACGTACAGTCTATCAACTCGAGATTAGGCACAATCTACCGTCCTTTACAAATAGGGCAGCAATCTGTTAACAGTGTATCCAACTAAAGAAAGGCAAATTTTCCCTTATCTAGGGTTTTTATCCCAGCAACTTTCACAATTGGATCCATCACACAAAGCACCCCCCTGCGTTGGAAGGGGAAGAGCTAAAGGTCGACGCGTCGCATTTGTCTCAATTTATCCGGGAGAGCCCCCACTTACCTTCTGCATTATCATTATTCCTTACGGTTTGTCTGCAACTTATGCATTAGTTGTCTCTCCGGTAAATACGTAATGAATACGTTAAAGTGATTTCTCTATACTTGATCCGTCTGTGATTTAGGTACATTGTGTCTATATATATATATTTAGTAAAATGGATATTTGTGGATATGTATGTATGTATGCAGTATGTATGCATGTGTGTATGTGTCGAGTATGTACGCATGTATGTATGTATGTATGTATGTTACAGACACCTAAACCGATGAACAGAAGTTGTTGAAATTTGGAGAGTTTGTTTAACATGTTCCTAGGATGGTTCCTGTGACGTTTGTTGTAGATCCACAGGGCTCCGCCCCAGAGTCTTGGGAACACCCGATGTATGTATGTGTGTATGTATATCTATATTATGGGCGCCTGCCTATAGAGCTCATCAGAAGTTAATAAAATTTAGAGGGTTAGTTTGACATATACCCAGGATGGATCATTTGAGGTTTGGTGTAGATCCATCCTCAAGTCTCCGCCCCAGAGGCTTTGGAAAAACCGATGTATGTATGTATGTATTTATATTACGGGCGCCTATACAGCTTAACAGAAGCTAATGAAACTTAAAGGGATTGTTTGACATATTCCTAGGACGGATCGTTTGAGGTTTGGTGTAGATCCATCCTCAGGACTTCACCCCAGAGGCTTAGGAAAAACCGATGTATGTATGTGTGTATGTATCTGTATTATGGGCGCCTGCCTATACAGCTTAACAGAAGGTAATGAAATTTAGAGGGATTGTTTGACATATTCCCAGGATGGATTTTTTGAGGTTTGGTGTAGATCCATCTTTTTGGCTCCGCCCCAGAGGCTTAGGAAAACCCGATGTTTGGATATATGTATGTATTTATATTACGGGTGCCTATACAGCTTAACAGAAGTTAATGAAATTTAAAGGGATTGTGTGACATATTCCTAGGATGGATCGTTTGAGGTTTGGTGTAGATCCATCTTTTTGGCTCCGCCCCAGAGGCTTAGGAAAAACCGATGTATGTATGTGTGTATGTATCTGTATTATGGGCGCCCGCCTATACAGCTTAACAGAAGTTAATGAAGTTTAGAGGGATTGTTCGACATATTCCCAGGATGGATCGTTTGAGTTTTGGTGTAGACCCATTAACAGGGTTCCACCACAGAGGCTTAGGAGAAACCGATGTATGTATGTATGTATCTGTATTATGTGCGCCTGCCTATACAGCTTAACAGAAGTTAATGAAGTTTAGAGGGATTGTTCGACATATTCCCAGGATGGATCGTTTGAGTTTTGGTGTAGACCCATTAACAGGGTTCCGCCACAGAGGCTAGGATGGTTGAAAAACCGATGTAATTTATTCATTTATTTAAGAAAAATACTTAAAATGCAAACTTTTCCTCAATTTAATAATATTAGCAACCTCTTCACTTGTCAACAATAACTAAAAATCTTTCTTGTACAAACAGTCTAGTTTTAACTGTTGGCGAGTGCACAGGCTCCTGTTGATGACAATAATGTTATTTGATGAGAAGGTTAAAGCATTTTTGTATTTTAAATATTATTGGTAATGGAAGGTATGTAGTTAGGTATTGAGGGCAGTGTAGTTTGTAATTCGTTGTATTCTAGATTGTAATAAGACATTCTGATGATGATGATGACAGGTCGTCGAAATGAACATTAGGGTTTAATCTAGGGTGACTTGTAATAATTATTAACTTTGGTTATTTTTTTGGTATTATGGTTTTGCCAATATTTTTATTGTAATATTATAACCTAATTCCTCTTACTAGGGTTTTCCTTATGATGCGGTTAACAAACCATAACTATAAGATGTTGCCATAACCATCTTGTATTATGTTGTTGAAGAATATTTATATTACAACATAACATTTAGTAGCTTTACTTACGGGAGCCACTATAACTTAACATAGCTCTGATAATTAGAGGGCTTTGGTGTTAAGTTACGAAATAAACTAATAAAACAAATATTCAGCGAATTTATAATTAATTGCTCTTAATCCTACGTTTATAAACTATTCGCCTGGTTTAACCATATTAATAATAAATTTATTTAATGGACGACAAATCTGTATTTTGAGCAGCTTAATTTTATCGCAGTATTATGAGGATTTCTGGACTTAACGAAATAAACTCGCTGAATTACTTTTGTAAATTGGACTTTAATGGTACTAAAAATGAAAAGTTCAATTTAGATTTTACAACTACAGTCAATACAATATTCAAGTCATAAACAATTCACACTTACTGCAATATAAATTGAAGCCCTGCCAGCTAGCTCAATATATATAAATAATTGTAATATATTATATATATATTTATTACATTTTGAGATAAAAAACACTACTTACTGATATTTTTGATGTTTCCCTGGCTTCCCAGGGCAGACAGCAGAGTTGTTCTTGATGGAATTGGTGAGAAGTATCGAAGGAGGATATGGTCTAGAGTTTCCTCCTCTTTTCTACAGTAAGGGCCGAGTGGAGATTCACTCAGGTTAAATCTGAAGAGATGGGTCTCAACCACAATGTGTCCGATTCTTGCTCGTGCTGCAAAGACGGCTGTAAATCTGGGAACCCCTTGATACATTTAGAAATCATTTGGTTCTTTTTTAATGTCATAGAGGTTTCTACCTTTGGTTCTTCTCTCCAACGGTGGATCCATTTTTTTCTAACTGATGTTTTCACACCACTCAGGCATTTCTTTAATGAGAGTACTGTGGTAAGAAGACAGGGCCCATATCCGCTGCTTGTTTGGCGATTATATCTGCTTTTTCATTGCCGTCGATGACGTAGTGTGAGGGGATCCAGAGCTGTATTTGTTTCTCATCTTTGCTGAGAGTGTTGAATAAATTTGTTATTTCTTCTAATCTGAATGGGTAGTTTCCTGGTTTCCGTTTCTCTTTCATCTGCAAGGCGCTCTTGGAGTCAGTGAATATACAGAACTTCTCTGCTCATAGTTGAAGGCAGTTTACCAATTCTGCAATTATTGCCAGCAACTCTGCATCTACACTGGAGACTGCATTTGCTGGTACGTAGTATTCTTCTTTGCTGAAGTGGTTGTAGCAGCCTGCTCCTGACTTATCCATGACTAGATCTACTTATCCATCACTGTATATTTGAACGTAGTCTTAGTACAGATTCTGAATCATTTCCAGTGACTCTTGCCGAAGTGCCTCCTGGGGGTCTTCTTTAGTTAGGCAAGAAAGTAGGTTTAGAGTTACCATTATTTCATTCTGCTTCCAAGGGGGTTCGTGATTGCAGACCGGGATTTCCTCTGGAGTCTCACAAGGCATTTCAGCAGCGAGCAAATTGATACTGTGAGTGTATGATTGTCGTGTAGTCGTTTCTTTTAAAGAGTGTAGTGGATTGGGTTATGTGTAGTGAGAGGGTTTTTAGGTATTTATTCCATATTTGTTCTTCTAGCAGTAAATCTATGGGTTCTATTTCCATTGCTGCAATGGGAGTGGTTTTGCGACAGCCCAGGCTAATTATAAGGCATCTGATTAAATTACTAGAAGTTTTTTTAATGTGCGTTACTGCAGCCTCTCCCCAGACCTCACTGCAATAAGCCAGTTTTGTTCTTACAAAGGATAGGTAAAATGTTCTCAAGCATATGGTGTCAGCGCCCCATTGTCGGCTGGTGACTACTTTTATTGAATTGAGACGTTTGCTACAAGCTTAAACAGTTTTTTTCAATATGATATTTCCATCTCAGCTTTTTATCAAGCAGTACTCCTAGCAGCTTAGGGCTGTGGTTATATTGAACATTTAGGTTATTCAGTTTTAGTTTGCGTTTGTAGTCAGCTAGAGTATTCCTTCTTGTAAATATTGTACACTCTGACTTTTCTGCGCAGATTTTCCGTGACCAGCTTTTGCACCAGTTCGAGACTCGGTCCAGGACCATCTGCATTGCCTGGTTAGCTCTGTGCGGATCTCTATGGGAGGCGAAAAGCTAACGTTACATCATCAGCATAGGAGACACACTCGACTCCCGGAGGTAGGTTGGATGCAATGTCATGTATTGCAATATTAAACAGTGTTGCACTAATGACTGCTCCTTGAGGGGTTCCGTTCTCTATCTCAGCACTTGTTGATTCTTGGCCATTGACCGATGTTTTCATTTTTTGACCGCTTAAGAAATTCCTTTGATACTGCAACATGTTTCCCATTATGCCAAGCTTCATGCATTTTAACAAGATAGTGGGGTGGGGTGTCCTGTCAAAAGCAGCCTCAAACTCTAGGAGGACAATTATAGTTAATTCTTTTTTTCTCAAAACCAGCGTAGATGTTGTTTGTTAAGTATATTATGGCAACGTTAGTGCATCTCTGTTGTCTGTAACCATATTGTGATTGGTCTAGTAGGTTGTATTTTTCTAGTCTCCACTTTAGTCGATTGTTCACCATGCGTTCGAGGAGTTTGCCAAGACAAGATGTAAGAGCAATTGGCCGATATGATTTCATTTGGGACTTGTCTTTAGATGGTTTTAGAATTGGTACAATTAGTGCTGTTTTCCATTTTTCTGGGATATTTCCCGTGTGCCAAGTTTCATTGAATACGTTTAGTATATTAGTAAGCATCTCTTCTGATCTATGTTGGAGCATTCTGTTATGGATTTCATCTAGTCCGGGAGTCGAGTCCTTTCATCAGGATACTTCATTTCTCAGTTCCCATATGCTGAAGGGTACGTTCACAGGGTCTTCCAGGCGGTACAGTTCTTTGACTTGGGAAATTAACTGCTTTTCTTTAGTAGTGAGCTTTTTGGGTCATGGAATTTTCTTTCCTGCCCTGTTCCTAAAAAACAAATTAAAAGTTTCCTTTTTTGTTTTGTCATCCTCTAACCACTCTCCAGCATCACTTTGTATTTGGCTAATCTTTTGGCCAGTATTATCTTCGATTAATTTAAACTTTTTTCCAGACTGTGCTGGATGGAGTGTTTGCATTTATAGAGCCCACAAATTCTCTCCAAATTGTCCTTTTCTCAGAGATTATTGTACGTCTCAGGATGGCGTTGCATCTCTTGTATTCTTGTCTGCATTCTTTAATTCTCTGCACCTTCCATCTTCTTCTAGCCCTTTGTCAATTTTTTCTAAGTTGATTGATTTTCTCTGATCACCAGCTATTTTTAAAATTGTGTTCTCTTCTTGGTTTGTTTTTGGGAATGTTATGGTCAGTGGCTTGAAGAAGTTTTATTTCTAGAAATTCTGGAGTGTATTGTTTTATCTCGCTTTTTCTAGTTTCTTCTGTGAAAGCACTCCAGTCAGCTTTCGAAATATTGTATTTATTGCTTATGACATATAGCTTCTGAACTAGAACTCTTGAGATAGAAAGTACTAAGTATATTGGTAGGTGATCACTTCCTAGATCTTCCCCGGCTTACTAATTTGTTACCCTTTTCTCGATTAGAGGACTGGTGTGGACAGTGTCAAATCTAAGGTGCTTAGAGTTCTTGTTGAGGGTGACTGGTATGTGGGCTCTTTCTTTTGGTTCAGCAGAAGTATGTTTTGGGCTTGAATGAATTTGAACATTTGAGAGCCGTTTTTATTTTCCGTTCCGTTGTTCCAACTCTGGTGTCTGCTGTTCATGTCTCCAACTATGATCAGGTTCTTGTTGGAGCTGATTAGTGTGTCCAATTCCTTCTCTTTAATTCCCTGGGATGGTATATATCTGTTGACTAGAGTAAATTTTAATTCTTTGGTAACTCTTTTTCATTTTTATGTACTGTAAATTTTTTGTAGTCTTCATATCACAGCCTTCGACATGCAATGACTCATGTACTAGGGTAACTAATCCTCCGCCTCTTGAATTGTCTCTAGATAAATTATGTTGGTTGTAATGTTTAAACTTCGTATGAAGGTCTTCGTTTTTTGGTAATGATGATCCCTGTATGCAGACTATTTTTATATTTTTTCGTGAATTTCCTTTTCTAGCTCCGGTTCTTTATGTTTTAACGATCTGGCATTCCAGTGCATTAATAACCGTTTGTCATCGTTTTGCGTATATAGTTTTTTGTTGGTCGATTGGTGTAAGGCTCTCTATCTTTTCCTTTTCCTTTCCGGAAAACTCTGTCCTATTGAAATTTGTGCTTCCCTCTTGTTTGCTTCTGTCCTCAGACGTTGAGTGAGGTTTTTTGCAGTTATTCTGTTTGGACATCATACCTCATTTCTTTTGGTTCCATTTGTACCGCGTAGTCTCATTATAAGGTGCTTGTTATGTTAATTTTTTTCCTTATAGGTTTTATGGTTAGTACTTTTTCTGACCATATATTTACATTCAGTCTGTTTGGGTGTTTTTGTTTGGACTACTCGTTGGTAGTCCTGAGAAGGACTATTTGCTTGTTTACGAGGCTTATTTTGGGGCTCCTTTTACAGAAGCGGCTGCTGGCGTTCGGTTCACTGAGTGTTATAAAGGCTCTTTTCATAAACGTAACATACAAACTCAGCTATCCACGGGCAGGACGAGGACCAACCAGCTCACCTCCGTTTGCTATAACTAAATAAATACAAAAGATATCACTAGAAACCCTTATTTTCAGCATTAGAGTAACTTAAATTACTTTTCTATAAAGTGAACGTAGGCCAGTGGTTACCAACAGTTTATTACAAGTACATTCAAGAAGTTATATTATTATTTTAGATACAAAATATAAAACTATCCCATGTTAGAGTTCGTATATCCAGGCGAAACTCGTTAAACCTATTTATATTATTATTTTCTTGGGACTAAGTTAATGAAGTTAATATTAGTTCAAATTTATTTTATTGTAATTGCAAAAAATCATACATTAACCATAATTTTAGTGACTTGAGTTGAATCTGTACTTTGAGTTCATGATTACAGAAATGTTAGGCTCCATTCTTGAAACGTTTACTCTGAAATCATACTGCATATCAAGCCGATTCCTAAATTTAATTTTTCATGAAGTAGATAGTTGAGGATGCATGTTCACATCTCTAGGTAGTTGGAAAATGTAGTATTACATTCATTGCCTTATTGCTAAGTGGATTTTAGTCTTTTTGTACTGTCAACCAAAATTCTACAATGCTCTCCCCATTAAAAACATTTTTTAGTTAACCACTGTTGGGCATTTCAAGTCGTTCTTTTTCTTCTTCTGAAGGACTCAGAACCTTTTATATTTCAGGGAAGCAGAACAGAGTTCTAATCCAACTCTCTTTAGTATTGGCCCAGGAAAGTATTCCCTGAAAGGGGTTGCTAAACTTTGAAGGGGTCAGTTATGCTTTGCTTTATTTGGTTTACTAAGGTTTCATCAGAAGACTCCAAAAACTCTTTTATAGTGAGAGAATTTGTAAGAGAACATTTATTGACCTTTGTTGCCCACAACGGACAATCTTTAACCATGGCACAAACTTTGTCTTCAACTTTGAACAAATCTATATTAAAACCTTGTAAGCCTAGATACGAAACTTTCAAATGTTCAAACAAAGCTAAGTAAGCAGTCACACAAAGTCAAGAAATGTCTAAGTAAATCTGCATACATTGTATCAAGAAGGAAGGTTCTGACCTCATCCTTAACATCAAAATCCTTTTCAGTACCACCTCGGGAAAGCCCACTTACTTAGGTATGGATAAGAAGCGGAGCATTCTCACTACCCTAACAAAGAAAACAATCTAGACTGCAAAGCTTTAATGTAGTTAATACGTCGAACTACCACAATGAGAGTTTTATGCAACACTTCAGGCAACCTCTTGGCTACCAAAGCCTCTCGATGAATGCAACGGTCGGATACGGCTGCAGTGAATGTGTTAAATATAAATATTTTGATTTCAGTGACATCTCACTCACCCCTAATACACTGCCCGCGGAACCTTAGGGGTTAGTTCCAGTTGGGAATCACTTATGTATGCGAGGCACCCGCAGCGTGCTTCCACTTTTGCCGATGTTACACTCTTATGCTGGCAACGAAGCTACGTATTTGGTCTCTTCATAATTAACAAAAGGTTTTCCGCCTTTTTTGACAAGGATTGTGGCCGAAGATAAAAATCGTGGATTAAACCCGTTCCTCTCAAAAACTATTGCTATCACTTTTTAAAAGCTTAGAAGTAATTTTTATTTCTTGTATTTAGCATTAGAGTTAGAGTGATGCAACTCTATACAGTAGATGGGTTATATGCGTCTGTGTTCATCTTCCTTTACAATATGGTCGGGAAAGTTTTCTCTATGAGGGAGAGGTTTGTTATTGGTGCCACCATTTTTCCAATATTCACCACACCGTAAAGAAACTATGCTCATACTGTTATATATATATATATATATATATATATATTTATATATATATATATATATATATATATATATATATATATATACATATATATATATATATATATATATATATATATATATATATATATATATATATATATATATATATATATATATATATATATATATAATTATTGCAGTATGTATTCTTGTGTATTAATAAAGAACATAAGTCAAAATACAAATACAAGAATTATAATTCAATTTACAATTCAAAGCTTTTCGTTGGCTAACAGTACCAACATCATCAGGAATATTAAACAATTCATTTCATTTGTAAATTCAATCATAATTCTTGTATTTGTATTTTGACTTATGTTCTTTATATATATATATATATATATATACAAATCGCTTGTTTCCATTCAGAGCCAGCCAGTCAGCCTGACAAAAATAACAGTGTTGCCTTGTTGTTCTGTGTTATTCTGACACAAATACGTAGAGGGCGCCGCAAGCAAGATATTGAGGAAGTAAAGCATCTATTCTAATAGAAAATAATATTCTTCACAAAATTTAAGGAATATATAATAATAAATAAATCCTACCGAACATGTAAATATAAAATGAATATATAAATATTAGTAGCCTAATATTTATGCTAGGTAAAACCGTACAACAATCGAGAATAAATCTCATTTATATAGCCATGGTTACGTAAGGCCATTGTTCATTATATTTTTTTTGAAAAAGAACAAAAAATATGAGACTGAGAAACGTTTGGAATTTCTGTGAGTATTTGTTAACCTAATTAAGGAAATGTTAACTTACAACAAAATACATTCCTATCCTACCGCCTTTGTGTATCTAGTACGAATACCCATGGTAGAAGTAAAGTTAGGTTATCTGTGGTTGCCGACACTTACAATTGCTAAAGACAGCCTAACTAGAGTCTTATGTAGGCCTATGTTTCGGGTAAATAATAACTTTTGGATATTCCCACCTTATTACCGGAAATTTAGCTGGAACTTTTCCAACAAAACTAAATAACGCAGTTTGGTATTTTGTTTCAGTTTTTAAAATAAGGTTGAAAATGGTTTGCTCTTGTTTTAGTTTAGTAATTGAAGGCAGGTAAGCTATTCATCATCCATTAGTAAAAGCCTTTGTATCGATGCACTTGGTCTATTTCCCGTTGTATCCATCCCCATGTAGAACCATGTTTCACTCCCTCACAATTGCCTCATCACTTTGCCTTTCACCACTTACTTCATACGTCTAGGTGACGTATTTATATCCAAGATAAATCTATTCCTTTTTAACTAATTTGTTCCCTTTCATTGATACCAGGCAATGCAAATCTACCCTAAAAGTATGTAAAGGTTGAATGTAAGGAAATATTTCAAACATTTAGTTTAGAATTTAATCCTAAAGTAAAACGTTTCACAGATACTGCTCATGGAAACATAGATCCTAATTAGATTTCTTGGTATTTTTCTTAGAATATTTAAAAGTATTTTATATTTCCTTTAAATTTATTTTTTTAGTAAATTTGTTGTAAATTTAGAACACCTTTCTACCAATACTCAAGATTTTTTTCTAGCATAAAAAGTAGTTAAATTTAAAACGCCATTATTTATGTGACATTTAGTGTGGTAGTCATGTTTCACGGCGATAGAAACTGCCGGTTTCTTATTTAGAAGACTTTTCTCCTATTTCTTGGTTTTCTGAATTTACTTCATGATTCCTTTCCCATTTTGTACAATCTTTCTCACTTCCTTATAATTGACGTTTCATTGTCTCTTACCACTAAAATTTTCTTCTACCAGTAATTTCATATATAATATCGTTTTTGTTTAAAAACTAAACCAGTTTTCAATTATTTTCATAAAGCATTTATCATTTCCCTTTCACCAAATATTCTTCTCACTACATACTTTCGACCAATTTTTCTTTCTTGCAGGTCTCTTTATACACGTTTCTACAAATAGGCCTACGCATTATGTCTCATATTCTGGAAAGAGTGTCTCTGCCCCAACACATTTTCATACTATGAAATAGTCTTTCTCTGTCTGTGTTTCTCGTTCCTACCTTTTCTTCTTTCCTCTTTTTCTACCCGTATTGTTTTTTCTCACTCCTCAATCCCTCGCTTTCTTTTCTCTTTTTACACTGTGTTTTCGTCTCTGTCCTTCCCTCCAAAGCTCCTTTCTGGTACCCTATTTTTCTCTCTCTCTTTCTCTCTCTCTTATTATTTTTCTCTCTGTCACAGACATTCACTCGAATATCGGTGTTTATTCTATCTTTATCATCTGGATGAAGATTGCTCTCTTAAATGCGAAATAATTGTGCACAACATTGTCTGCTGTGCGATGTTTGTAGTATAACAGCAGAATATAATTTAACACTTCCAATTCAATAAAAATAAAATAAACAAAGTGGAATTTTTTTGTAAGTAAAGAAATGTGCACAGGAAGACAAATATTTACCTTGATTAGTTGGAATACGGGAAGAGCATGTGGAGCTCTGCGTCAGGAATGTGAAGCAAGGACATTGCTGTGAGGACTTTATCATTGTATTGAAGGGATACAAGGGCTGGAGATGGCCAGATGATTAACCGTAACTTTATCTTACAGACAGTTTGTTTTTACACTTTTATATTCGCCCATCAAGTGAATGACAAGAGAATCTGCGAACCAAAGTGATTAAGATTCAGTATGGTGTGTGTTAGGTAAATTACGATTTCTACCTGTAAATAGGTTCCTTTCTTCTCATACCTAAAGAAGTATCAGAACTGTCAGAAACAAAACGCTTTATAGCTGACATTACTAAGAAAAATACTAACTACTAAACGGATATCAATACCCCCCCCCCCCCCACAATTATCATTTGTAAATATAATAAGGTGACTAGATAAAGTGAACCGATTGAAATACTTTGGCCAATGGTAAAAAATAATTTAAACGGCACGTTTCCAAGGTTTCTACCTTCTTGATGGAAATGTAAATATTGTACATATTATTATACATAAAAAAACATCGCAATAATAAATTATTACAACTAAATAAGTGCCACAGTAAATTACTTTAGAATTAGTTGATGTCGTGTATTTTTTTACCATTGGCCAAAGTATTTTAATCGGTTCACTTTATCTAGTCACTTTATTATATTTACAAATGGCAAATGGTGGGGGAGGTATTGCCATCAGTTTAGTGGTTAGTATTTCTCTTGGTAATGTCAGTTTTAAAGCTTTTTGTTTCTGACAGTTCTGATACGTCTTTAGGTGTGAGAATAGAGGAACCTAATTACAGATAGAAATCGTAATCTCCCTAATATGCACCATCCTGAATCTTAATTACTTTGGTTTCGCAGATTCTCTTGTCACTCACTTGAAGGGCGAATATAAAAGGGTAAATACAAAAGTAAATGTTTAAATAGACTGCTTATTCTCTATATATGGCTAGTTTACAACTGGTAAACGTTGGATATTAGAAAGAAATTGTAATTAATTTTGTTTACATTTTGGTCCTAAAATACATGATTTCAGAGATAGTACTCTGCCCCTCATTCTAAGGCTCCTCCATTTATGTCTAATATATAAACACTATACTTTTCGATTTAAAATCTGTCCAAAATTCGGAGGATTTAAAATGGGTCTTCTGTATGGTAGGAGTTATTCTTTTAAAATTACCTCATATCAGTTATATTTAATTTTTACAGTATATTTCAATATAATTTTGTTTGATATATTGATACTTCGTAATGCCTAGTTAAAAATGAATAATTTGAGTCTATGTGAGTGTTAAGAATGACACAACTGATGTTGTATAACTAGTAAAACTCTAGCTTTAATAAAAGAAATTCTTGTCTTGTTCCAGTCACGTGCTGCTTTAGTACAAAGAAGAGGAAGGAAAGAAGAGGTAATTACTATTAGGTTGTTTTAACTTTACCTAGAAATAATGTAATTTAGTAGTTTTAATAAAGTCCACTAATGTAATTAAATAGTTTTATGGCTTGTTCCAAACTCATATATTTGTTCAGTTTTCAATATTTGCTGGGTTTAAGTAAGCTATATATTGAGATCTTCATCTTATGCATGTTCTTTTGATAATAATCAAATATCATAGCTTCAAATTTACGCTGACAGTTTTAGAATTTTCATTTTGTGGTACTTGTAAGTCGACACCTCTAATTCTACTGCTACCGTATTATATTTCAAGGAGAAAATATATGAAGTTTAATCAACTATAGATCCAAAGTATTAAAGTTACTGCATAAATAATATGGTAATTAAAACATTGGTTTTAAACCATTAGCACACTCGTGTACCTTAAATAAGAAGCCTTCCCCAAGGTTTAAACTCGCGCATCTTGTCACAGTGCTAACACTACTGCAAACCGATACTGTGGCTGTTTGTTATATTCAGTAATGTCGAGCATTTTTCTATGTTAAATGTAAATAACTGAACATTTAAAATGAGTAGAAACGAACAATCAAATCGTTTCCTTCAAGTTCTCTATGTTTTTCAGTAATTTTAATTGTATTAATCACGTAAACAATAGTTTATGATCCTCCGAACTTTAAATTTAGTAAGTTTGTTAAAACTTACTGAGACAGAACGTTTTCGATCGCTATGTGGCGATCTTCATCAGTGTCTTCTGCTAGGAGATGTCGGGTCAAGCGGTGGCGGTTTCAAAGGTAGGTTTTCGATAGTATCAAAGAGTGTGTTTGACTTGTATTTTGTTTGTTCGTTTAATATGTTTGTACTTTGTGTTTTTGTGTGTCTGTTCGGGTAGTCCGGATAGTCATAAACTATTGTTTAAGTGATTAATAAGATTCACCGAGCGTAATGGACTACAAAATTCAATTTTAATTTATATTATTAAATTTATATTAAAAGCCAAATACCAGCTTATAAAATTCGATCTGTATTTATCTTCGTTTATGATTCCACGCTCTACGGACATGTCATTAAAAACTATGAAAAATAAGAACATTAGCTACGATATAGAGAAAAAAATATTTTTTAAAAATACATTAACATAATACCTAATATATATATATATATATATATATACATCCCTCTATCAATATGGCAGCATTTCATTTTGCAACCATATGGCAGCCACTTGAAGGAGTGAAGTATATATGTTTTTCGTCGTGTATAATTTATTTCTAATAAACATGATACTACTCCATGTACTTTAATTTCATAAAATCTTAAAAATACGAAATTGACTGAAATACTATCAATACGGCAGCATTTCATTTAGGCATCAATATGGCAGCCAGTGTATATTTTCGTTCAGTCTAATAACAATATGGCAGCCGGTGTGTATATTATTCCCACGCCACTAACGATACGAGAACCAACAGTGTTGCCACTATGGTGCGACTGTCTGACTAGTCAACTGTTTATACTGTAAGACACTGAGTGTGTGTAATCACGGTGAATACATAAACATTAGAATGTCCCTTTTTCATTTCAGCTGGCCAATTATTTACTCAACTCACATAAGTCCTGGTTGTTAGTTTTCATAAACGTGTACAACAATCGAAAGCTGACGGGGATAGAAGTGAACAAAATTTAACGGGGATGGACGGGTGGGGCTCTATGGGAGTTGTAAAGGAGTGACTTGGGGTCGAAATAACAGAAGGCAAAAAAAACTAGAAAATGATCAGTCGGCGGGTTTTAATGGTGC
Organism: Prosapia bicincta; assembly: GCA_036971475.1. Taxonomy (NCBI): domain Eukaryota; kingdom Metazoa; phylum Arthropoda; class Insecta; order Hemiptera; family Cercopidae; genus Prosapia; species Prosapia bicincta. The sequence goes on along the minus strand of JBAIZL010000394.1, from coordinate 12,780,320 downwards.
TGAGTCTTTTACCGTTATCGAACGTCATGGGGATATACGGGTAATCCTCTATGGGAGTAGCAAATGATGAATTGGAGTATATTTGTGACAAGGCAAAACAAAGCTAGAATATGATAAATCGTGGTGTTTTGGAGGGTGCTGAGTGGAATACCGCCTTCAATATTATAAGGGGATGCACGGGTGTGGCTCCACGGCAGTAGAAAGGGGTGAATTGGGGTAAAATTTTCAGAAAGCAAAAAAACAATGGAAAATGATCACTCGGGGAGTTTTAAAGGTGGTGAGTCTTTTGCCATGGAGATACACGGGTGATCCTCTAAGGGAGTAGCAAATGATGAATTGGAGTATAAATGTGAGAAGGCAAAACAAAGCTAGAGTATGATCAATCGTAGTGTTTTTTAGGTTGCTGAGTCCAATACAGTCTTCCATATTAATCGGGAATGCACGGGTGTGGCTCTACGGGAGCAGAAAAGGGGTGAATTGGGGTAAAATTGTCAGAAGGCAAAAAAACAATTGAAAATGAACATTCGGGTGGTTTTTAATGGTGCTGAGTCGTTTACCGTAATTGAACGTCAATGTGAATATACGGGTGACCCTCTATGGGAATAGCAAATGATGAATTGGGGGTGTAATTGTGAGAAGGCAAAAAAAAAACTAGAAAATGATCAATCGTAGTGTTTTGGAGAGTACTGAGTCCAATACCACCTACAATATTAAACGGGGATGCTCGGTTGTTGCTCTACGAGAGTAGGAAATTGGTAAATTGGGCTAAAATTGTCAGAAGGCAAAAAACAATTAAAAATGATCATTCGAGTGGGTATTAATGGTGCTGAGTCTTTAACCGTTATCGAACGTCAATGGGGATACACGGGTGACCATCTATGGGAGTAGCAAATGATGAATTGGGGTATATATGTGAGAAAGCAAACCAAACTAGAAAATGATCAATGGTAATGATCTGGAGGGTGCTGAGTCCAATACCGCCTACAATATTAAACGGGGATGCTCGGTTGTTGCTCTACGAGAGTAGAAAGGGGTAAATTGGGGTAAAATTGTCAGAAGGCAAAAAACAATGGAAAATGATCACTCGGGGAGTTTTAAAGGTGGTGAGTCTTTTGCCGTTAACGAAAGTCAATGGAGATACACGGGTGATCCTCTATGGGAGTAGCAAATGATGAATTGGAGTATAAATGTGAGAAGGCAAAACAAAGCTAGAGTATGATCAATCGTAGTGTTTTTTAGGTTGCTGAATCCAATACCGTCTTCCATATTAATCGGGAATGCACGGGTGTGGCTCTACGGGAGTAGAAAAGGGGTGAATTGGGGTAAAATTGTCAGAAGGCAAAAAAACAATTGAAATCGTAATCGAACGTCAATGTGAATATACGGGTGACCCTCTATGGGAATAGCAAATGATGAATTGGAGGTATAATTGTGAGAAGGCAAAAAAAACTAGAAATTGATCAATCGTAGTGTTTTGGAGGGTGCTGAGTCCAATACCGTCATTAAAAGCTAATGGGAATATGAGGGTGTGGTTCTACGGGAGTAGAAAGGGTGGTTAATTTTTATGAAAATGTCAGATACTAGAAAAATGTCTAGTAAAATAATACTCTGGGGGGTCTAGTAAAATAATACTTTGTAAGGGGTGACTCCAATTTCGTCATCGAAAGTCAAGGATAACGCACGTGTGAGTTTTCGAGAGTGCGATTCCAGACACTGTTAAAAAATAGCGGGAAAGTGTGATTAGTCATATGTTTGGAACGGAAGATGAGTGGAAGCTGGGCACAATCATAAATATTAGATTATTCATTCTTATCATCAGCTGTCGTAATCTGTAAGCAAGTTAGACAGATTGTAATGTATTTTATTGAGCTCATGCAGTTCCAAATAAAACGAGTTTAGCCTACTTTTCTTGTTTCAATTGTGTTTTACCTTATAGTTCCTAATATACTTGTGCGACAAGTCGTTTGCGAATAAGATATTGAACCATGTAATAGATTAGTCAATATTCTATTTTACAACCACTGTTGAACTTATCTCTAATTTTAATTGTTTAATTTAAAATCATTGGGCTATGAATATTTCTTATACAAGTGTTTGATAGTAAATGTTTGCTGTTAATTTATTGAAATATTTACAAGCACAGTCAAGCGCTTTGCAAGTGTCACAAGATCCTGCTCAAAGGGAGAGATAAAAATTAGATACGATAAAACTCTGTTAATGTTATTATAGCAAGTTCAACCTTTCTGTGTCCAAATACACATGCTGTTGCCCATGTTATATTACAAATATTTTTGACCCTTTGTGTTCTAGGATTATATCGTGTAATACTTGTGGTACAATTAATAGATCGATGATAACACCTGTTATATACATATTATGTTAAAAATATTTAATTTTGTGTTTGGATATTTTTAAAAGTTAGAAATAATAAAGTAAGTAAAAATTTATGTTTTGATGTAGTAATTTAGAAAACTGTTCGTAATTCAGGACAAAAGGAAGATTTTATCAGTTAATTCATAGAATTCTTGCCGGTGGCTTGAAACTCGCTTTACAGTTTGTTGTCTATCAAATGCCGGATTTTGAGTATAGTTATTAAAGGTAAGAGTTTGATTTCTCCATTCATACAGTGATTTTAATTCTTATACAAAATATCGTGAACCAAATTTTTCACATTAAACTTTATTAATGTAAACGCAAAAAATTAAGAGCTATTATAATTTGTGAAAATTCCAACTCCATAGCGTTTATAAGCAATATTATTTTAATACCTCATTTAAAACGCTACTTTTGATGTAAGGGAAATAAACATTGATTTAAAAAATTATAAGTCAACCTTATTTTACGAAAATGAAAACCTTGGGAAACCCCCTTAATGTGGATATTTTTTTTTTTAACTTGGGGTTAGGGTAAATGTTTCTTAGTTTAATAATGTTTACTACTTTGATCTAAAGTAGGTTAAATAGAAAAGTATATATTTTATGATTTTAAAAACATAAAATTCTATTTACTGTTGTGTTTATAAAAAAAAGAATAACCAATAATAATGTTTTTTCAAATTAAATGTTAATGTAATATTTGTAATGTGGAGCATACATTTAGTTGCAATGATTTCGGGTTATCACTAAAGCATTTTACGGACAAAAATTATAATAAGATATTACGTCAGACCACTTGAGCTGAGGGTCCGGGATGTAATAAAATTTTGTATTTCAAGTGATTTCTACAATATTTTATTACGTTTTCAAAGATATATGATATTTTTATCAATAATAACATCATATATATTTTTTTTCATCCAAAATAAACAAACATTGTTACAAAAATATAAATAATGTAGCAAAGAAACGAAACGTAATATACAAAATTGTGTAGATATAATATGAAATGAAAAGAATGAATATAATAATAAGTGCAAATTTTATATTACTTATAACACTAGTTAACTAAATGACTAATAAATATAAAACGAGAAAATATATTAAAAGGAAAATCTTGTGTTTAAACAAGTATTTATTTTTTTCCCTATATATAAATAGAGAAAAAAAGTAACAAAAAAAAATGTAATCCTAAAAACTAATTAATTAATGAAGAAATAGTTTTAAAAAGAGTACAACTTCATCAATCCAGAAATTGTGGCTGAAACTGAAGACGCACCTGGCAACCAACACCACCTATAAGTGCCTATCAAGGCCATGCCACGGGGATTAACAAACACTGTGTCTGTGTGGTGTTCAATTTCTGCGACGAATGAATGTAAAGGCCAATTTACATCTGTTCTAATTTAGCTTAGACGTAATGGCGATACATTTCTTACTTTATTTCCAAAACTTCTTCGATATATTGTATCACTTTACCTCAGGTAGGTAACCAGAAAAATCTACCTTTATTGTACATTGTAAATAAAAGAAGGCTGTTATTTGGTCGAATCTCATCTAATGGTAATTTCTTGCTCACGTAGGCCCATTGAACACGTCTATATTTTATAGGTTGAAACGAGCACAAATTACCATTTTCGGGTAAAAAAATTAAACATTGAAATAATAGTATTTCTGTACTTACGACAGCCAAATGTAACAAAAAACTGTAAGGATATTTTTAAACTATAGTTCTTAGCATTGTATATCTTTAACTATAGTTCTTCCCATTGTATATTACATTGTAGCTAGGCATCACGGTGAAAAACGTTTTCGGTAAGCAATGCAATACATCTCTTTTATTTATCCACCATATTTGATTTGTCATAAGTTGTTATAGGTACAAATGTGTTTCAGTAAAGACCTATTTTTTCTAAAAGTTCTTCTTTAACTACATTCGTTAAATTTTCCTGGTAGTCGTTGTTGGCACGTGAAAACATTTCTTTAATTCCTCCCTTAGATATTTTCTGAAAGAATGACATTTCACCTTGATTGTGATGTTACTTTCATCAAGACACGTTGAATGCACCTGAAAATATATCTGATAAGATTTAAGTATATTTTAATCTTCTTCTTTAATTCTATCTTTAACCGTATCCCTCCTGGCTCGCATATCTACAATTTAATTTATTATTATTATTATTATTATGGTGAAAAAATTTACAAATATTTTGGCGAATATAGCTGAGGAACCAGTCTTCAAAAACTAGCTGTAAAATAGCGTTATGCAGAGTGACAGAATAAAATTAGTCTCTATGATGGTATTCTTGTTAAAAAAAACAAGACGTAAAAGATAATGACTGTTTTGTAGATTTTATTCACTTTAAAAAATCTCTCCGTTCTTCGGTCGACATGTTAAATACATTTTTATAGTTAGTATCAGAATGATTTTAGTTCGTTCGGCTGTGTCTGATCTCAAGACAAAGTCTGCTAATACTCAATCACTTCTCAAAACTGTCTCCTTTGTTTATATATTTTACGAATCCTACCTCTAGTTTGTAATAACTCCTAGTTACAGACTTAATATTTCAATTTGAATATTCTCTATTCTTCGTTGATAGAAAATTACTTCAGTTAAGCAACCCTAACCAAGACCTTATAAAACGTTTTGTAATCAATCTTTAGACGTTGATAATCATAAATATTTACTACCGATGATCACGGTAATTTTTCACTATACTTTAGATTTACTGATAATCTTGTTTTATTTTTATGGTAGGCGAGCAAAAAGACTATCTACGATCAAAACATTGGGCGTCCTGATAAGGATTACAACGGGCATCGGCTTTTTTTTAGCTATAATTGCCGACACTTAGTATGGTATTCATATCGTATGGTATCCTCTCAAGCAAGAATCAGTACAGTAGTCTTGAAGAGCCAAGCAACAATAATTTATGTATGTTCTGTAATCAATAAAGTTCTACAAACGTATTTTGTGCATTCTTAATTATAGTATTACGGTTCATTAGAACTCCTGTTTTTTTCTAGTGTACAGGAAGCTATTTCCGTGTAATCCGACGGTGTCTCGGTCCCATCTACCTCGAATTATCCATGCACTACTGTATTTGTTTTCGTACCAATGATCACCGTACTTGAAACAGTTTTTTATGCAACTCTAAAGTGAGTGAAAATCCCACAGACATTAAAGTTACTCTTGAGACTAGAATATCGAGGATAAACATAATAGATTTATTACATTTCTTACCGAAAACGTTTTTATTACTGCAATATACATTGGGAAGAACTATATCCTTACATATAATCTTCAGAGATGTAGAAATAAAGAATTTTAAATATTTACCATTGCTTAAACCGCCTGAACTGCTCTCTAGTTTAATTGGCATATTAACGCCTATGATACATGTATCCTTAAGTAAGTACTTAAAATGTTTTGCCTTTATGTTCATAGAATGTGTGTATATATCCACGTGTTCTTTCTTTGCTACATTATTTATATCTTTTAAACTATTTTTGAGTATTTTGGATGAAAAAAAGATATAGGCCTAATCTTATTATTAATAAAAATGATGTTGTATGGCCTATAAATAACGCTAGTTCTTTAATACCTTGGTAATTCATTTGGAAGAGTTGAGATAATGTTGCCAAGTGTTTCATTAGAGTCCTCGATGTAAGTACTTCAGGAATTTATAAACATGCTATTTTAGCATGCTTTCGTAAAACTTTATAAATTAATATGAGGTTACTGGTATTTGTGTTTGCAAAAACGCAAGGGTTATCGTCAAGAACGGAATTATTTCTTGAACTTATTAGCAAATAAATATAAAATCCCTATATAAAAAAAATCTCATAAAAATTGACACTCGGTAGTTTACGAGACTGTACCACTCCCATTATATTACATCTGTCAATTCCTTCAAACATACACTGTTGGTTCGCTGGAAAGGACATACAGCTGTGGATTCTCGACCTTATCTTGGAGAGAACTATGCTATATATTTTCAGATACAATTCTGATATGGAAACATAAACACCCGACACTCCGAAAGCCATTCTGAGGCGTTTGTTTATTTGATGCAGACCAAACTTATCTTAATGTTCAATGCATCTCGTACTTTTCCCTTGGTGCTCTTAGATACTATAGAATCGATAAAGTATTTATTTTTTAATTTAACTTGCTTTTCAAATTAATTGTCATATCATCTCTTTCCGATTTTAATAATCTAAAAGTGACTATTATTTGCTGTATATTGTTACAATTTGGTAACATTTGCAAACATGTTAACACTTGTATTAACAGATGTAACACTTGATATGGCCTAAGCCATATATATTCACTAAAGGTCAATACCAATGTATTCAATAAACATATTAATAAAATAAAATATAGACTACCAGCGGCTAAAGTTGAGGATAGAAACAAATGTTTCTGTCTTTATACGACCATTTTGACGCTGGGAGAATAGGATAAATTATTTACGTTTACGCCGTATGTAAATGAGAGAAAGGGATGGAAAAGATAGAATGCAGAAAGTCAGTTTTTCGGAACTTCGTCCACGAGAATACTTGTCGAGTGCGAGGCTTTATCTTTGTGTGGCTTGGACCTATGTTTGTTTACATCAGACAGTTTGATATCGTAATATAAACTGACAACACTCGCACAGATGTCATTTAGGTTCATGTATACAATACAGAGATTAACGAAAGATGATTCAGTATTTATTGACCTTTAACTACCGTCCTGCACATTTCTGTCGCATTAGTACTGCGGTTGTAGCTCACAGGCACGAAATTTCTAAGTGTGATTTATTGTGCGGTTTAACAATTTATCTTGCATTTACTTTATAAAAATTGTTTTTGAATATTCTGGCTGCATGTAACTAGGGTAAACGTAGTTTTATGAGATCAGTTATATTTTATTTACTAATTGAAAACTGTAGTAAATAAAACCTCTACAGATTTTAGCGCAGTTTAGCTGAAAAGACTTATAATCGCATTTAACATACACTAATTATATCTTGTTCACTGATTGTACACAATTAACTTTATTTAAAAGATAACATTTGACACATTATAAGCTTTATTTATGGGAACGCATTAGAAATAATAACTCAATTTTGACAGCAGTATTTACACAGCGGCTCAGAACATTCTAGACATATTGGCTCTTCAAAGTCAGCTTACAAAGTGTAACTAGTCCTTCTATTTTTTGTTGCTGGACAAATTCTACATTGTTTATAACAATTTATCTATACAAATAGAAACATTTGTAAATTTCTGGAGGTTGCAGTTTTTCGAAATCATCTTCATCGTCTGATGCACTTCGTTGATATTCGGTATCATGATCTTTTACTAAATTACTTCTGCACTCTGTTGCACAATTCCCCTATTCTCTTTAATGCCTTCTAAAAGTTGGTCATTAGATACAGCACCTGAATCACTGTCTTCTTCGGCTAACCCGTCGCTGATGGTCAGGCACGATGCCGGTAGTTAAAGGTTAAGCTTGGAATTTGTAGATATTGGCATAATAGGTTTTCTGAATATATAAACTGATCAAGATAAGTCGATGAAATGATGTGGGTCAACAAATTCTCTTTGTCGTTTATTTTAGGTTGTATAAAGGTTGAAAAAATATAAGGTCTACTTATTTATATTTTTTTTTATTTACGGTTATAGTAGAAATTTTTCATTAACGGATGGTTGAAAAGTTATTCCGCTGCCTCCGCTAACGATACCATCCTTTTTTAAAGAAAATAACACGAAAAGAGAGAAAATTAATTACCCAAAGAAGAATGAGAAAACAAACATAAATGTTTAGATAGGCTAAGTAAAAATGGAAAGAAAATATATGACAATTAGGTAGACAAAATACATTATTTTAAAAATTAAATAAAAAATTTAATTTTTATAAAATTATCAATTTGGGACAAACGGTTATCTTTTCAAATTGAATCGTTTGAGCATACAGTCTTTAAAATTCTTAAAGCACATGGGCAGGCTGCATTGAAACATTGCTCCAAGCTATAAAGATTAGTTTGACAGACATGACGTAAACAAACGTGCTAGAACTGCTATCGGAGTGCCGCCTGTTTATATTTTCATATCACAAACATTTCTGTCAATAGATGTAGCACAGCTTCTGTCCAATACAAGGTCGCGAACCCGACTCTTTCTTTTGGTTATGTTGCATAGTTGGAAACATGCCAATTTCGGGCGATTTATTGTCAATGGGATATAATCACCCCTTGGTAACCCCTTACATCCTATTTTGATGACAAGGGACTAGGACCTTCGAAAATCTTCGAATGCCCATTTTTGGGCAATATTTTAGATGCTGGCAAGGTTTACCTCAATTCACCCACAGCGACACCCGCAGTCCTATCCCGGATTGTACATGGCCAACTTCGGTGCTAGGATTAGACTCAGCATCATTAAAATTCCCCAGTGATCATTTTATATCGATCTCTTGGCCTCTGACCTTTTTACCCCAATTCTCCCTTTGCTACTACCGTAGAGCCCACACCCGTCCATCCCTGGTGTCGTTCGATGACGGCATTCAATTCAGCATCCACAAAAACCTCCGAGTGGTAAATTTCAAGTAATTTTTTGACTTTTGACATTTTTACCCCAAATCATCCCTTTGGCACTCACGTAGAGTCACATACGTCCATCCCCGGTGACTTTCGATGACGCCATTGAATTCACCACGCTCAGAAACCCCCGAACGGTTATGTTCCAGCGATTTTTTTATACTTCTGACATTTTCACCCCAATTTACCCCTTTGCTAGTCGCGTGAAACCACACCAGTGGATCCCCGGTGACTTTCGGTGACGGCATTGAATTCCGTGTAATCAAAAATTCCCGAGTTCTTATTTTCTAGTATTTTTTTGACTTTTGACATTTCTACCCCAAATCATCCCTTTGGTACTAACGTAGAGTCACAACCGTCAATCCCCGGTGACTCTAGATGACGTCATTGAATTTAGCATCCTCAGAAACCCCCAAACGGTCATTTCCCGCGATTTTTAGGCATGTGACATTTTGACCCTAATTCAACCCCATTGGTGCATGGGTTTAGCCTCACCAGTACATCCCCGGAGACTTTCGATGACGGGATTGAATTCAGCATCCTCAAAAACCCCCGAGTGGTTATGTTCCAGCAATTTTTTGAGTTTTGACTTTTTCACCCCAATTCACCCCTTTGGTACTCGCGTAGAAACACACCAATGCATTCCCGGTGACTTTCGATGACGGCATTGAATTCCGCCCCATCAAAATTCCCCGAGTTGTTACTTTCTAGTATTTTTTTTGACTTTTTACATTTCTACCCCAAATCATCCCTTTGTCACTTACGTAGAGTCTCATCTGTCCATCCCCGGTGACTTTCGATAACGGGATTGAATTCAGCATCCTCAAAAACCCCCGAGTGGTTATGTTCCAGCAATTTTTTGAGTTTTGACTTTTTCACCCCAATTCACCCCTTTGGTAATCGCGTGGAACCATACCAGTGCATCCCCGGCGACTTTCTGGGACGGCATTAAATTCCGCCTTACCAAAAACCCCCGAGTGGTTATTTTCTAGTTATTTTTTGACTTTTGACTTTTTTACCCCAAATCATCCCTTTGGTACTTACGTAGAGTCACATCCGGTCCATTCCCGGTTACTCTAGATGACGCCATTGAATTTAGCATCCTCAAAACCCCCAAACGGTAATTATCCCGCGATTCTTAGACATCTGACATTTTTACCCTAATGCAACCCCTTTGGTACATGGATTTAGCCTCACAAGTACATCCCCGGAGACTTCCGATGACGGCATTGAATTCAGTATCCTCAAAAACCCCCAAGCGGGTATTTTTCAGCGATTTTTTGACCTCTGACATTCTCACCCCAATTCACCCCTTTGGTACTCTCGTGGAACCACACCAATGCATTACCGGTTACTTTCGGTGAGGGCATTGAATTCCGCCTCATCAAATTTCCCCGAGTTTTTATTTTCTAGTAATTGTTTCACTTTTGACATTTCTACCCCAAATCATCCCTTTGGCATTCATCTGTCCATCCCCGGTGACTTTCGATGGCGGCATTGAATTCAGCATCCTCAAAAACCCCCGAGTGGTTATGTTCCAGCGATTTTTTGACGTTTGACTTTTTTACCCCAAATCATCCCTTTGGTACTTACGTAGAGTCACATCCGGTCCATCCCCGGTGACTCTAGATGACACCATTGAATTTAGCATCCTCAAAAACCCCCGAACGGCCATTATCCCGCTATTCTTAGGCATCTGACATTTTACCCTAATTCAACCCCTTTTGTACAGGGGTTTAGCCTCACCAGTACATCCCTGGTGACTTTCGATGACGGCATTGATTTCAGCATCCTCAAAACCCCCCGATTGGTCACTTTCCAGCGATTCTTTGTCCAATTCAAATATATACATTACGTAGTACGATTGATATCCATGTGGATGCCAGCAATGTTGCCAAGTTTGTGGCTGCCATAATGTTAGAGAATGGTTGAAATATACAGTAAATTTATATACAGGAGGCGACTATGCTGCCCCTGGCGGAAATGTTACGAACTTGTGATATACAAATCCCGTTCACTCTGCTATCAATACGAGTACCGTTTGGTTATTACAAATTATTTTAAAAAAATTCAGAACGACCATAGAACTTCCAAATACAGTATAGCTCCAATAAAACACTTCTTTTTACTCTTATTGACATGGTTTTTATTTCGATTATTGTCAAAGGGTGTTACATTACCATGGATTACTATGTGGCAGCCGTATACGGCTGCCACAAGTACCCGGCTGCCAGTTTGAATGCAAAATGACCAATGTATGGTCTCCGTATTGTTAGCAGGCTGTATATATATATATATATATATATATATATATATATATATATATATATATATATATATATATATATATATATATATATATATATATATATATATATATATATATATATCAGGATATGCATGTCTGCAAGCTTTAGTTCTATCTGACAGTTTATTATCGTTTTTATATTGTTTATAAATATCGTATTGTGTAACAAGATTTATTCAAACTTCTAACTTTACTTCAGTTTTCGATGTAGACATGCTCAGCTACTTGTCAAGCGCATACCCGAGAATAAAGTTTGTTCCTATTCTCGAGGTGATTCCTGTGGACGATGAGGAAGAAGAGGAAGCGGAAATAGTTTATAAAAAAGCTGCAATATTTTCTACAAGTGATTCCGCACTATTTCCGCTAAAGATTGAAGTCCCTGCGTTCTACAGGACTCAGTCGTTTTGTAAGTTACTTTTATTTGTTCCTTTCGTTTTATATAAAATGGAAATTCTATTCTAAGTTACTTGAGTTAGAAGTTATATGCTCACTTACAAATGTCAGTGTTCCAGTTTCTAGCAAGTTCCAAGTCATACCTATCTCTCTCTCTCTCTCTCTCTCTCTCTCTTCCTTTATATATAAGAATAATTATAAGAGTTTTCATGCATATCTACAAGTTAGAGCTGGACAAGTTTAACTATGTACCTGCAAATGTTACAACTTTGAACTCAAAACTAAAGTAAATCTGTCATATTAAAAAACAATTAGCTGTGTATTAATTTGTTTCCCTTAGATTCAAAGGTCCTGTAATAGCCTACATCTTAAGTAAGCTTCAATACTCATGTAAGCATTTCTATACAAATTCCAATAGGGTTAGGGTACATTATTCTATTTTTACCTACTAAACTAAATACACATTTAGCAATTTTATGAATATCCATCTAATCTTATCTCTTTATAATGTTAGCTACAATAAATGTTTAAAAATTATAATGTTATTTTTCAGAAGCGCCATTTCGGCTTCATGGTTTGGAACGACATCTGGTGGAGGTGAGCAAACACTTTTACTTTAAACTAAATAAGTTTAGGCACCCAGTAAGCTCTCTCAGCTTGTATGGGAGCACACCAGGCCGGAGACTCTATATCTTGCCGTATACGTTTATAGACTAGCCTTGAGTCTTATTGCTTTAGCAGCTCCAAGCTGTTTAAGGGTGTACTCTTGCGACTTATCTATGACGCAATTACAACCTGTGGGATATTGCCTCATGCCACAGAAATAGATATAATCTTAGCACAGTAGTAATCTCAATATTAAACACAATATAGAAAAAAATCTTTATAAAGTCATTCCTACTGAGGTTACCAAAGAAAGATTTTAATTTACTTATGTTTTAATTTATAGTTACAATTATTATAAATATATATATTTAGATATGTCAGATTCACAATATTAAGTGGCAAAATAGAAATCGAAATTCCTTGCAATTTTTCATTTCCTTCTCTATACACTATATGATGATGGACTTTAATTTTTGTTGGTTACTGTTTATTTCCTTTCTTTTTATTTAGTTTCTAATTCATGAAACTGATGGTGGTCTCTAACTTCTCATTCTATCCATCTCTTGTAATGCTTCATTATTGCAAGGGACCTTTCTCTTATAATTGCATATACATCCTATGGATTGAATTTCTAGCTATGGGATTGTTACCTCAATGCCTAAGTGCGGGATTTCAAACACGTAGTCATTCAGATTAAACGCGTCCAAGACATCAACTTTTATAAATTTAATTTTTAAATAAATATTTGAAAAAATTGTATTAACATTAATTGCCATCCACTACCGGTTGAAAATAAAAATCATTGGTTGAGTAGAAACGTATTTTTAATAAAAAGACAGTCATCATGGGCGAGTATCTCTGATGAATTAATCTAAAACCATTTGTTTCAGTGAATATTCTAAGCTATAACTAATCTGTCTAAACTGGTATAGATATTGTGTTAGTAAATAGTTATAATTTAACCCGTATTCTTGAAGGTTAAATGTTATATAAGCTATAGTCACTGACGATGACTTTTCCATCCTAACTCACTGAAGAATTCATTATTGACTGTGTGCTGGTGTTCGTTAGTACAGCCCCGTCTTATCCGAACTTCCCTTAACCGAATGCCGGGTTAAATAGGCTAAATGGGCTGTTCCTTGATATTTACGCCAACACGGAAACGATGGGGGGAGGTAGGAGCGGGAGGTTGTTTTGTTAGAAAATACAACTACTGTGATATTTTACAGTAGAACAGGTTTTATTTGGTTTTACTCGAAGTAATATACCTTAGCATACTTAGAATGGTTCATCCGAAATGGTTCCACCCTCATTATGTCGGATAAGCGGGATTTTTATTGTATTTCATTATTACGTTGTCTCCCTGCAACGCTCCGAGATGATGGCAACAACTAATCAGAGCATAGCATACTTTTGCAGCGCGAGACAATTTGCCACCATTGTATGAACTTGAGGGGTATTTGGCATTAACATTAACATATGATGTTAGTGTTATATTTTATATTCTACGCGAGAAGAATGTTGTAACGTGTAAGGAAATGAAGATCTTGTTTCTTGGAACAGTTTAGGATGACAATCAAGACGGTAGCCAGGGCAGTGGTTTGGAGGGGGGCACAATCCGAAGGGTCAAGTGGTGGAGCACCCCTGAGGAAATTTTGCATATCGTTATCTCTAGAAATCATCTATAAAGCTTTTTTGGCACTAAACAATACAAAATTGTTGGGTCTTCAAGAAGCTGTTTTGCTAAAAACTTGCGCTATTTTATAGGTTAATGTTGTTTGCTAATATTATTTGGTTTGGGGTGCACTTGCTCTCTGGTTATGCTCCTGATGCCATTTACTTGTTACAGCTTAATCACAATGACTAAAAAGGCTTAGCTTTTTGCATTCACTTAAAAAAAATACTTCACACGATCATTTAAAACCATTACATAGATGTGCATTAAAGCTGTTGATCCGCATTTAAATTTATTTTTAATATTTATTTAATATTCACAGACTGCTGAGATGAATGTCTACCCGCTTACATGTTCTTTGTCTCGACCAATATTCTAAATTACCCATTTCGACACAACCTTTTCTAAATCTCTTGAAGAACAGGGTCATTTCAGGTGAGCAACGAACATAATTACTTAATAAAATAAAACAATGCATTAAATTGTATCTTAGTCATTTAAAAATTACTTTTTGTTTTACTTTCTAAATCAGTATTAATTATTTTGTGAATAATTTTATGCTAAGTAAAATGTTAGTTAATAGCAGAGGTGGGCGCCGAAAGTGAATTCTATCCGTTGTGAATAAATGGGTCTGATGTTTTAATTTATACGGTTTACTTGTCTGCTTTAAAGTAGTAAGTTTCTTTTCTTACTTGAAGTGAAGCCATTGTCCTTCACAACGTAAAATGTTTGCACTGCACGTTTTAAGTCCGATGTTTCTATAAAGTCACAAAACATTGCCCATTACTGACCATTTGTGGGGATTTCCTCAAGAATGTGTTTATTCTTGAAGGTCACGGAACGTGTCAGTTTCAACTGAGAGTACAAGCACGGGCAAAACTAAATTAAGTAATGTCAATGATTTATTGATTATTTTCAGTAATGGATGTTGTAAATATTTTAAATTGTGAAAAACGAGCCATCTTTCAGCTCTGTACGACCCTCCAAGCTCCCACAATCTTCCTCTCAAAATTCAGCCTACGAAATTATATATGAAGATGTTTACACTCGTGCACCATTGTTGGACAGTAACTTATACACCCTGCAGCTCGCGGCGTGGAGACAAAATATAAAAATATGTGACTGGTTTTGTATTTGATACCATCGTCTACGATTGTTCCACACACTTTTCACTACAAGTGTCTTAAGGTGAATTTAGACTCTTTTTATCTGAATTTTCTTGTTCGAATATGTTGTTATGAGAACTCTATAGAATGTTTGTAATACCGTCGCGTCGTTTCTGCGGGAACACTCATACACTTTTATCAACCATATTAATTTAGAGGAATCACTATAAATAATCGTTTAAATTGCGAATAAAAATCGGTCGCTACATTGACGCAGATCCCCTCAAATACTTAAACTTACATTGTACATCACACGCAAAATAATTGAAGGTATAATACTTATTATCAATTAATTTATGGTTTGCCTACCCACTCACTTTGAGGTGGAAAATGTTCTTACATATGAATATTAAATTTGAAGCGAATATTCAAAAATTACAAGTACATGCAAGAAGTGCTTTATTTTTATTTAAGGTACAAAATGCAAAATAATCCTATGTTGAAGTTCAGGTCCAGGTGGAGTAAGATGAGTTGAATCTGTCCTTTGAATTCATGATTTAGTAGAAATGTTAGGCTCCATACTTGTCACTTCTACTAAGAATGCGAATTTTCTTGTGCCGTTTCATACTTCGTTGAAGCCGCTATAGCGTGTCTACTTCATTGGCTTAATAAGAAAGAAACGATCATAGCTATTTCAACGTAAACAGATCCCGATATGACGCTGGAAACAAATCTGGATTTAACAATACCAATAAACCATTTGAGGGATTCTCAAACTATGCCAGAACTTGGCCATGTGTCATATAATTTCCACACCGCAGCCCCAGCCACAACGCCCCACTAAAGGTCAGTATCGCGGCCTCTAAAGTAGTCTTTAGTTTTGCGTTTTTCATTTTGCTGGAAAAACTACATGGAACACTATATTGCTTTACTTTTCATTAGAAAATAAGTTATTATATCATAGTAGGAATGGAACGGTTCCTAAACGTTTCGATTCTGTTACCAATTTCGATTCTATTATTTTTCATTCGATTCTACACTCTTATGTTGATTCTCGATTCTTTGAAGTTATATATGCCACCATGATATTCCCCAATAATAATTTAGCTTGCCCCTCGATCATATGGTGAAGATTTTTGCAAACTCTATTCTAATGTAATGGCTACACAAAACGTTCTTTGTTATGATTTATGAATAGGAATATCTGAAAGCATGACAAACATATCAGATAAAAGTGACAAATAATCGAATCATGAGTGCTTGTGATCGTCTTTTGTGGTTGCGTTACAAATAATAATAATATTTTCGTTATCTCAAATCCACATTTGCTTCAGTCGCTTAATTCATTCAAAGCAATTAATACCTAAATAAGACATAGTTGATGACATAGTTTAAAAGAATATAGTAGTTGTGTCTATGTGAGTGTTTAGAATGGTACAACTGATATTGTATAACTTGTAAAATTCTAACTTTAATAAAAGTATTTCTTATCTTGTTCCAGTCACGTGCTGCTTTGCTGCAAAGAAGAGGAAGGAAAGGGGAGGTAATTACTTTTAGGTTGTTTTAACTTTACCTAGAAATAAAGTAATTTAGTAGTTTTAATAAAAATCACTAATGTAATTAAAATAGTTTTACAGCTTGTTCCTAACGCGTATATTTGTTCACTTTTCAATATTTGCTGGGTTTAAGCTAAATATTGGGATCCTCATCCCATGCGTGTTCTTTTGATAATATTCAAATATTATAGCATCATATTACGGCTGCCAGTTTTAGAATCTTCATTTTGATGTTTATGTAAGTCGCCGCTTCTAATTCTACTACTACTGTATTATATTTCAAGGAGAAAATACATGAAGTTTAATGATCTATAGATCCAAAGTATTAAAGTTACTGTATAAATAATATGTTAATTAAAATATTAGATATAAACCATTAGCACACTCATGCCCTAAATAAGAAGCCTTCCCCAAGGTTTAAACTTGCGCATCCTGTCAAGTGCTAACACTACTGCAAACCGACACTGTAGCCGTTTGTTGTATTCAGTAATATCGAGCATTTCTCTATGTTAAATGTAAATAACTGGACATTTAAAATGAGTAGAAACGAACTATCAAAACTTTCCCTTCAAGTTCTCTATGTTTTCAGTAATTTTAATTGTATTAATCACGTAAACAATAGTTTATGACCATCCGAACTTTAAATTTAGTAAATTTGTTAAAACGTACTGAGACAGAACGTTTTCGATCACTATGTGGCGACCTTCATCAGTGTCTTCTGCTTGGAGATGTCGGGTCAAGCGGTGGCGGTTTCGAAGGTAGGTTTTCGATAGTATCAAAGAGTTTGTTTGATTTGTATTTTGTTTGTTCGTTTAATATGTTTGTACTTTGTGTTTTTGTGTGTCTGTTCGGGTAGCACGGATAGTCATAAACTATTGTTGAAGTGATTAATAAGATTCACCGAACGTAATGGAGTACAAAATTCAATTTACATTTATATTATTAAATTTGTTTAATAATAAGTTCTTAAAGTCAAACATGCAACCAGAAAATGAAGTGTGACTGTTTTTATCACTTTAAACACGTAAAACTGTTATCGGCCTTAAAACTTTCACAAATATTTTCTTTACTGATTTTTTTTTTAGTTGCATAAGCATAAAAAAATAATATTTCATTTTCCTAGACTTATTATTTTCTTATAAATAAGTTTACCATCAAATATGTTCATCAGATGATGGGAAAAGAATAAAGGAACGATTTATCGAATTTAGAGCTCATGACGTCATGAACAGTTAGGACTTACACGCGTTTATAGTGATAAAAACCTGATTTTCCTCTGATTTTACATTTCCAGGTTTGGAAGATGCAAACCTGTTTTTCAAACCGTCATATCTGTGTTTATGCCCTACAAGATGTTTCCTATACGAAATGGAAGAAGGAGGTCTGTATTTTTATCCGTTGTGTTTAGTTTTAAATAATACGCATCGCTCTTAACCGGTAAACACCTCCCTTCCCCCAGGGGTAACCAACCTTGTTTACTTGGTGCTATAATGTCCACCTATTCTTTCTAACGGGGGACAACTAGGCCATGTCCCTAATTCCACCAACCCTCCCTTATCCTACCTTCTACAAAGGATATTAGGGTAAACACCCTTTAATACCTCAATAAAGTATCTTTTTTGCCAAGTGATACCAATAGTAGTAAATTAATAAACCCTAAGATGTACAACACGTGTCCTGCAGCCTCAATAAAAAGTTCATCTATCTCAGGTACGCACCACGATATAATGATCTTCCACATGTCCTGCACCAAGGCGTGTCTATTCAAACTTTTGTGAAAGCCGTAGAGCGATTATCTACAAGAAGAAGGGTTCCCTCAAAGTGAAAAGTGAAAGTGCTATTTGTTCAGTATCAATACGCGTTGTATTCCCAACGAGCAAAGTATTTTGAATTGTACTGTAAGTAGATTCTAGAAAATATTATTAAGTAAAAGATTGTCATATTTTAACTATATATTTTAATTTTTGTTTTGAAATTAAATATAAAAGAAAAATGGCTACTCCAACTTTAAAGAAGGATTTCTTAGATATGATACCAGAATTTTCTATAGAGCCTAAAATGCTAAATAGATTTGTCACAATCTGTGATAAAATAGTAACTAAATTCTTTGTTGCTAATAATCCTGATGACTTTCAAAATGAATATTTGATGTTCTTAGTTTTAGCAAATCTAAAAGGACAAGCTTTAGAATTAGTTGAAAGTTCAAACAGTTATAACTGGCTAGATGTTAGAAAAATTATTTTAACTAGTTTCCTAGATAAAGGAGATTGTTTTACATTAAATCTTGAAATGGCAGAGCTAAAACAAGAAGTAAGTGAATCTCCTTTTAAATTTTATGAAAGGATACAAAAATATTTACATTTACTAATAGCATATTTTATTAATATAGAACCATTTAAAGATGTTCGTACAATGCGTGATTATGTTCAAAGATTAGCATTAAGAGTTTTGTTAAGAGGTCTTCAAGAGGACTAGGGCCTTTAATGAGGACTAAAAACCCCAAAACACTCGCAGAAGCTTTAAATATGTTAACTAATGATTTTCAATTAAAAAATAACCAAATGTATAGACAACCGAACAAACAATCAGTTTATCAGAAAGGTTAAAATTATACCGTAAGAAAACCAATACACCCAAAGACTAGTTATCACCAAATACCTATACAAACTTACCAACAGTAAAATCCTTTCTATAAACCACCTTTTGCTAACCATGGCCAACCTCAAAGAGGACAATCAATTAATAATAGCAAACCTCATTACCCTCAAAATAGGAGTTATCAACCCACCCCTATGAGCATATCCACTAGACAGACAGGCATTCTAGACAAAGTACTAAACTTTATCAAATGACAGGGCAAGGACCTGAAGACGGCAAATTCAATGTACCGAATTAACGAACAAGAAACATTCGCTTCTGACGAAAATTCCGAAAAGGACGAGTATTTCTTTGAGCACCAAAACTTACCGGAAGACTGTGATGAAAATGACGAGACTATTCGAACCAATCAAAATAATTTTTGAGGTTGTCCATGCCTCAGAACCAATTTTCCATAATGGAAAATTTCCATACATGGAAATAGACTCGATCGTTTATACGAAAATCCCTATGTTCGAAAAATTTTAAAACGTTTAAGAAAATAGCCGTTTCAAGTAACCACTGCACATGGCACTTCAAAGGAAGATTTCTGTTGCAAATTACCCCTGTTTTCAAAAAAGGCAATTAAATTTTACTTATTTCATTTTCATCAGAATTTTGACCTATTACTGGATCTGGATAATATAAAAGATTTAGGAATAAAATTAGACTTTGTAAACAATAAATTACTATTTAGTGGTGTAGAAATCCCTACACATTATTTAATACAGAAAAAAGAAGAAAATATAAAAATAACAATAAATGCACCACTAGAATTAAAACCTTTAAAAGATTACAATGTTCTTGAACCTAATGCAATTCAAACAAACACTAATTTTAATATGTTAAGTTACAAACAAAAAAAATCAAGAGGAAAAAGTTTAGACTCATCAAAATTCAGAGTAGAGCACATGAATTTAGAATAAAAGACTGCCATAACAAATTGAATACAAGAAAATGCAGATATATTTCATATTGGTGGAAATAATTCGACCTTCACCAATCAAATAAAACATATTATTAAGACTACGGACAAAATTCCCGTATATTCTAGAAATTATAGATATTGAGAAATTTACAAACATGAAATTATTAAACAACTTGAAGACATGCTTAAACAGAGAATCATTTGACCTTTTAACGCACCACAAATTAGACTGTGAATAGTATATTATAAGAAACAATAACGCCAATTGCGAGTATACTGCATTGGAAGTCACGGACAACATAATCAACTGGATCCCAGAAATTAACCACTACCTGGTGACCTTCCCCAATAAAGAAGACTCCAACAGAGGACGAAACTTCGCCACCCGCGAAGTTTTATTTAGGGATGGAGGAGTTATGTGAACTTGACTAAATAAAATGCTTACTAGAATAAACTCTTGCTTACGCACACTTTTCTATTGTGCAGCTGGTAAAACAGCTTTAGTTTTAGTGCGTAGCAAACTTGAAGGGTACAGTTGTAGGCACGCCACAACTGAATATATACCGGAAACATTTTTGATAAGCTGGAATAATGTAACAGTTTTCAAAAATAAAAGTATCTTAATTAATAAAGGTTTGAAAAAATAATTTTATTTTTAAAAACCTTTCAAGCTTAATAAAACACGTAACTTGCACGTATGAGACTTATGCATTACTAAAACACTGATCCGATCGCTAAGTAGGAATTAACTTTAAACTATTTTTGTTTATATTACTTGTCAAGTTAACTGTTGCGGGTTTTAATATTAACAAACTGTTTCAAGTTAAAGGTGTTTTTCAATATCGCTGCAGATATACACTCTGCAATGTTATCGCGGTTGCAGTATCTTGGTTAATGATTTACATCGAACAAAATTATATTCATTAGTTTTCCCAAGATGTCCTACCGACTGCGCCAGTTACGTGTTTTATAAGGCACGAAATGTTTTTTAAAAAAGATTTTATTTGTACAAATTTGTTCTTTAATTTAGAATAACTTGAAGTTGAAATTATTGCAAAATTAGGCTTAACAAATAACAACTGATGTACATTCAGTTGGGTGGAGACAACTGTACTCTTCCAAAGTTCGCTACAAATTGACTTGACTATTGTCCGCAGGTGTAAAATACAGGTAACCTGCAACAGCAAAATTAATCATAGGTCATCTTAATAGTAGCTAATTCTACAATACTTAGTTATATAACTAATATATATATATATATATATATATATATATATATATATATATATATATAAGATTACAATTAATATAGAGTAACATACGCTATACGTTAAAACAACTGTTCTACAACATAAGCTATAACACAAAATCAACTGTTTTATGAAATCATATGTTATCGTTTATTTTAAGCCAAATGGGATGAAATAAATATATTGTATACCTTTAACTTATAAGATTTAACATTTAAAAATTAAAACCGTATTTTTATTGGGGTGGTTAAATAAGGAGTTTACACAGGTCTTAAATTTGTTGGCGGTGTACACCCGTCTTTTTTATTATTTGAAAGTATAAAATGTTAGGATTGGTTATCAGAGGTGTGGGAAAATCCACTGGGGGGGGGGGGGGAGGGGGTTACGATCCTTTTCAACAATCCAGATACGTTCACGTTTTTCGAAATATTTGTCACATTGACTCTTCTTAATAATTTTCCATATGCAAGATTTACCTTAAAAGGCAGCATAAATATACAACGTATTAAATTTATCTGTCTAAATATAAAACAAAGCATTCAGGCTATCACACTCATTGCCAATGTAATAACTTATGCTAGTAATCAAAGGAAGAATGTCGGAAGGCCACAGCCATCTGCAGTGACGAAATCATATAGCTGCGATCCGGACTCTGGACAACAATAGAATCAGCTGTTTATTTGATCCGTGTGTCTATTAGGTTGTAGGTTATATTTTCTTATTAGTTTGAAACTTTGATGAATGCGTTGATATTTTGGCATTTTGTGTAAAGATTTGTCAGATTAAAAGTAAGTGAAATTAGTTTCTAAAATTAATTATCTTTAAGGTTTCCTTTATTGTTTTGTAAATTTGTTTTTATCAAACGAAAGATTTTATATTAGTTATAAAGAAAAAGATTTAAATTACGCAAATAATGTTTATCACGCCCAAATCACATTTATGTAGCCTAAGTCTATATAAAATTATATTTATGTTGTAGGAAAGATACTGTATTTTATAAGTATTATTTGATATTATTTCTATTCTTTACTATGCATGCATAGCAATTACTTTGTATATGTTTAAGGTAGTCTGAGGTTATTTTTTCCTAATTACAAATAATTGTAAATATTCTAACATGTATGCAAAGTATGTTTGGAGCAATGTAACTTACAACTGTTCTGATCCGTAGAAAATATCGGTTTTAATTTCCGCTTACATTTAAATGTAGATTATATAAAACTAAATATACATTTTTCGTATTCTCAACGCTGTTTGTATTTATTAATGACAAAAACTAAGATATTCATGTAACCCAAATGACTTGTTTCAAAACATTTGAAATCTGTGTGTCGAAAATCCTAAAAAAATAAATAATTCTGAAAAACTTTCATTATAAGGTAAACGAATATTAAGTTTA
>JBAIZL010000394.1:12432500-12752500 GCA_036971475.1 Prosapia bicincta | reverse complement strand
TAATGTGTGTTTTTACTTCGCATTAATTCTGTCTTCTAACTTTTTCTGTCACTTTTGCTTCGTGCGTTCACTCTGCTTATGCCCAGTTCACCAGCGTAAATTCTCATAATACTTTAGAATCTTCAATCTGATATATGAGAACTACATAAACTAAACTAAGAAAACACAAATTTCACTAGAATTAAAACTTTCAAGATTCCACACATCATTTTGTTAAACTCACTAAATTTAAAATGGCTTAGTGTTGTCTATTGAAGTCACAACTGTTTCAATCATTTCTCCATTAAGTTCACATTTCCCCACTATAGAAAGAAAGGTATTTTCTGCACACATGGCTTCACATGATGAATGACAGCAATACCTTTAAATAGAGCATTGTATTCTAGATGGTAATTTAGTAGGATTCTCTGATGACGACATGGTCATCGAAATGTGCATAAAGGTCTATTTAGAGTTAACTTAGGTATAATAAGTTATTTTTGTGGATTGGTTTTTGCCAATATTTTTGCTGCAATATATCGCACCATTGTGCTCTTGATATTGTATGAAATGTAGCATATTTTCATTATGTAGTAAACGTTTAAATGGCAATAAATATTTATAGTTTTGGAATTGATTTTATTTCAATATGAGCTAAAATAATTTCAATTCTAATTATTATAGAAAATATCAATTTTTATTGACGTCCTCTGGCCTCTTCTTTTCAAGATTCAGTCCAACATTATTAAAGTATTTATTTTCCAAGGCTTCACAATACATGAGTTAACACGGCTCTAAATGTTTTGTACAAATTGGATGCGGCTTTAGCTGTTTCATCGGCCCTCTCGTTTCCTGGTATTCCACAATGCGCGGGTACCCATTGAAGAGTTATATCCTTCCCCATGTCCTTCAGGTTGTTGGCAAATTTTCTTAATTCAGCAATGCGAAAGGAATAGTCCCCTGTGGATGAATTTAAGAGAGTCTGGAGGCCAGATCTGGAGTGTGTTATTTTCTCCTCCTCCGTTTAGAAGCTACTTGCTAATGCAGCATTTAGCGTCAGAAGCTCTGTGCCCATACTAGAGGTCGAGTTTGCAGGGATGTAAAAGCAGATATCAGTAGATTCATTGAACAAACCTGGTCCGGATGTTCTCTTTTGTTGGTCAAGTGAGTGATCAGTGTATATTCTAATATGACCATTGTAGGTGGTATGTATGACTTCCAACGTTTCAGTTTTTAGAACTACTGAGTCCTTCTGTTTGGCAGGTTTACAGTAATTTCTATTCCTGACCAGATAGTGGGCGACTTGCGATATAAAGCAGGTATATGCTCGGGGACAGAATTTGGCAACATGGTAGACAAATCATTTGTTTTGTTACTGAAGGATTGTTTAATTCGGTTATTATCATTTCAAATGGTACAGTTTTAATACTAGTGCTTCTACTTTGTGGGAATCATTGTAAATTTAAGCAGATAAAGAATTTTTAGCTTTGCTAGCTGAACCATTTACAATATATCACTTTATATATTATTGAGTAGTAGTTTGCTTACAACTACTATTTAGTTGTAGTTGGAAGCTTAATATAAATTTATAAATTTCTAACTATATTAGTAAGATTTGTTTAAACTTCAGTTTATTTAGCGATGGAATGATTTATCTAAAATCAAAGCCAGTTAAGTATTGTGTACATTAAATGTAATTAAATAGATGGTGAACTACTAAATTCACAACAGAAGAGTTTTTTTTTTAGCTAGTCGTCTGTCCCCCTTCTACTGCTGTACTACCTGCATCACTATTCCTCCCGCCATCGTATCTCTACTGTGATCTCCCGCCAAATCAGGATACTGTGATCTCGCATCGTATCTCCCGCCAAATCCGTTTACTGTGTATACACTTATAAAACTTTGACAGCCTCTACTTACTTCTAAGTGGTTCAAGGTATACATCATGTTTTTGTATGGCAAGGAAGCCTTTTTAATTACAGTAATATTTTTTTTCTTTTAATAGTAACACTAGATATCCAATATTTCAATATTTAGATTTAATATGGATGATTAGTTTTTCAGATTTGTATACTCATTTTATCAAAACATTTTCCAAAGAATCATAGATAAATCTGAAACTGAGTTATATCTTTATATT
Organism: Prosapia bicincta; assembly: GCA_036971475.1. NCBI lineage: Eukaryota > Metazoa > Arthropoda > Insecta > Hemiptera > Cercopidae > Prosapia > Prosapia bicincta. The sequence continues at coordinate 12,750,381 of JBAIZL010000394.1, read as the reverse complement.
TTGCTTTTTGTTATAATATAGATATTTAAATTGTATAATTTATGTCCTCAAAGTCAAGCAAGGACTAATATCCCATCAGGATTTTTACAGTAAACAAAATGGTCATCCAATCATATTAATACAGAAGATAAACTCTATATTTGCTGATGAATCTTGCCTTTGCAGATTAGTAATAGAAACTTGGAAGCCTCAGGTACCATATAATTCAATACTTGCCAGATAATAGATCGAAAAAGCAACAATACCAACAGAACATTCGAGTTGGTTTCACAATTGCATTCAAATTACTGGCTAATGACACCTTGCTGTTTGAAGAGGCTGCCAAAACGTGGTATGTATGAAAATGCAATAAATTTAAGAATTCATTTATAAAGAGGATAGTAACTTTTAAACCATCTGCCAGTTTGGTAAAATAGTGTAACTACTCATGTAAACAGTGACAGTGAAGTTTCTATAGTTGAATTATACCCAGGAACTAGTGTATGATAGAATATTAAGGCTTGAAGCTCTTTTACCAAATGGTAAAATTTCATTTGTTTTTACTCAACAATAGAGAACATATGACAGTTCCTTGTCAACAACTTATTTCTTTGTTTTCCAATGCCATACAGATTTTGTGTTTGGAAGTTAAAGAGTTTCTGTAGATGATTGAGAAAGCACACGATTTTGTTAAAATAGAGAATTTACACGAATTACCATGACATCCACCTTACTTATTCGTATTTTAACGTTTTTTTAGTTAAAAAACAATATTTTGTTAATAATGTCGTCAGAGTTTTACACAGTCGCTTTTTGCTTCACGCAGGACTTTCTACCGTGAGTGTTTCCTAATATTATTTGGTTTTAGTTTTCGAATCCCCGTGATATCCACTTTATTTATTTTTATTTTACCGTTTTTTAAATTAATATAAAAATAAGACATATTTAATGTTGTCAGAATTTTAAACAGTCTCTTTTTGCTTCACACAGTACATTTTATCCAGACTGTTGGTTTTTATTATTTAGTTTTAGATTTGGAATCCTCAAGATATCTGCTCTCCTCGTTTGTAGATTAACAGTTTTGAAATTATTAAAAAAAAAGGTTCCACTTTATTTATTTGTATTTCATTATTTTTTTTTAATGAAAAGGATGTTTTTTGTCATCAGGGTCCTATGCAGTCTTGTTATGCTTCACACTGGACTTTCTACATAGACTGTTTGTTTTTTAAATTTTGTTTTATTTTTAGAGATCCCATGATGCACACTTTCTTATTAGTATTTTAACAATTGTAAATTAATTAAGAAATAAGACTTGTTTTATATCTTCAGAGTTATACACAGTTTTGTTTTGCTTAACACAGTACTTGATTTTGATATTAATTTTAGTTTTTGAATCCTAATCATATCCACTTTACATATTTGTAAAGTTCTTTAAGTTATTTAAAAAATAAGACGTTTTTTAGGTGGTCAGAGTTTTACGTATGCTTGTTTTGCTTTACAAATTACTTTCTATCTAAACTCAATAGTCAAAATAGTGAACTCAAAATCTCACAAAAAGTTAGTTGTTAATAATCACACACATAACAAACTAGTTTCACACAGGAATTTCTAGCTAGGCTCTTGAATTTTGTTATTTAGTTTTAGATTTATAAGGCCCATAATATCCATTTTACTTATTTGTATTTTACATTTTTGAAATTAATATAAAAATAAGAAAGTTTTAATGTCGTAAAAGTTTTAGGCAGTCTTGTTTTGCTTCACACAATACTTTCTAACTAGACGATTTGTTTTTTCAATTTCGTTTTAGTTTTGGAATCCCCATTATATCCATTTTACTTATTTTTTTAACAACATTATCTAAATAATTTAAAAAACATAAATCGTTTTTAATGTCTTCAGAGTTTTACACAATCTAGTTTATCTTCACACAGGACTTTCTATCTAGACTTTTTGTTTTTATTATTTAGTTTTAGTTTTCAAGTCACTGTGATATCTACTTCACTTTTGTTTTTAATGTTACCGGTATTTTATGTGTTGTTGTTTCTCTTCACTCAGGACTTTTTATTGTGATTGGTTGTTTTTGATATTCAGTTTTAGATTTGGAATCCCCATGATATCCACTTTACCCTGTTGTACTTTAACATTCTTTAAATTATAAATAATATTCGAGCTGGCTTGTGAGTGAAAGTTATAATTAAATAATAAAAATATATACAACTCACAAATATACAATTTTTTATTTCAAACGCGTTTCGACGACTACTTTGTCGTCATCTTCAGTGAAAATACACAAATGAAATTAACTAAAAAATATGTATATATTAAACATATATATGTTTAATATATACATATTTTTTAGTTAATTTCATTTGTGTATTTTCACTGAAGATGACGACAAAGTAGTCGTCGAAACGCGTTTGAAATAAAAAATTGTATATTTGTGAGTTGTATATATTTTTATTATTTAATTATTCTTTAAATTAATAAAAAAAAATATGACGTTTTTAAAGTTTTACACTAGTAGTTTTATGCTATCAAGTTTAGCTTCACACAGGACTTTCTATCCAGACTGTATAATTTTTATTATTTAGTTTACTACTTTACTACATTTACTTTATCCACTTTACTTATTTGTATTTTGACAATTTGAAACTAATGAAATAATAAGACTTTTTTATTATCGTCAGAGTTTTATGCAGTCTTATTTTGCTTATCTATCCAGACTGTCTTTTTTGTCTTACAAACTATCTATCCAGACTGTTTGTTTTTTTATTTAGTTTTAGTTTAGGAACCCTTATGTTATCCACTTTATTTATTTGTATTTTACCATTTTTGAAATTATTAAAAGAAAAGCCGTTATTGTCGTTACAATATTACTCAGTATTGTTTTGCTTCCTATCTAGACTGTTTGTTTTTGTAATTATTTTGAGATTTGGAATGCTAATGATATCCACTTTACTTATTTGTTTACTTATTTGCTTTTTTACATTTTTGAAGTTTATTTAGAAAAATAAGACTTTTTTAATGTCGTCTGAATTTTAAACAGTCACTTTTTGCTTTACACAGAACTTTCAATCCAGACTGTTGGAATTTGTTATTTAGTTTTACGTTTGGAATCCTCAAGATTTCCACTTTACATTTTTGTAGCTTAATAGTTTTGAAATTAATAAATAAGAAGACGTTTTTAATGTCGTCAGTGTTTTACGCAGTCTTTTTTTGCTTCACACAGGAGTTTCTATTTAGGGTCTTGGATTTTGTTATTTAGTTTTGAATTGGAATCCCCATGATATCAACTTTAATTATTTGTGTTTCATTTTTTTTAGAATGTTTATAATTTTTACAGGTTCTTACGCATTCTTGTTTTGCTTCACACTGGACTTTCAATCCAGACCGTTTGTTTTTGTAATTTTTTTCTAGATTGAGAATGGCTCTAATATCCACTTTACTTATTTGTATTTTATTATTTTTGAAATTAATAAGAAGATAAGGTCGTTTTTATTGTCATTGGAGTTTTATCCAGTCTTGTTTCGCTTCACTCAGGACTTTATATTCAGACTGATTGTTTTTAATATTTATTTTTAGTTTTTGAATCGAAATGATATCCACTTTACTTATTTTGTAATTTTTGAAATATTAAAAAAATAAAACGTTTTTAATGTCGACAGAGATTTAAGCAATTTTGTTTTGCTTCACACAGGCCTTTATATTTAGACTCTTTGTTTTTGTTATTTAGTTTTAATTTGGAATCCACATGATATCCACTTTATTTATTTGTATTTAATTTTTTTTTTCTAAACTAGAAGCTCAAGTGAAGATGGAATCAACAAAAATAGTATATTTTTAATGTCTATAGGTTCTCACGCATTCTTGTTTTGCTTCACTTAGGACTTTCTACACAGATTGTTTGTTTTTTAAATTTCGTTATAGTTTTAGAAACTCCATGATGGTCACCTTTTACTGTTTGTATTACCATTTTTTAAACTAATAGAAAAAAAGACGTATTTAATGTTGTCAGAGTTTTTTTTACAGTCTTGTTTTGCTTCACACAGGACTTTCTACATAGATGGTTTGTTTTTTAAATTTCGTTTTAGATTCAGAATCCCTATGATATCCGATTTACTTATTTCTATTTCAACATTTTTTAAATTAAAAATAAAATTAGACCTTTTTTAATGTAGTCAGAATTTACGTAGTCTTAATTTGGTTCACACAAGACTTTCTAGTTAGACTGTTTATTTGTGTAACTTTTTCACACACACACACACACCTGCAAAAACAGCTGACCCATTATTGGCAAAAGCATAATTTTGGGATAAGTGAAAATTTAGTTTATAAATTGTTTCATTTCCTGGTTATAGTGTGTAAAGAAGCAAATTCAAAATAGCTTCATATTAGAGCAAACTTTTGCAGCATTTAAATAGGTTACATTTGTTGGTAAATTTAATTATAAGCTGGCCCTTGTGGCCTGAGGGCCTTGGTGAGAGTCCAAGGACGAGGTGTGGGTGCAAGCGCTCGCAGGTCATTTTCAAAAACAATGACCCTTAAAATTCTGCTCACTCATAGTGTCGGTACATTATTTTGTTACTTATTAATACTTTTTAATATATAGTAAAAATAGCACCAACCGTAAATAGGGCATTCATGGAAGTATTCTAATAGGATTGTCTAAGGGTTGGCTGCGAATTGAAGCCCCAATGAGGGGTGACAGAGCCTGATGTTTTCTAGAGGCCTAATACACAACTTCTATCTAATACCCAAGTGCCAGCTTACAAAGTTTGACCTATAACTATTGCCATATGTGTTACAGTCACATCACAGATTGTTCTAAAGGACTAGAGTGGCTATAACAGGATAAACCTTTACTCATTTAAAATTATTTATATTTTAACATTAAAAAAAGTATTTACATATGTATTTTAATAAATAATACACACAAACTCTAACCACAAATATTTTTATTCCCGTTTTATGTAGACCTACATTTCGGATACTAAGTAACCATCCTCAGAGACATGACACAGTATGTATTGTCATGTCTCTGAGAATGGTTACGGTATGACCGAAATGTACATAACACTAGAATAAAAATAATTGTAGCTAGAGGTTGTGTGAAAAGATTTTTAAAAAAGTCCTAATTTCATTTGTAGACTTGAGTTTTAAAATATATCTCCTGGTTTCTGAAAAAATACTGTGACAAGGTGTCAGCACCTGGCGGTATCTCGTAGCAGAAGTAGGGCACATCTCCAGGGTCGTAGCTTAGCCCCAACGGAAGTACTAATTTCGTTGCATGTCTCTTCAGTTTCTAGTAGGCAGCAGAAGAAGAGATGCATGACATTCAGGCCATAGTATTTGTAAGGTAATACCCCTCCTTATTCCTTAGCATAAAGTGATCCGGTGCCCAGGGTTCCTGCACGATCTGTAGCAGGATTTTTCCTAGCAGGGTTTCTTTCTTTCCAGGTATTTATATCCCGCTCTTAGCACGATACTCATCGTACTGTTTCATTTCAGTATCTCCTGTTCTAAATGGAAAGAGCTTACGAGCTTGGTACATGGGCAATCAATTCCGTCTACATAACTCGCGTTAGGCATACTAACCCCATGGGCATGTAAGACGGAGGCAGCTCGCTAGAGGTTGGCTGCCAAGAGGGCTGGGCGGGTTTTGGGGACCCAGACCCGGGTAATAAAAATAAACAATAATTTAATTTCACAAAAAATGTAAATAGCTCAAGAGCGAGACACATTTTTTTAAAAACTATTAGAGGTTAGTGCAGCTACAATCTATGTATATAATAGATACTCTGATTTTTTTTCGAAAAATGTATTCCCCTCCTATATTAATATGCGTTAAAACGACTGCTCTACCACATAACCTGTAACATAAAATCAGCTGTTTAATCATATGTTATCATTTATTTTAAGCCAAAGGACCATATAACTATTAATTCAAGCCAAATAACTATGTTGCATACCTTGGCCCTTTCGTGAAAAGTATTCCTCCCCATATAAAACTAAAACTAATTCATTATTGGAATTACTTATTGGAAAAACATTATGGAAAATTACTTATTGAATTAATATTTGAGAAAAACTTATTTAAAAATGTATTTGAACTTGTAGGTTAAATAAAAGTCATTTTATTAACGATTGAAAATTTGATCCAAATACATATAAAATGAGAGTGAAGTAAAAGAAGGAATTGAAAATGGTAGTTCATTTGCTAAAACCATTTACTGAATATCTAAATTATCTAACGTAAGTAGTTTACACCGGGCATAAAAATATTGGGGATACACCCGTCTCTTTTATTTTTGGAAAGTAAACAATGTTAGGATTGGTTATCCGAGGTTTTGGCTAATCCACTAGGGGGATCCATGATCCTTCTCAACAATCCAGATACGTTCCCGTTTTTCGAAATATTTTCCCCGTCTACTCTTCTTATTTTTTTCCATATGCAAGATTTACCGAAAGAGAAAGAATAAATATACAACGCAATAAGTTGACCTGTCTAAATATAAAACAAACCATTCATGCTGTCACACTTATTGCCAACGTATCAACTTATGATAGTAATCAAGAAGAAGAATGTCGAGGCGGCCACAGCCAACTAAAGTGACGAATTCTTATCGCTGGGATCTAGATTTTGGACAACAATGCAAACAGCTGTTTATTCGACCTGTGCGTTTATTAGCTTGTACGTTATATTTTCTCATTAGTATGAAACTTTGGTGAATGTGTTGCTATTTTGGCGTTTTGGGTGAAGGTTTTCAGATTAAACGTAAGTGTAATTGGTTTCTAATATTAATTATCTTTCAGGTTTCCTTTACTGTTTTGTAAAATTATTTTATCAAGCCAAAGATTTTACATTTGTTATAAAGAAAAAGATTTAAATGACAAAACTAATTTTATCACGCTCTAATCAAATTTATGTAGCCTAAGTCTATATAAAATTATATGTACGTTGTAGTAAAGTAACTGTATTTGATAGATATTTTTTGATATCATTTCTATTATTTACTATGTATGCATAACAATTAATTTATATATGCCTTAAGATTGTGTAGGTTATCTTTCCCATATTACAAATATGTGTAAATATCATAACTTGTGTGCAAAATATGTTTCCTGTAATGAAACTCACAACTGTTCTGATCCTGTTAATGAACTGTTAAAAATATCGGATTTAATTTCTGCTTACATTGATATATGTAGAATCTTTAAAACTGTATGTAAATCTCTTGTATTCTCAACGCGGTTTGTATTTATTAATGACAAAATCTAAGGCATTCATGTAACCCAAATAGCTGGCTTCAAATCATTTGATTTCTTGAAGCGAAAACTCTTAAAATAAATAATTCTGAATCATTATAAAGTAAACGAATATTAAGTTTAAAATTCTTTTTTTTATTTATGTTATTGCTCACACATGATTAGCTTAGGACTTTATTCTACAAACATAATTCTTGGTATTAGCTATAAAGTCTTCTCTATTGATTTTAATAGCACAAATATATTATATGTACAAAGTAAATCAAAAAATATTAAAGAAGGATTATGCTTAAATAAAAATGTGAGGAATTTTATTCGAAAAATTATTTAAAAAATGTATAAAAAATAGAATGAAAACAAATTCGAAACTTTTTGTTGGATATAGAGAAAGTTTGGTTTTTTTGAAATTTTTTTTACGGGTTTATGTTATAAGTGTTTATTTGTGAAACATTATGGAAATTTTAAGTGATAATAATAATAAATATGAAAACATGTGAGTAAACGGACAATTCAATACTACAATCTTAATGACTATTTTAATGACTAAAAGAGAAATATTGTTATATTTCAAATGGTAAATCAAGTAATAGGTCAATGTGGCCTATAAGTCGTTGCTGTCGTGACAGAGACAAAATAGTGAACATAAACCTATGTAAAAGAGGTTTATACAGGCAAACATAACATGGTATTATTAAAATTTGCAGTGCAAACTGATGGTGAGCCAAGCAGAGGATGACTTGAGAAAGCACCCTAGAGCCCCTCAGAGCTTCACAGAGCCCCTCGCATCGTGCAGTGCGTAAAGGTGAGTTGATGGGTTGCCTTTGTTTGCAGTAATGTACGAAGAGTTAGGTATTTGGTTGCATTGTTTTCTGTTATGTAAAGGCTTATAATGAAATGACACAACTAGGTCACTAAGTTTTAATCTAAGGCTGGATTGTAACCCAATAGCTCTATGCTCTAGGCCCTAGGCTATGCCATGAAAATACAACATAGCGTATTGGGAGGTTTTGAAAAAGATACTTATAAATTTAGCCAAAAATAAAAATGATAAAATATCGCGTTGTAAAAATGGATATAAAATACATAGAAAGGACATCTAGATTTAAAGATTCTAAACAGCTGAATAGGGTTTACCTTAGCTATATTGCACCCATTCTCAGCGAGTAAGACTAGGCGATTTACATTTCTTTGTTAATCTGCAGCAGTGCCCCATGTTATGCTTACTGAGGTAATCCTTGGCAATCCTGGAGGTTTAGTGTTGAAAATCTTTAGAGAATTTAATGACATTTTATAGAAAATATTTGGTAAAACAAAAATAACTGGTTAAAGTGTTGGCCATTCTCAAGTCTGCGTGAGAAATTATGGATCACACTGTCTTGGGATATAGGTTTATTTGTTGTTTGTATTTGAGGGTAGATGTATAGCACTGATTTGAATTCTCTCACTCCATTTCTCTACTCCCTCTCTCTCTCTCACGCACACACACACACACACACACACACACAAACACACACACACACACACACACACACACACACACACACACACACACACACACACACACACACACATACACACACGCGCGCCCGCAAACGCTCAAAATCACACACACACACCACACATTGACCCCCCATACACACACACACACACACCAACACACACAGACACTGGTCGTCCCTGTCTGCAAATCTAGCTGAATTTGTAATTCATCGATTGTAATTCACAGACTCACACAGAAATTATAACCTCTTTAATTCCCTTTTAGTTTTTTAAAGTATCTGAATAAGAAAAACTTAATATTATATATATATATATATATATATATATATATATATATATATATATATATTATAACATAATTTCCCTTGGACTTTATCTATGTTATTTCAAATTTATGAATTTAATTGTTGCTGATTAATTAATTGTTTTAAAGTGTTGGGCGCCAGTTTACCTATTGTTCGACTGAAAATTCTAATTAAACATTTCTCTTATATTGTATAATTGTAAATTATACTTCTTATCACTATGTCCTACCTTTATTTTTATTATTTTGATGCACTTCTTCTTTATAAAATGGCAACCAAATTACTTAATTAGAGTAGGCCTTACAAGAAATACAACAGTTTTTAGTTATAACAATTTCTTTAATAGTCCAGAACATTATTAATTACCGTTGCCAGTTAAATACAAAGTAAAACGTTAAATCTACATTTAGTTACACAATTATTTAAGACTATATTGTCGAACCAAAATCTTATAAGGTAAACAACCTGTTATTTATTTCATTCACTTTATTTATTATTATGTAAATTTGTCCAGCTAATAAAATTGTAAAACTTTTGGGGCGTGCTTAGGTTCTTGCCTTATGAAATTACTTTTTTCTTTAATTTTAGAGTTATAGTTTTTCTTTTTTTAATGTCTTTACTTATGTTTTATGTTACTTGTATATTAGAAATATTTGTTTTTATTGACCAGACATTTAGTTGTTTAATTAGTTTTTAATCAAAGGTTTTACTCAAGTGCGGTGACATTCTTTCCTTTTTTGTGTTCCGTTAATCCTTGGCATTAGTTCGACGACTTTTGTAGCACTTAACTCACAATTGGTATCTGGTACTCTGTCTGACTCAAGGATACCTTTATTACGCTGTGATTATAAATTTAATAATTTAACTAAACACCAAATTCTTAACACAACATCTATTTATATTTAAATTACTTATTTTTGTTTATAATTTCTAATACCACACACTTTCTTTAGGCAACATCCACACTCGTCCATCTACTTTTTTGGTCGGAAGAAGACTGCCCTTCTTTTTCTGCACTTGAATCTGTTTACCGCGTACTTCCCCTTCTCGTTCATTTTCTACCCAATGAAAAACATCAATCTTGGCTTCCACCATTCATATTTGAAATTTGTTTAGTTGAAAATTTGTAACTATCCGTTATTTTTGAAAGTTTACAGCAAAACTGCATATAAATTATTATTTTTTTAAAAGTGTACGTGACACATCCGTCGTTCTCTCCCGTCCCTTTCAACTTTCTAAATCCTAAAAAAAACTCTACCCTAGTTCTCTAAGGGTTTTACAAATTGTTTATTCCTTAACTACTTTTTTTCAAACTTTTTTGTTTGTTTAATGAAACATTTTGTCGGCTTTTACTAAGTCAACTTTTGGAAGTATTGCTTACTGTTATTGTTTAGATTTTATTATTATTATTAATTTTTGTTTATTAATATTTATAAATTTAACATTATAATATATATATATATATATATATATGTATATATATATATATAAATCCAAAGTAAATCTGTTTTGCACAATGTAAAATTGTTACATTTGGGGTTCAATTGCTAACTTTTATAGATTAAAAGTGTGTGTAGTGGTTAAGTAATAATTGGCTTAGATTGCTTTAAGCTTGAAGCTTTGGGAAATAGGTATTTGGAAAACCTGCGAAGGAATAACATTCTTTGTGTTAGAAAATACATTTGATTTTGAAGGACTATTTTGTGTGAAAAGAGCTATTTAACACTAGTGTAGACATTTCCTGAAAAATCCCGGTTCATATAAGTGTATAAAAATTAGGAAAAATGAACACAATCCTAAAACTATGTGATTAGATATAAAACAGAGAAAACAACTAGTTTTTTATGGAAATGTTTATATTTGGAGTCTATGCTAGCATTATTTGTGTGTAATATTTAGAAAGGGAATTGATATGTCTTGCGTTTATATTTCGAGTGATTTTAACGGGGAAATTTGAATAGATTAAAAAAATCTATAGTGAAACATTTACTACCAAAATTGTAGATGACTCTTTATAAAAAAGAAAAACATTTTAGATATATATTTTAATAAAAAAGGAAAAACGTCTATCTTTAACGTACTATAGGATACTAACCAGCAAAGTGACCTTCACATAGACTAGTACAACGTTATAGATGGAAACAATTAATGTTGTTATTGCATTTGCAGACTAATGGTGAGCCATTGTATAGATGTTGGTGACAATGAACATAATAGGATTAAACAAGCTAAGGAAAAATGACCCAAGTGTGCTGGTACAAAGTCTGGCAAAAATTAAATATATTCGTACCATGTTTGTGCTATTAGTAAGCATAAGCAAATATAAATACTTTAGCTATACGCCTAGATAAGATTACCTCTTTTCTAGCGACATGTAAATGTCTAGCAGTAAATGTTTCCAGGGAAACAATAATGTAACCTCAGTGCACGCTACTAGCCAACCATTGTAATATCTTTACAAGCAAATATTGTTATATTTTTACATCAAAGAATTTTGTATTTTTTCCGATTTAAATAATAAAATAGGCCTATTTGTTGAAAAGAGTACATAATGTTTAATGAATTAGCTTTGCTTTGTATTTACGTAGAAGACTGAAGCCTCTTAAACCTGATAATATGATTAAAATGACGTAGTAATCATTTAACAAATTGTATATTTAATTCGATAAATCTCTATCGATGAAGTACCCCAAGACTATATTTATTAATAATTTGTTAGTTATGTTTTATTTGATTAGTTATTTAGACTATTTGAACTCCTAAAATGCACAAGGAATTACTTATAAAGCTGGATAAATGAGTTTACTTAATGACCTATATAGACAATAGTTGAAGATAACCGTTGATACGTTTATAACCTTTTTAATTCCCTGACATTTTTTAAAGTAACAATAAAAAAAACGTCATATTATATATGTAGTTGAACATAATCGTTGATACGTTGCAATTATACTTGAAGAAATCGTTCAATACACCAAGGAATATACACACAGACAGCAACAGAGAATCAGACACAAACAAAATTCTCAACGCAAAACAATAACACTTTACACACCCACCACCAGTTTCACCCACAAACAATAAACACTATCGAAACAACATCGAATTGAATATAAACGAATTAAGACTTAAACATATGACTTAAATACAGCTTCGGCTCCAAGACATGCAATAAAATACTAAAGTTTGTACACAGAAACAACAATACAAAGCACAGATTCCATTCCCCATGAATACATTGGACAAGGCATTGAACATAAAATGTCCATTATAAACACATTAAGCACTAAAACAAGCGCAACTAATAATGAGCCTAGAAGACGTTGAAAATACAGTAATTTTATTCATGACAGAAAGCCACATAACCGAACTCCATGTAGATCCTACACCAAAAATATCAAACACAAGATATAAATGCATTGAAATCATGAAACTAGAACAAAAGAAATACTACAAACAAATAAAACTCCAAGAACCAATACATAACCCCTTATTAAATTTATTTTGTCCATGTATTTTGCTAGTTTATGTGCAGGAGCATTTTGTTAGTTGATGATGGCTCGGATGTGGACATTCGATTTGTGAATTTTATGGAGAGCGCGGAGGGTAATTGCTTTAGGATGGATTTGATTTAGGTGGTATTTTTCGTTTTTGCTGATGATGTATTTGGATGTATTAATTAGTTTTATTGATGGTTTGTGATATTTCTCAGTTGGATCTATATGTAGTTGTATTATATTATTATAGATTATGTATTCATTGATTTTCTCATTTAGGCTGTTTGTATTATTAATTACTGTGGTGTTGACTTTGTCTGCTGTGGTGAGTGCGATTTTGTTTAGTCGAGTCTTTTCTTTTATGTTTGCAGCGATTTTAATTTCATTGTTTACGTTTTAGTTGTTTATGTTTTTGTGTTTGTTTAGGTTTTTTGTGTCATGTCGAAGTGAGTCTTGGTCTTTGGTGGCGGCTTTTTGTATTAATTAGGATGTACAAATTTGGATTTGTAATAAATACCTTGTAAATATTTTAGAATAAATTTCATTACAATATTTTGACACCATGGCGTACAATTGTAATGTGTGTTTTACTTCGCAATATTTCTGTCTTCTAACTTTTTCTGTCACTTTTTCTTCGTGGGTTCACCAGGGTAAATTATCATAACACTTTAGAATCTTCAATCTGATATATGAGAACTGCATAAACTAAACTAAGAAAACACAAGTTTCAATAGAATTAAAACTTTAAAGATTCCCCCACATCATTTTGTTGAATTCACTTACTTTAAAATGATTTAGTGTTGTCACATTTCCCCACTATAGCAAGAAAGGTCTTTTCTGCACACATGGCTTCACATGATGAATGGCAGCAAGACCTTTAAATAGAGCATTATTGTATTCTGGATGGTAATTTAGTAGGATTCTCTGATGACGTCATGGTCATCGAAATGTACATAAAGGTCTATTCATAGGTAACTTAGGTAGTTTTACTTATTTTTGTGAGTTGGGATTTTGCCAATATTTTTGCTGCAATATATTCCACCATTGTGCTCTTGATAATGTATGAAATTTAGCATATTTTTATTATGTACTAAACTTTTAAATGGCAATAAATATTTATAGTCTTGGAAATTATTTTTTTTTCAATATGAGTTAAAATAATTTCAATTCAAATTATCATACAAAATATCAATTTTTTTTTTGTTTTGATTTTTCAAATAAATTGATGACATTCTCCCCAATATTATGGATGAGAGCAGAAACTTTAAATAGAACTGTCAGTCATCCTCGATCTCGACATGTTTTCAGTCTCCTCATTGAAGAATAACTGTTACAGTTGCTCAGCTGTAGAAAAAGTTGGTTACAGCGTTAAACATTCCTTTGAAACAGGATAGTATGTTCCATGCCCTATGTTTACCTGCAATTGCACTCTATTTTCTTGTACTCTACATACAACATTTTAATGCACCGTATTTTGTATGCAAGTTTACCTTATGATGTTTCAGTTCTTAACAGAGAAGGGTATTGTAATGTTATGGGAGCTAGTTATTTTGTAAAATTTGTCAAAGTTGGTGGGGAACAACATCGACTATGAGAAATATTATTATTCATGTTTACACTCACAGAGATGTTTTTTTTGGTAAATAAATGCGGTGGATTTGCGAGTCAGGTGCAACTATTTATTTATTTATTCACTTTTACATTCGTTTATCAGTATCCGAACTTTAAATTTTCTAAATTTGTAAAAATGAAATTTATTGTCTCAGTAAGTATTTACAAATTTTAATTCTCAGTATGTTTTTACAACTTTACAACATTTAAAGTTTGGATAAGCATATACTAATATAGAAGTGATTAAGTAAGTATCACTGAACGTAATGGACTACAAAATTCCAGTATTGATTTAAACAGGCAACGTTTTAATATTAGCTACGTTATTGCCATTAATACATTATGTACCTGATTCGCAAATTAACCGCATTTATTTAAACAATAAGAGAAATACTGCTACCAGTCTTCCTTCACTACTCCACAAGATGTACTTATTTCAATCAGTTTACGTAACTTCTCCAGACAATCTGTTTTGTTGAAACCTTCTGGTGATCTCTTGAATTTTGTAGTTCTTTACGTTCGGTGAAACTTAATTAATCAATTTTACATTAGTTTATGGCTATCCCAACTTTAATTTTGTAAATTTGTAAAAACTTACTGAGGTTAATTATGTTTGTAAAATATATTTACTTAAAAACACTTTTCATAAATATGTTTACACTTGTTTCCAAGGAACGTATGTATTCATGTAAGAATTTTTCACTTTTATAATGGAATGACTGACTTAATAACGAATAGACCAACAAACGACTTGAACAATATATACTAACAGTTTCACAAATATTATGTTGTATAGTTAAAAGAACATTTTTTCAATTTGAATCTTGCAGCTTTTTACTATTGTTCTGGTCTTAATATATAGAAAACATAGCAACAACTTTAATAGAACATTCATGGAAGGATGTTAATAGGATTGTTTAAGACGTGGCCGCGAGTTACAATGACATTTCTTAAGGCCTAATACACAATTTCTACCTAATACCCAAGGGCCAGCTTACAAAATTTGACCTATATATATTTCCATATGTGTTACTGTCAAATCACAGATTTTTCTAAAGGACTAGAGTGGCTATAACAGGATAAGCATTTAGTCATTTAGAAATATTTATATTTTAATATTAAAAAAAATATTTACAGTTTTATTTTATTAAATAACACACACAAACTCTAACCACAAATATTTTTATTCCAGTCTTATGTAGACGTACATCTCGGATACAAACTAACCATCCTCAGAGACATGCCACAGTATGTATTGACATGTCTCTAAGAATAGTTACGGTATGACCAAAATGTACATAACACTAGAATAAAAATATTTGTACCTAGAGGTTGTGTGCATTATTTATTAATATTAAATCAAATTAAATTATTCCAAGTAATTACTTTGGGTGGGTTTTGGGAACCCAGAGCCGATTAATAGCAAAAGCAATAACTTACCTTCACAAAAATGTAAATAACTCAAGAGCTAGATAAAAAACACGAAAAAGACGTGTTTAAAATATGTATAAAAGAGTAAAATTCGAAACGTTTTGTTGAAAATAGAACACTTTTGTTTTTGTTTGAAATTTTGGTTGCGTGTTTATTTTATAAGAGTTTGTTTGCATAACATTATGACAATTTCGTATATTTTATTTGGTATTAATAATAAATATGAAAACATGTGAGTAATTGGACAATGCTAAAATAATAATGAATATTTTTCGTAACGTGCAAATTTGTTTATTAAAAATGGTAATGTAAAGTAAAAGGGTAATGTGTCCTATAGGTTGCTTTATTCACAGACAACATAGTGAACATAAATCTAATCCAAGGTTATAGAGGAAAACATAAAGTGTTATTATTAAAATGTGCACTGCCAATTGATGGTGAGCCAAGCAGATGATGACTTGAGAAAGCACCCCAGAGCCCCTCAGAGTTCCCCAGAGCCCCCTGCGTCGTGCAGTGAGCAAAGGTGAGTTGATGGGTTGCTTATGTTTGCTGTAGTTGGGTATTTGGTTGCATTGTACTCTGCTATGTAATGAAATTTAATGAAAAGGCACAACTACATCAGTAAGTTGTAATCCAAAGCTGGAGTTTTATTTTGAATAATTTTTTTTACGCCCGCTTTTAATCCTGTAACCTAATACCTCTAGGCTCTAGGCTATGCTATGAGAATACAACATACCGTATTGCGAAGTGTTGTAAAATATACTAATAAATTTAACCTAAAATTAAAATGACAAAATACGCGTTGTATAAAAATGCATATAAAATACAGACAAAGGAATTTTCGATTTAAAGATTGTAAACAACTGAAAAGTGGTTAGACATGGGAAACCCATGTTTGCTGAGGTAAACATAATGGGCTTGCCTCAGGATTAGTGGCGAGTGGTGTTAGCACGCTGTGGCGATTAACCTTTTGTTTCCTAACCATAGATATGCCAGAAACGTTTTATAGATTTCCCAGTGTTACTGAATACATTGGCAGGAGATACAAGTCTTTATTGCACCATCTGTGGGGAGTGGTGTCGAGGTGGTTATACAATCTAATGGAGTCATAGTGTTGAATTGAAACCCATGACACACACACTCAGACACGCACACGTACACACACACACACACACACACACACACACACACACACGCACACCACACACACACACACACACATGCATATATATACATATGTAAATTGTGTTATTTCATTTTTTTCCTGAAGTAGCTAATACATATTTCATTGGTAAAAAGCTTTGAAAAATATACATATCTAAATCATTCTTGTATTTAAAATATTTGTAATCATTAACTGTAATAAAAGAAGTCGTATTTCCATATTTAATACATATATATAATTGTTGATTCCTTCTACACGTGAGCTACTAGTTTTTAGTAAATCACTTGTGAATATTTTAACTACTTACCTATACTAGGACTTACTTATATTTGTATAATATGTAGCATATACTGCAATATAGTAGCACTTACTTATAATTCATAGACTAAAGTGCTTTCTGTTTATAAAAAAGACGTAATTAGATACATCGTGCATTTCATTTATATTGCAAATCTTGTTTTTAACACTGTATATATATATATATATATATATATATATATATATATATAAGTCTTTCATAAATTTTAAATGTAACATTAATTTTGTTAAAATATTTAATTTTATATCTGATTTTGTTGTAAATTTTATGTTTCGGTTTTTATGTATGTTTTTTTGAAATGTACTTATGCCCTTTATTTGTCAAGTATTTGTTATATGAGTGTTTTAAATACTTATTTTGGTGCGACATTGTGCTGAATTGTTATGTCTGATGCTAACTTTACTGGATATTCTTATTCTGCTTGCATTTTACAAACCTAAGCACTTTTATTAAACATTCAACGAATATAAAAACGTAATGAATAGGCCTATTGGTTGCGACTGCATATGTACGTGTGTGCAACTAGATAAACCTAAGCCAGGCGTAGTCCTCAGACTGAGTATGTGTCGCGGTAACGCAGCCAGTAACCCACGCTTGTAGCTAACATATGCATCTAAGGCGAGATGTCTCTAATTAAGCTTCATTTTACGTTATTCTAACGCTTCAAGTTAGTCATAGTTTGAGAAAATGTGATCACAAGTCTTCAGAGTAAACATACGCGCGCGCGCATACACACACACACACACCCGCACACGCACACACACACACACACACACAAACACATTCGTTTGTTTACTTTTCATGTGCGTTTAAGCGTTTAATTTCACGAGTTCGCAATGCAATGGTAGATAAGAGGTGAAGTGATGATGTATGATATAATGTTCCAAATAAATTTTATATGCTGTATGGCAATACAAAGAAGAGACGGCGCTAAATATGCAATTCAGGGGCAGGTATGTTTAAAACCCGTGGTTTACTTGTGATTACCCTGAAAATAGACAACTGCCTACGCTTGAAACGAGTCTTTTTATTAATTTATAAAACAACGTTGCTTGAACATGGTTTCTTTGAGTGTGGTTTTATGTCCGTTAGGTTAGTTTACTTGTGCGTTTACAAATTTACCTTCCCCAACGTCGAAATGCTACGTTTGATAAAAGAGTTTAATTGGTAACATTGAACATACTAACGTAAAATACTTTTCCATATATTTACATTAACCTGATACAATCAACCTTGACGTAATAGGGTAGCTGGAGTGAGGGGACAAGAGCATTGATAAACGGAGGCAAACATCGGGCTATACAAGCCTTAGAGATAGGCGTATCTGTAATAAGGTCATGGTACAGGTTTGCTTGGGTATAACTGGAAATCCGTTAAAGCAAATGTGTTATAATAAAACTACATTTAGTAATAAACAAAGCAATATCCTGGTATATAGGAATGGAGGAAAGATTATTTAGGAGTATTTATCTACCCAACTTACTCCTGTGTGCGTGGGTATCTCTGTAACTGTTTTACATTCTTTGCTTTTTAAAAGTATTAACTCCTTACTATTTGCATTGTAACTATCTTACATTACAAATCCTATTTTTACGTCTCGGATCCGATTGTTTTTTTTATAAATTTCAATCCGATTTTATGTTTTACTTTCATTATCTATCTTTGGTTACATATGTAAAACTTAAACTATATTCATGTCTATTGATATGTTACATATTAGGTTTTTCAATACTTAATTTTCGCTCGATATTATCCGGAAACGCAGTTTATTAGTGATTCAATGAACTACTAAAAACAAAACTTAAATTTATAACTGTTGCTTAGAAACGGATTTTTTGAAGAACATATTATTAGGATTTTGTTAACACGCGTTGTCTTCCTGTAACTGGCGGACATGTAAGGAAGAAGTACGTTACACCTGTTCCTAAGCATGGCGCCTGTGTAAGGATAATTCCGTTAGGTCAAACACGTTCCACATTTTTCCGCACTACAAAGCTCAGTCTTTGTGTAACACTATTTTATTTATTTATAGCGAAAACCGTACTTTTTGTAATTGACACAATTATCCAAGAAATAAAAGCGTTCCTGTTTCGATTCCACACCAGTATAAATATTTGTTTCCGCAAAATAATGTTACATTTTTTCAACTATAGAACTACACCTTAGTTAGTGTTCTAAAACACGGCACATGGTTTTAGAAATTGTATTTATACCGAAACGTTTTAATGTTCTGAAATTCAACAATTGGGCATTATCTTTGCTTCTCTAATAACCATTAATTCATATATTTTTCTGTATTAACTGTATTATAGTAGTATTATATATAGCGAAACCCAATTTCACCAAATTTGTTTTTGTCTTTAAATATAGGCATTACTGTTTTCAACAAATAAAATTTGATTTATTTCAAGTAATATCTTACAATTCCAGCTAATAACAATGGCTGCCCGTCGCCAGCATGAGGTCATGAATTACACTAATTTGAAATCAATTTATTTAAAATAAATAGTAGTGATTTTTAGAGTTATTTTTTTATTTATAAAACTATTTATAGAGCAGACACTCACAAAATGTTTTGTTGAAAAAACCTCGGATATTACATGAGTCAAGAAACATTTATGTATAAAAAATCAATTTTTCATGACCCACGTATCAACCGTGATTCTGTTCAAAAACCTATTCATAATGTTTAATTATTACTTAGAGCTGTTTTGTAAGTGTTTCTGAGTGTTTGAGTGTGTGTGTGTGTGTGTGTGTGTGTGTGTGTGTGTGTGTGTGTGTGTGTGTGTGTGTGTGTGTGTCTGTCTGTGTGTGTGTGTGTGTGTGTGTGTGTCTGTGAGTGTGTGTGTATGTGTGTATGTCTGTATGTGTGATTGTGTGTCTGTGTGTGTGTGTGTGTTTGTGTATGTGTGTGTGTTTGTGTGTGTGTATGTGTGTGTATGTGTATGTGTGTAAGTGTATGTCTGAGTGTGTGTGTGTGTGTTTGTGTGTGTGTGTGTGTGTGTGTGTGTGTGTGTATGTGTGTGTGTGTGTGTGTGTGTGTGTGTGTGTGTGTGTGTGTGTGTGTGTGTATGTGTATGTGTGTAAGTGTATGTCTGAGTGTGTGTGTGTGTGTGTGTGTGTGTGTGTGTGTGTGTGTGTGTGTGTGAGCGTGTGTGTGTGTGTGTGTGTGTGATTGTGTATGTGAGTGGGTGTGTATGTGTGTGTGTGTGTGTTTGTGTGTGTGTGTGTAAGTGTGTGTGAGTGTGTGTGTGCCCGTGCATGTGTGTGTGTGCGTGAATATCTCTGTAACTGTTGTACATTTGCAGACGGTAAAGAATAGCGAGTTTCAAAACCAAACTCTTCTCATAATGCTTATTTGTTTTGGAAAAATATTAACTACTTGCAATTAATTTGGATTGTAACGAACTTGTATTATAAATCGTGCTGTATCTTTTTTTATAAATGTCCAGTGTATTATACATTTTGTTGAGCTACTTAATTTTATGTCTAATTTTACGTTGTTTTTCAGTTTTATTCCCTTGGATACCTATTTTACTTATGTAATATTTGAAATTTCATCATGTCATTTGATACTTTAGATATTAGGTCTTTTAATACTTTATTTCGTGCAAAATCATATAGAAGCGCAATCTGTTAATGATTCAATGAACTACTAAAGACAAAACCCAAATTTATAATTGTTGCTTAGAAACGGACTTTCTTACAGAACATATTATTAGGTTTTTGTTTACAACCATTGTCTTCCTGTAATTGGCGGACATGTATGGAAGAAGTGCAATACATCTGTTCCTAAGCATGTGTAAGGATGATTTCGTTAGGGTAAAAAGTTTCTAACTTTCCGCACTACAACGCACAATCTTCAATAAGATTATTTTAATTTATTTATACAAAAATGTGGACTTTTTGTAATTATTACCGCAATTATCCAAGAAATAAAAGCGTTCCGGTTTCAATTCCAGACACGTATAAATAGTTTGTTTTACCCGCAAAATAATGTTTTTTTTTTGTCTATAGATCTAAACCTTAGATAGTGCCGAACTAAACCACAATTCTTCTCGTGGTTTTTAGAAATTGTATTTATACCATAACTTTTTTTGTTAATAAATTCAACGATTGTCCATTATCGTTGCTTCACTTATAATCATATATTCTTACATTTTTCAGTTCTCTCCCTTCAATAATCATATTATATTGATTTGTTTAAAAAATCTTCTGGGTTCAATTTTTTTAAAGGTACAAAAAAGGTTTAAACTAATTCGGAATATCTGGGAGTGTAAAGTGTAAACTTACCAGTCGTTTTTCCTTTTATAATCACAGAGTAATGCTAAATAGAAAATGTTTTAAAAAAGACATTAAAAAGATGTATATCATGAAAGATAGGTACGTGAGATTCGTATTGCATACACAATATATTGTATTTACCACACACACTCACACTCACTGCACCGGGCAGATTTCCGCAGGAGTAGCCACTGCAAGGGGAAACAAGGTAAAATAAAACGAGTTTAAATACTTAACATTATAAAACAAGCCAATCCACCACAAAGGGGTATAGCATTAGAATAACAATCAAAGACGATCAATTTGCAAAAGGAAAACGGTCAAAATCACCCTAGAATTATAGTCGACATTTTAAAAGATGCAGCAAAAGAAAAAAATCGAAAACCAAGAATAGAAAAAACTCAAAAAAGCACCGATAAAGAGTTAAATGGCCAGAAAATAAAACTGTTAAAATATCGATCGGTTATTGATTAATTTTTCCCACACGCAAGGCACACAAAGAGAGTAGGCGCGTACACAGTAGCGCCGACACCAGAGAGTACGGGTCGCGAAGTTAGCTCCGGCAAAAGACAATGGAAGTTTTGTCGTAGTGTCATTTGCCGTTCAAGAACAATGACCGGCTAAGTTAGTAGCAACTCGCTGGGGTGAAGTGACGTGGTGTTTTAAAATGGAGGTCTTTCGGCGTAAATCTAGCCGAAAGAGGTCTCCCAAAATAAGGTTTGTGCAGCATCTTAAGGAGGTTTTCATGTGTTTCAAATCTTAAGTTAAAATTAACCTTACTCTGTGAAAGTAAGGAGAAGTGAACAGTGTTTCAATAGGCAAAATTTCAAAGAAAGTAAGATTCGTGAGTGATTGGAACAATACCAGGGTTAACTGTATAATAATTTAAAAAACAGAAATGTGAAAAAATCCCATCATAGAACAGTGTTTTGCAAAGAAATTTTAAATTCAATAATGTTATCAGTCTATATTTATAAATTAAAGAAGTTTAAAGTATTTAAAAACAAGGAAAACAGGACCAGTCGTCGAGACAGAAGCATGGAATTATTGGACGAGATACGGTACGTTTCACAAAGGGAAGGTGGATTTCAAATATGGCGGCCAAGTTACCTTGAATAGCAGAAAGCGTCGTTTCGAACAAGGATGAAGAAGGACCCCCCCCCCCCCCCGATGTGTTAGCAGAACAGCGCAATCAACGGAGAGAGTGAAAATAGCCAAGCAAAGATCCTAGGGAAATTCCAAGGTTAGATCTTTCCAGGTTTTCTCTTTGTAAATAAGATATTTTAACTTGACAAATTTTAAAATGGGAAGTTCTAAAACAGAATTAAATTTAAAAACGTAACTACAAAATTTTGAAATTGAGCAGTAACTACAGGTGGCTTTGTTTGTGGGTAGGGGAAAATTTTACAAAATGGCGTAAGCCTCATGAGTAGAGAATAAGTTGTATTTCATGGGGAATAAGGGAAACGAAAGTTTGAGGTTAGGAATTTATAAAGGTTTGAGAGTGTGTTGTAAGCAACTCAAATAAATATGTTTAAATTTTTTAAGGAGCCAAAATTCGTAGGATGGGGAGAAAATAAAGTAAATATAAATATTTCAAAAG
Source organism: Prosapia bicincta (assembly GCA_036971475.1). Classification (NCBI taxonomy): domain Eukaryota; kingdom Metazoa; phylum Arthropoda; class Insecta; order Hemiptera; family Cercopidae; genus Prosapia; species Prosapia bicincta. Next base: position 12,727,421 of record JBAIZL010000394.1, on the reverse strand, counting down.
TAAAAATGAGATGGCAAATGAAAACATAGAAGATGGCTGACGCATAGATAGCTTGTTTACTACAGCTGACTTGAAGGTCAAGCATTACGTGTAAAAATCATAACAGTAGGATATCAAATTAATTATTATAATATGTTCTTTTAATAAAAAAGGGTTATATTAGTGATTCATATTGATTAAAATAAATGTGTTTATTAAAAAGAGATTTATTATTTATTCTAGTAAATTAAACTAAATTGTGGTTTTTTTATTTAAAAAAGGGTTACATTATATATATATATATATATATATATATATATATATATATATATATTCAAGAAAATTATTTCAAATAATGCTTTGGAGTAAATATAAAGGGAGTATAAGTGATAAATAATAATTTCAAATATGGTAAATAAAAAAGAAAAGGTTTAGGGATAACAAGAGATTTTTAAATGAATTTTTATATAAGGATAAATTTGTAAATTATGAAAATAAGAATAGGTAAACAGACATCAAAAAGAGGGATCTTGAAATGTTCAGTGGGTCTAGCTAATAACCTAAGATAACTTGTTTTCAGGGTAATTATAAGTTTTATTTAGATTTCTTCATGATTTGTGTGTAGAATAAGATTTCATTTTGTTGTTAGTGATTAGGAAGATTAAATATGAAAATTTTGCAAGTGTTTTTAATTCAAGTTTTATGATTTTAGTAGATGTATAAATGTCCATTCAATAAATGTTTTGAGAATTGTTTAGTATATAAGACTTTCTTGCAGAAAAGGTTTAATATTTTTCAATAAGAGGGTTAAGTATTTTCGTTTAATGAGTTAAATAATTTTTAGAGGATGTTTAGAAAACATTCAGTAAATGCGTTGACATTTTTTATTTAATATTATTTTTTTATTTAGTAAATATTTTGAAAGTTTTAGTAGATCTATCTATATTGTTATAAATAGAATTTCTTTTTCAGTATGTGTTATGATAAATTTTTTATTTTAGGATATAATGTAAATTTTAACAATGTTTTGAAACTATTCTATAAAGCAAATTCACTTCTACATATAAATGTCAGATAAAAAAAAATAAATATTACGTTTCCTAAAAACAATCAAAATACCAAATAAATGTAAATCAAGGTTAAGGAAATGCATACTGTGCTATGCATTTTAAAATCAATAAATTTCAAAAAATAAAAAATAAAGATTTTTTAACTAACTTGCAAACAGAGTATTCAATTAAACAAGTTTTTTACACTCTCGTATAATCGATATGTCTATTTCGTCGCTTATATGCCTTTCAAAAGAACTCCTTCCCCGGGATGACACACCCTAAAAGGATAAATCCTCAGCAAGTTAGGTTTTTTGTTTTTTAAGTTCAGTGACTTGTTCTCTGGCAGATTTTGACGAGCACTGCACAGCGTTCATATCTACGGCTATGAGCGGCTCGTTCCAAAATTCTTGCTCTGCAGCGGATGCGAGTGCTGGGTCTGCGCTGAAGAGTTGGTCAACGAAAGGGTTGATGGCTGGGGAAGTGAGCGTAAGGTCAGCGAGACGCGGTGGGCGTGTCCGTTGCAACACACACACACACACACACACACACACACACACACACACAATAAAAAAAAAACACACACACACACACACATATATATATATATATATATATATATATATATATATATATATATATATATATATATATATATATAAATATATATATATATATATACACACACACATATATACAAACACACACACACACACACACACACACACACACACACATATATATATATATATATATATATATATATATATATATATATATATATATATATATATATACATACATATGTAAATTGTGTTATATCATTTTTTCCTGAAGCAGATAATACACATTTTATTGCTAAAAAGCTTTGAAAAATATACAAATCTAAATTTTTCTTGTATTTAAAATATGTTTAATCATTAACTGTAATAAAAGAAATCGTATTTCCATATTTAATATATATATATATATATATATATATATATATATATATATAAATATATATATATATATATATATATATATATATATATATATATATATATGTATATATATATATATATATATAATTGTTGATTCCTTCTACACGTGAGCTACTAGTTTTTAGTAAAACACTAGTGAATATTTTAACTACTTACCTATACTAGCACTTACTTATATTTGTAAAATATGTATCATATATTGAAATATAGCAATTTTAAATGTAACATGAATTTTCAATGTAACATTGAAACGTCCTGAAACCCTGAATGGTCGGTGTAAGGATCCTACATGCTAATGTCCTTATATTTCTTTAATTTTCTCTTCTTCTTCTTTTACATTTAACGAACCATAGGTTCGAAATTTTAAAGATATATGGCTAATCTTGAGTGAAAGAATCAAAATTATTGTAATGATTGAAAATTTGAACGAGATACATAAAAGGAGAGAGCGAACTAATAGAAGGAATTGAAGAAAACAAAAGCAAAATAACCTCACATTTTAACAAACCTTTTCTTAAGTGTGACAATTACTAATTCTAAGCTTCACATATAACAAGGTACCCACTATCATGAAGGCCTAAGTCATGTTACTAACTATATACCTTCCCTCATGCCAGAGACGGTGACATGATGATGAATATTATAAGGTAACTTGTACATTTTACAGAACCTGCCCAAGAACCAGGCAGATAGTGGGGATGGACACTGCAACTTGGGTAACACACCATCTTCCCTCGGGACTACATGGGATGAGTGGACAAGGACTTACGGTAAGTTGATATCTATCTATTTACTTGTATACAACTTCACACTGCTTCCGTCCTCTATTTATAAACATCTTCAGCGGAAGTGATTTTTAGACTAAACTTTCTTGAAGTTTGAACCACCGCGTTCAACTGTTATTCAGTACGAACTATTGAGGCATTTAGACATTCTAGTTGAATCAAAATACTGCGAATAATTTCAAAACACTACAATAATTAAGAATTATGACACCCCGAAACCCTCCAAATACGCGTGTAAAGGGAAGCGTGCCCTCGTTAAGGGTTGTATCCTTGAATGTGCGAGTTTGCTGATTTTATTTGTATTATGCACAACTGTGACAAACTACTTTGCCCGTAGTTATTGGCGTTATTGTTTTTATAAATCTTGTCTTCAATAGAATTTTTGTAATTGTACATAGTAGCAGAAAGTTTCTACAAAACGATTTCTTGTTTTGTAATTTATTATATCAAACGATTTTCTTAATAGGGTTTCATATTGTTTGTAAGTTGGAAAATTGCGACATATATTTAGCCCTATGCATATCAATTGTTTATGTTAAGAGCACTTTTAGGGGAAACGATTATTCTCTCTCTCTCTCTCTCTCTTATATATATATATATATATATATATATATATATATATTCGTAGGCGTGTAGGCCTGTGGTTACCAACAAGTGGTTTTCATGGAAACAATGAGGGCATCGGTCGCTACATTGACAAGGATCCCTCAAACTCATGAAAATAAATTGTAGAATACAGGCATAATAATAATTTGAGTTATATTAGTTATTAGAAAGTAATGTATGATTGCCTACCCACTTACTTTAAGGCGGAAACTGTTCTTATATACGAAAAGTAAATTTGATGCTACCACAAGTTTATTACAAGTACATTTAAGAAGTTGTAGAAGGAGCATGGTAATGTTACGGTCTGAGTTGACAATGGGAAACGGCCGTCCTCAACTAATGTAACTATTTTAATGTAACAGGAAGAATTCATACCTTGACAATAATGATTTCATTTAGATGAGTTGAATCTGTACATTGAGTTCATGATTTCAAAAATGATAGGTTCCGTACTTGAAACTTTTACTCTGAAATCATACTGCATATCAAGCCGATTCCTATATTTATTTATTTTTAATAAAGTACATAGTTAAAGATGCCTGTTCGAATGGGTAACGTCAAAAACAAAGTTAGAAAACAATATTATTAACATAGCAAATACAAACTGTTACATATATAACTGTTACAACAGCATGAAACACCCTAACCACTACTGCAGTTACAATCACTGTAAAACTTTTTCTTTTTGACGTTACCCATTTTAGTGTTTTATGAAATGTTTTATAGTTATACATAAATTAGCTGTACGAAACCGTACCCAATATTGCAAGGTTGCCTGTAGAAATAAATAGTTGTACCTCATTCGCAAGTCCAGAGCATTTATTTAACAATAATCTCTGCGAGTGTAAACATGATTAGTAACTAAACTTATGTTCGAGGGGGGTCCATTTGGCTCTGGAGATAGACAAGGCGGGTCTCTAGATCTTACCATCAGCTCCTATCTACTGCCATCTTGAGAAAGGTTACAACAAGCTCTAGGTGCTTGTCTCCACTCTGTTTGCAGTCAAAGCCTGACTGTCCAGAGATGCAATATCCAGGGAACCCATTATGGCTGATTAATATGTGGAGTCCCATACCTCTTCCCATATTCTTTGCACCGATCAAAATATCAATTGTTTGTGGTAATGTTGAGGAAATAGCATGCAATGCTGAGGATAAAAGAAAAACCACCTTAGCTGTAGCGGTGCAACTCGAAAGTTTTTCAGTGGCATGAAAAATGGTTGTCACTTTATATTCAATGTGATTTCCGTGTAAATCACTGCGACCCCTTTCGAACTGGACTCTCCCAAGGCAAATCCGTCCGTGTAAGCGTGGGGCCATCCAGTAGCAGAGTAGTTGTTAGTCAGCATTTATAATGCAGATGGCCATCAGTCACTGCGGTTTTATGTTGGATGACGCTGGCCAGAACCAGATTAATTGGAATATTAGGAGCACCCGAGGAATTTGAGGGGAAGGTAAGGCCTGTCCCTTACCCTAATTGATGAGCTGCTCAGAGTGAACCAGGCCTATAGGGGTTTATTTTGAATATTAAGACGGACATTGGCAATGCGCTACGTTTTTCAAAAGGTTTCGACCCTACAAAAATTCAATAGAAACTGAATATGTAAATATTAAATATGTAAATATTAAATATATAAAATATTTATGTTACAGTAGTTATTTAATCGTACAACAATAAAACAAACGCTGAATTTACATTACCATGGTTTCCTAAAGACATTTTGTATCATAGTTTTTCAGTTTGAAAACAAAAATATGAAGCTTAGAAACTTTTGGAGGCTGTGTAAGTACTATTTAACTTATTTATCCTAATTGTGCTTATGTCACTATATATTCGTGGCCTCTAGACTGTATAGTTAGTCAATTACGAATAAATCACTGATAGAGTCGAATTAGACTTCAGATATGCATAGGGCGTAGGATAGTCTAACTAGAACATTTTGTACTTAAATAGTAATGCAGCTAAATTTTATCTTGGTAACTTTAGTGAAAATCTTTGCTCTCTGTTGAATGCTAAATTACGAGGTTTCCAACTTATTGCCGAAAATGTAGATATTGTACTTTCTATCAAGACTAAAAGTAACTTATCGCATTGATAAATAACTATTAAAACTATATAAATATCCCATTATTGTACTCTGGAATTATTTGTTTATTGCTCGTGTATTTATTTCTATTAAATAAAGTATATGAATCTATTTCACTATATTTGATTTACAAATGGAGACATTATCTTTTTCCTCTTCTAGAGGACTCTGAATCTTTTATATTCCAGAGAAGCAGAACGGAGTTCTAATCCAACTCTCATTAGGATCTGGTCCAGGATAGTATTCCCTGAAAGAGGTTGCTAAACTTTAAAGGTGGTCAGTTATGCTTTGCTTTATTTGATTTATTACGTTTTCATCAGAAGACTCCAAAAACTTTTTTAGTAGAAATATTTGTAAGAGAACATTTATCAACCTTTGTTGCCTACAACAGACATTTTTAAACCATGGAACAGACCTTGTCTTCAACTTTGAACGTATCTATATTATTACCTTGTAAGCATAGAATCAAAACCTTCAAATGTTCAAACACAGCTAAGTAAGCAGTCACACAAAGCCAAGAAATGCTAAGTAAATCTCAATACTTGGTATCAAGAAGGAAGATTCTGACCTCAGCCTTTTTAGTACCACCTCGAGACAGCCACCTTACTTCGGTATGAATAAGAGGCGGAACATTCTCACTGCCCAATAACAAAGAAAACAATCTAGACTGTAAAGCTTAAATGTAGTTAATACGTTGAACTACCTCATTAAGAGATTTATGCAATACTTCAGGCAATTTCTTGGCTACCAAAGTCTTTCGATGAATGCAACTGTCGGATACGGCCGCAGTGAATGTGTTAAATATAAATATTTTATTATCAGTTACATCTCTGGAACCTTAGGGGCTAGTTCCAGTTGGGAACCACTGGGGTAGGCACCCGTAGCGTGCTTCCACTTTTTCGATGCCGATGTTACACCCCTTAGCTGGCAACGAACGGAGCCACGTATTTGGTTTCTTCATAATTATCAAAAAAAGTTCTCCACACTTTTTGGCAAAGAGTGAGTCCGAAGATAAAAATCGTGGATCAAACCCGTTCATCTCAAAAACTGTTGCTATCACTTTTTAAAAGTACAGAAGTGATTTTCTATCATGTTTTTTTGCATTACAGTTATAGTGATGCACGTCTATAGATTGGTTTTTTGCTTCTGTCTTTTTTTAGTCGTTTTCCTTTACAATATGGTCGAGAAATGAATCTCCATAAGGGGGAAGGTTGTTGTTGGTGCCACCACTGGTAAGCAACACCACACCCTAAAGAAACTATGCTTATACTGAGGTAAGAGTTGTGACGCAATATATATATATAGAGAGAGAGAGAGAGAGAGAGAGAAAGAGAGAGGAAGTAAATCATCTATTCGAATAGAAAATAATATCTTTTTAAAAATAAAATATTATAAACTAAATATTTACATGTAAATATTGTCAATATTATTAATTAAAACCGTACAACAATCAAGAATAAACGTCATTCATATAGCCATGGTTACGTAAAGCCATTTTGCATTATATTTTGTTGGAAAAAGAACAAAAAATATGAAACTTATAAACGTTTGGAAACTTTGTGAGTATTTGTTACTTAATTAAGGAAATGATAACTTACAACAAAATACATTCCTATCCTACCGCCTTTGTATATCTAGTACGAATACCCATGGTGGAAGTAAGGGTAGGTTATCTGTGGTTGCTAGCACTTGCAATAGCTAAAGACAGCCTAACTAGAGCCTTATGTAGGCCTATGTTTCGGGTAAATCTTTGGATGTTCCCACCTTATTACCGGACATGTACATAGTGTTTTAGCCAATAAAACGCCCGTTATTTAGTTTTTGGCGATTGCCAAAACGCATTTTGTTTCAGTTTTTAAATTAAGGTTGACAACTATTTTGCTCTAGTTTTAGTTTAGTAATTGGAGGAATGTAAGATATCTATCATCCATTAGTCAAAGCCTTTGTATCGATGCACTTGGGCTATGCCCCTTCCCATGTAGAACCACGTTTCCCTCCCTCACAATTGCCTCTTACCTCTCAACATTTTCTCCCCCCTTACTATTCTAATATTCCTCCCTTTATCCATTCCTTTTAACTGCTTTGTTGCCTTTCATTGGTTCCAGGTAATGCAAGTCTAGCCTAAAAGTATATTAAAATTGAATGTAAGGAAATATTTCAAACATTTAGTTTAGATTTTAATCCTAAAGTTAAAGGTTTTACAGATAATGCTCATGTAAACATAGATTCGAATTTGACTTGGTATTTTTCTTCGAATATTTAAAAGTATTTTATATTTCCCTTAAATTTTTTTTGTTTTAGTATAAATTTATTAATAAAATATGAAATTTAAAACGCCGTAATTTATGTGACTTTTAGTGTGGTAGTAATGTTTTCGGCGATAAAAACTGCCGGTTTCTTATTTAGAAGACTTTTCTCCTATTTCTCGGTTGTCTGCATTTACTTCATGATTACTTTCCCATTCTGTACAATCTCTTTCACTTCGTTATAATTGACGTTTCATTGTCTCTTACCACTAAAAATCTCTTCTACAGGTAGTTTTATATAGAATATAATTTTTGTAAGAATTAATCTAGTTTTCAATTATTTTCAAGTATTTATCATTTCCCTTTCACCAAGTATTCTTCTCACTACATACTCTCGACAAATATTTATTTCTTGTAGGTCTCTTTATAAACGTTTCTACAAATACTTATTTTGTCTCATATTCTGGAAAGAGTATCTCTGGAAAACAAAAACACATTTCATTATTATGAAACAGTATTTTTGTGTTTCCCTTCTTCCTTTTCTTCTTTCCTCTTTTTCCACCCCTTACTGTTTCTTTCTCTCTCCTCAATCGTTCGCCATCTCTTCTCTTTTTACTCTGTATTTCCGTCTCTGTCTTTCCTTTCAATGCTTTTTCCTGCTACCCTGTCTTTCTCTCTCCCTGTCACTCTCTTCCTCTCACATTAATATCGGTGTTTAAATTTATCTTCAACAATAGGACGAAGATGGCTCTCTTAAAAGCGAAATATTTGTGTCATATATTCTGATGTGCGATGTTGGTAGTATAACAGCAAAATATAATTTAACAAGACTTCCTATTTAATAAAAATAAAATAAACGAAGTGGAAATTTTGTTGTAAATAAAGAAATGTGCACAGGAAGACAAATATTTAGTTTGATTTGTTGGAATACGTGAAGAGCATGTGGAGCTCTGCGTCAGGAAAGTGAAACAGGGACATTGCTGTGAGGGCTTTATCATTGTATTGAAGGGATACAAGGGCTGGAGATGGCCTGATGGTTACCCGTAATTTTATCGTATATACAGAGAGGACTGGTGGAGGAATCTGCTAAGACCAATCGATGTTGGGACCGTTTATAGAGCTGAATGAAGCTGGTTAACGTAAACGGAGACTTCCTTGAAAACGCTTATAGCCAGGTTAAGCGTGTTTGTCTGCTTAATCCATTATAAAACAATCTCTTTTCTGCGTATAATTCGGAATATAATTTCCTTGCACCTTGCGACGGCATCGTCTTTTACGATGTATAGAAATAGCCTTCAACTCTGAAGTAGAAAGAAAGACCAATTTACTTGTATCGATGCTAGTTGAAAGCCTCTCTGAGGCATAACATATGGCTGAAACTTCCACTTTAAAGTTGTAAACCTTCTGGAAACAAGGCTTCGATGAAGGTTGTATAGAATCCAGCTCCGCTGGTCTCTACCGTGGTAGATCCGTTCTTGTAAATTTGGGTCCATTCGACGTTAGGGTAGTTGTTAGCCAGTATTTCTAATGTAGTTTTGACTTCAAGTGACAATGCAGTGTTGTGCCAGGCAGAACCGGGTTCACCGGAATATCTTGCGTCTCCCGAGGGATATGAGGGCATCAAAAGTGCTGTCGCTCACCCTGATTCGTATGAGACTTCTACTAAACGAGATCTTTCGGTTGTGACTTATTTTGAGTTTCAAGCCGGACATTGGCAGAGCGCAACGTTCTCCCGAGGTTTCCGACCCAACATGAATTTTCAAAAAATTTCCGTAATAATTAAATTATTATGTAATTATAAAACTTATACAAATGTTTATATCACTGTACCCAAATAAAAACGTACAAAAATTAAGCATACATTACATTAACATTACCATGGTTTACTGAAGACATATTGAGTTATATTTTGCTTTACTAAAAGCAAAAATATGAAACATAAAATCATTTGGAGTCCTAGTAAGTTTTATTAAAATTTGGAGTCATAGTAAGTTTTAATCAAATTAATTATCAGTATTTTAGTTATAACAAAATACATCCCAGACACCTAGACGGTATATGACGGCAATCACAAATAAACCATTGGGAAATTCAGGTTAGGCCTAAAAACCAATAGGTATACTTGATGTCGACATTTACTCGCGCGAAGGTCAGCATATCTCCTTTATGTAGGCCTAAGCTTTGTTTAAACGGTACTTTTCCAAGGTTTCTACCTTCTTGATGGAAATGTAAATATTGTACATATTATTATACATAAAACAACATCTCAATATTAAATTATTACAACTAAATAAGTGCCACAGCAAATTACTTTCGAATTAGTTGATGTGTATTTTTTTACCATTGGCCAAAGTATTTCAATCGGTTCTCTTTATCTAGTTCACTTTAATATATTTACATGTGATATTTGTGGGGGGGGTATTGATATCCGCTTAGTAATATATTTCGTGGTAATGCCAGCTTTAAAGCTTTCTGTTCTTATACTTCTTTACGTGTGAGAATAGAAGAACCTAATTACAGATAGAAATCGTAGTTTCCCTAATACGCACCACCCTGAATCTTAATCACTTTGGTTTCGCAGATTCTCTTGTCACTCACTTGAAGGGCGAATATAAAAGAGTAAATTCAATAGTAAATGCTTAAATAGGTTGGTTATCTATTCTCTATATAGTGCAAGTTTAGAACTGGTAATTTTGTTTAGTTTTTAGTCCTAAAATATATGATTTCAGAGATAATACTCTGTCCTCTATTCTACGGTTCCTCCATTGTTTTATGTTTTATATTCAAACACTCTACTTTTCGATTTAAGACTATTCGAAATTCGGAGGATGTGCAATGGATTTTCTGCATGATAGGATTTATTCTTTTAAAAATACCTCAGGTTAGTTATTTAATATATACATTTTAATTGGAAATCCCGAGGGTTTTGAGAGAACCTAAAGCCTATGCATCCATGCAAACGTGGGGCCATCCAGTGGCAGAGCGGTTGTTAGTCAGCATTTATAATGCAGATGACCATCAGTCACTTAGGTTATATATTTGATGATGCCGGGAAGAACCAGAATCACTTGAATATGAGAAGCTCCCGAGGGATAAGAGGGGAACCTAAGGCCTATGACTCACTCCAATTGATGAGCTTCTCCGTTAGATCCAGGTCTGTAGTGGTTAATTTTTGAATATTAAAACGTACATTGGCAATGCGCTACGTTCTTCAAAAGTTTTCGACCCTATCAAAATTCAATAATAACTAAATATGTAAATATAAAAGGACAAAAATATTTATATTACATTAGTTAATTAAATCGTACAACAATTAAACATTCGCTGTATTTACATTACCATGGTTTTTAAGGACATTTTGAATCATATTTTCTTAGTTTGAAAGAAAAAATATGAAGCTTAAAAACTTTTGGAGACTTTGTTTCTATCAATTTATTTACGCTAATTTTTCTTATATCAGTATATATTCGTGCCCTCTAGACGGTATATCTCTTCAATTACGAATAAACCACTGTTTCAGCCGAAATATACATTATATATTTATGTGTGTGTGTGTGTGTGTGTGTGTGTGGGTGTGTGTGTGTGTGTGTGTATGTATGTATGTATGACGTCGACATTTAATCGGGCTGAAAATAGCCTAAGTAGAAGCTATTGTAGTTGAAAAATTTTTCTAGGTAAATATAGTAAAAAATCTTTCCTTTGGTTAAATGTTACATTTAGACGTTTCCAACTTATTAGCAAAAGGGTACATATTGTTATTTTTAGCAGAAAAAAATAACTTATCACATAAATATCTAATAAAACTATATAAATGTCCCATCAGTGTACTCTAAAATTAGTTTATTTATTGGTCGTGTATTTATTTCTATTAGCTAAAGTATATGAATCTATTCATTATATTTGATTTACAAATGGTGACGTATATTTAGGCCTATGTATATTAATTATTAATGTTAAAGCACTGTTAGTGAAACCCATTATTCTTTCCCCCCCTTTCTCTCTCTCTATATATAGGCTAACCCCTCTCTCTCATACACATTGGCCAGTGGTTACCAACAAATTGTTTTCAAGGGTCCAATGAGGGCATCGGTCACTACATTGACAAGGAACCCCCCCAAATTCAATAAATGGTTAAATAGGTTGGTTATTCTCTATATAAGGCTAGTTTAAAACTGGTGAACGTTGGAGAAAGAAATTGTTATTAATTTTGTTATTATTTGTTATTATTTTTTAGTCCTAAAATACATGATTTCAGAGATAGTACTCTGCCCCTCATTTTATGGTTCCTCCATTGCTTTAGGTCTTATATACAAACACTATACTTTTGGATTTAAAAGCTATCCGAAATTCGGAGGATTTAAAATTGATGTTCTGTATGGTAGGAGTTATTCTTTTAAAATTATCTCATATCAGTTATATTTAATTGTTACAGTTATATTTCAATATAATTTCGTTTGATATCTTGATACTTCGTAATGCCTAGTTAAAAGATAATAATAATTTGTGTCTATGTGAGTGTTTAGAATGGCACAACTGATGTTGTATAACTAGTAAAACTCTAACTTTATTAAAAGAATTTCTTACCTTCTTCCAGTCACGTGCTGCTTTGGTGCAAAGAAGAGGAAGGAAAGGGGAGGTAATTACTTTTAGGTTGTTTTAACTTTACCTTGAAATAATGTAATTTAGTAGTTTTATTAAAATCCACTAATTTAATTAAATTATTTTATGGCTTGGTACCGACGTTTGGTCTGGTACCTAGAAACAAACAAACCTTTTTCTAACAATCAGTGTAGTTCCAGACAAGGACGTTCAACAGTGTGTGTATGCATGTGTGTGTGTGTGTGTGTGTGTGTGTGTGTGTGTGTGTGTGTGTGTGTGTGTGTGTGTGTGTGTGTGGCTGTGTGTGTGTGTGTGTGTGTGTGGCTGTGTGTGTGTGTGTGTGGCTGTGTGTGTGAGTTTGTGTGTTAGTCTATTTTCAGAAATACTGTACTTATATATAAACTTCCACGGTGTTTTTAACAAATACTCAGTTGCATAGATGGATTTTAATAAATGTCCTAATAACCTTTCAACCTAATAACTTACAATATTTAATATAAACATATCAATATTCAATAGTATCAGGCTTATAGTTTATTGTACTCACTCTAATTCCCTTAAGGAAACGCATTAACACACAAAATAGAGTGCAATATTTCCTTATAACCGGGCAATAAATTATAATTTGCTGAGAAATATCAGTAAGTTGTGACTTTAGTCAAGGTAAAGAATTAAGATTTTAAAAATTATTAGATTTTATTTTATTTATTATTCTTTGAAGTTTATATTTAAATTTTATCACATAGTTCCCAATAACTATACATAGTTATTAAATATATGCATTTAGCATCTGGATAATTTCTATATTTACATGAATTTACATTGAAAACGATGTAAACATAACCTCTAAATTTAGAAGAAAGCCGTTGTTTAGCATAAATTAAATTATTTGTTTCAGATGAGGATTCACGCATGAACTAATCGCCTATATACAGCGACTTTTTTTTGATTATATTGTATTATTTGCTGACCGTCATGGGCGTGATAGGTTATGCATTGTTAGCTGTACGATATAGTACTTCCCATATTATACAGTCACCTGCCTGAGGTTCTACCTGATAGACGGGTGAAAATGTGTGTCAGGCTCTGATCACATAAGCTTGGGCCTGTGGTTTACCTACATAGTAGGCCTTATGGATACAATGTGTTAATCATTAGCGAGGCCTCTGGATACTATATGTTAACCCTTCGTCTGGTTGTGCATCGGATACTATGTGTTATTGATCAGGTATTATGTGGTAATTTGTGGGCAGCTTGTAGGATAGTGTGTGATAGCCGTTTAGCTAAACTATGCGCTAGATATATTGTGTTATAATTTGTATACCCTTGTCGGCTTAGCATAATATGTATGCTGGCTTACACACATGTTTGTTTAACGCATTATGTGGGCCTAACATAGTATATACGCCTGTGTGGGGTATCGGCCTAATACAGGGTGTATAGGTTAACCTGCATATTGCTTTAACAACGTATATATGGCTATTTAGAGTATATTGAATGCTGTTTTAACAAAGTATATATGCCTGGATGTTGGCTTAGCACTGTATGTACTCGTATATAGGTTGCGTAACTTTTTTAATTATATTGTAATATTTGTTGACCGTCTTGGGCGTGATAGGTTATGCGTTGTTAGCTATACCATATAGTACTTCCCGTATTATACGGTTGTCAGGTTCTACCCGATAGACGAGGTGTAAATGTGTGTCAGGCTTAGATCATATAGGCCTTGGCCGGTGGTTTACCGACATAGTAGGCACATTTAGGGATTCATGTACGTCGGCTTAGCATAGTATGTATGCAGGTTTACACGTATGTTTGTTTAACACGTTATGTTTACTATCATGTATGTAGGCTTAACGTGGTATATACGCCTATGTATGATAGCATGCATGTTGGCTTAGGATCGTTTTATAACATATATTTATTCACGTTTTGTGATAGGCCTCATTATTAGTGTTTCTCGATATATACCTTTATATCTAGATACATTTACAGCTATAGGAGATGTCCATTGAGGCTATTTGATTATTTACACTGATTTCTAATTATATGTAGGCCTTGATATGCCGACAGTACACAGTAATTTGATACAGTAATCAAAACATAAACACATGCCTAGATTCACAACGACACAGCCGTGCTGGTTTTTATGCCTGCTATAGCGGTCGCCGATTGCCGTTGCGGTTTTTAGATAATGCGTTATCTCTGCATGTCTGTACATGTCTAACACACGGTCAAGCGTATTCCCTGAAACGACGGGGCTTTATTGCTTTGTTTATTATTTTGTAGCATAGACAAATTTTGAGTTTAGCAATCATAACCCCTTGCCCCTCATCAGCCATATCATTTAGGGGTAGAACACTCTAGTTGGGGTGGGCCTAATACCTGAGTCGCTCGAACGCGGATACGTCATAAATCTTTACGCGGGCTTGATAGGTTATGCATTGGTAGATGTACCCTATAGTACCTCCCATATTATACGGTTGCCAGGATCAACCTGATAGAAGAGGTGAAAATAGCTCAGGTCATGAAGGTTTTGGCCCGTGGTTTACAGACATAGTATGTTGGCCTAGCATAGTATGTATGTAGGCTTGCTTGCTTATTTGTTTAACACATTATGTGGGCTATCATATATATATATTGGTTTAGCATGGTATATGGGCCTTCACGTCTTACTGAGACCGTTTGCGTAGGCCCACCGGGCCCCTGCAATGTGATTGGTCGATTCAACTTGTTGACTATTTGCACTCGGTGTATAATTGTTGGTAGTTTTATCTAACCGATCGGTTTTTGACAATTTCATATATTATTTGATAACCACCCCTACTTAATGTACGATTCCTGGGTTACTTTACCTATGGGCTGGCTTCGAGATGGCTTTTACCTAAGTCCTTGCTCCGTGTTTGCTTTACCTATGGTCTAACTCCATGGTAGCTTTACCCGGGTACCGACTCTGTGGTAGCTTTACCGGATTTCTCGTTCCAGGGTTACTTTACCTAGGGTGTGGCTTCGGGATAGCTTTTACCTGAGTCCTTGCTCCGTGTTTGCTTTACCTATGGTCTAACTTCATGGTAGCTTTACCTAGGTCCCTACTCTGTGGTAGCTTTACCGGAGGTCTAGTTCCTGGGTTACTTTACCTATGGGCTGGCTTCGGGATAGCTTTTACCCAAGGCTTTGCTCCGTGTTAGCTTTACCTAAGGTCTAACTCCGTGGTAGCTTTACCTAAGCTCCGACTCCGTGGTAGCTTTACCGGAGGTCTGGTTCCTGGGTTACTTTACCTAGGGCAAGGCTTCGGGATAGCTTTTACCCGAGGCTTTGCTCCATGTTAGCTTTACCTAAGGTCTAATTCCATGGTAGCTTTACCTAAGACTTGGTGGGGGTATTTGTCTTGGTAGATGAAATAGCAACCATCCTAACCCTGCTCTTGTGTAGCTTTACTTAAAGGCTGAGTGTATTGTTTATTAATTTAGTAGGATAGACAAATTTTGAGTTTGGCAATCGTTTACCCCCGGGCCCCTTATCACCCGATTCATTTGGGGTAGACCACTATAGTTAGGGTGAGCCTACTACTTACCTGGATTCGCTCGGGCGCTGATACGTCATCAGATATCCATTAAATCTTTCCAAAGTTACCCCCACCACCCAAGCTATTCCGCTGATTATTTTTGGCAATCTGAGGATAACCCACAGGCGAAACCGTCCCCGCAGCGTTCCTTATTGGACTCTAGAGATATCCCGTACTATCATTTGATCAAACCGGTCGATTTTCGGCATTTTCATATTTTATTTAAAAACCTCCCCTTGGGGATACCACCCCCGAAGCATTCCATTTTGGGCTCTACACATATACCGTACTGTCTGTTGATCCGGCCGATCGATTTTCGGCATTTTCGTATTTTATTTAAAAACTACCCTTAGGCAAAACTACCCCTCAGCAACCCGTAATAGACTCTAGACTCACCCTATCAGTCAGGACACGATTTTCCAAAATTTTTTCGAAAACTAACCCCCACCCCCACTCCACCCCCGGAGCATCCCCCGGGTATGGTCCTGAACGTGGCCGAGGTCACCCCCAACACTTAGGTTAGGTTTGATCCATTTTGGCTAGCTTAGGTTAGTTGGTTGGAATTTATTTTTTTTCGAAAAACTACCCCCCACCCCTCTAAACGTGGACAAAACCACCCCTAAGGCTACGGTCAAGGCCAGGATGACCTTCAGCATCATGCAAAACTACCGCTACAGATTTTTCCAAAATTTTTTTCGGAATCTACCCCCCACCCCCAATCGACCCCCGGAGCTACCCCCGGTGATGGTCCTGAACGTAGCCGAGGTCACCCCCAACACTTAGTTTAGGTTAGGTTAGATCCATTTTGGCTGGCTTAGGTCAGTGTGTTGGAAATAAATTTTTTTTCGAAAAACTACCCCCTACCCCTCTGGACGTGGTCGAAACCACCCCCAAAGCTAGGGTCGGGGTCACGACGTCCGCCCGCATCATCCGAAACCACCCCTATAGTCCTAGGTTACGTAGCGGCGGATTTTTTTTTTTTTTTTTCGAAAAACTACCCCCTACCCCCCTGAACGTGGTCAAAACCACCCCTTGGTCTAGGGTCACGGCCAGGATGACCTTGAGCATCATCCAAAACTACCCCTATAGTCCTAGGTTACGTAGCGGCCGAGTTTAGGGGTGGCTGTGCTATTCTAGGGTCATTCCTACTGACAACTAGCCCAGGTCTCCCCTATCTTTAGGTTCTGCAACAATAATAAGGGCATTATGGTTACAAAATCAGATAAGGGTGAGTTGACATCGATATTTATAAAGTCAAATATTGCGGATATGGAGGGGGTTTATGTGATACTTTGCACCTTGCGTTGTTCTATAAAATAGGTTTTATAATGAAAACATTATATATATATATATATATATATATATATATATATATAGGTCCAATTGTAAAACCTCGATGTTTATTTTGGGTTTAAGTATTGTTTATACGGGGGCTGTACAACTTGCATGAGGACGATTTATCTTTAAGGATTATACTATCTAATACAAATATACTTACGTCCTGCATAGAAAGTTATGTAAGGTTTGTCTAATACGGTAATATTACATTAGGGATGGTTGGCGGCTTAGATCTAACGCTGATGGCATTTACGACCCCAGTGAGTATTATTTCTCATCCCTTCATGTGACATCTTTATTCAATAACAAAGGAACTCTTTAAGTTTTTCCATTTATACTCATTATCACTACGTTTTCAAATCTTCCTAATTTGTAATGAAAAAAAACCTAAATAAATGTTTTTTCATTATACCACGCTTTTAAAACTGAATAAAATGTATAAAATAATTTTACATGGCCCTTCTATAATTTTGAGGGAGAATTGTTAGTGACTATGGATATAATTGTAATATTTGGAGGAGAAAATGTGTAGCGCAGTCAGTAAATAATACAAGTAGACAATCCATGATGTAGGGCACAGACAATTAAATAAATTACAGTCAATGTCATTTTCAATTCCCTAAAAACCTTTTGTGAATATTTTCGGATTCTCTACTAGCATTATCTACTGGCTGCGCCCCACGTTTTTTTATCCAAGCATTACAAATATATCCAAAGCCACTAACAATTCTCCCTCAACATTGTAGAAGGGCCATGAAAAATTGTTTTATACTTTCTAGTCAGTTTTAAAAGCGTGGTTTATTTAATTTTCTTAAAACGTATTTTATTATTTCCTTCGAGTCTGTAGCTCCTCAACCAAACTTAATTTGTTTAAAGAATCTTGCGGACCAGTAAGACAAGCAAAACCAAGATATTACTCAGATCTCACATATTATTTGAAAAATCCCAAGTCTCTAGTTCATCTCCCAAGTTCAATTTCGTTAATAACCATGGATTAAACAAATGTAGTGACAAGAAACCTAGTGAGTGTGGCATTTTAATCTAATTGTGACCTATGTTTAAAATTTCAAGTCTCTACCTTATTGAGAATTTAGTTTAAACTTGATTGCAAAATTTCACCCTGACAGACAGACAGATGTAACGGAAACCGAACTAATAAAAACGTAGTAAAATCAGATTTTTTTGTTGTATACATCGATAGTTTTAGTATGTAACGTAGAAGAGGATGGTGTTAGTTGTTTCTCAGAATTTTGTCTAGTTTTCGAGTTATTTACATTTTTGTGTAAGTAAATTATTGTAACAACGTACCATTAGATACTGATGTCAAGCAGATATTTTCTAAACTATTAGGTACAAGAGTGACTTATGCAGTACAAATGTTTTTTTTATTTGGTATAATGAAAATCTTGTGTTAAATATTTGTAGAGATATGACGGGTTTAAAACGCCTTACAAGTGCAACCAGAAAATGTAGTCTGGCTGTTTGTATCACTTTAAACACGTACAACTCTTATCGGCCTTAAAACTCTCACAACTATTTTCTTTACTGATTTTCATCTTTTTAGTTGCATAAAAGTAAAAAAAAATAATATTACTTTTTCTTGGACTTATTATTTTTTTATAATTATTAGAGTTCGACGTCATGAACAGTTAGGAATTACACGCGTTTATAGTGATAAAAACATGATTTTCCTCTGATTTTAGATTTCCAGGTTTGCACGATGCAAGCCTGTTTTTTAAACCGTCATATCTCTGTTAATATTCATCCCTACAAGATGTTTCCTATACGAAATGAAAGAGTTCTGTGATTTTATCCGCTGTTTTTAGTTTTTAAATAACACGCATCGCTCTTAACCGGTAAACACCTCCCTTCGCCCGGGGGTAAGCAGCCCAGTCTACTTGGTGCTATAATCCCCACCTATTCCTTCTAGCGGGGGACAACTAGGTCATGCCCCTAATTCCAGACACCCTTCCTTATTCTTCCTTCTACAAAGGATATCAGGGTAAACACTCTTGAATACCTCAATAAAGTAGCTTTTTGCCCAAGTGATACCAATCGTAATAAATTAATAAACCTGAAGATGTACAACACGTAACCTGCAAGCCTCAACAAAAAGTTCATCTATCTCAGGTACGCACCTCGGCCACACGATATAATGATCTTCCACATGTCCTGCACCAAGGCCAGTCTAGTCAAACTTTTGTGAAAGCCTTTAACTTGAAACAGTTTGTTAATATTAAAACCCGCCACAGTTAACTTGACATGTAATATAAACAAACATACTTTAAAGTCAAATCCTACTTAGGTTGACAAATAACAATTTTATTTTAGTTACATTTTATTAAATAACTTTCTGACTCGACGAACTTCGTATCGCCTAAACGTCGATGAATATTAGAAAACTTAGCTCAGAAGTTTATGAAAATAATAATAGCTGAACCTATAGTAGTCGATCGAGAAAAGTATGTCAATAAATGTTGTTGGCTAAATGTGTTGGAAAATCATTTAAAATTTTTGCTGTTGCCTAGCAACCAAAATTTGTAATGAATTCAATGAAATGTCTTAAGATAAGATAAGATAGAGTCATATTTAATGCTATTTTGGTACTTAAAAATTACAAGTTTGAAGTTATTGTTGTGTCGCCAGTAACCTTCCCAGGAATGTACTAAACAATTTCCTAAGGTTCATGGCGATCGGGTCAGTGGTTTAGTAACGCATAAGGCCCATATATACATACATACATGCATATATACATACATAAATTAATTTGTGTATATATAGCAGACCAAAATTAATATAAATAAAGTTACATACTCTATGCATTTATACAGCTGATCTACCCCATAACATATAACTTATGTAAAATAATATATTAGGTCTATCATTTATTTCAAGGCTAATGGGACGAAATAACTATATTGCATACCTTGCTCCTTTTGTGAAAAGGTTTTCCCCCATATAAAACTAAAATTAATTCATTAAAATTATTTAATGAATTAATATTTTAAACAACTGTAGCAAAATCAATTGACATCCGCTACAAGTTTTAAAAAATGTATTTGAATATGAGTGGATGGATAAAAAGTATATTATTAACGGTTGAAATTTGTGAAAGATTCATATAGGGGGAGTGGAAACTAATAGAAGGAATTAAACAAGGTAGTTCTTTTACTAAGCCATTTACTGAATATCTAACTTAAAATAATTAATATTTTAAAATTAAAATGTAATTATTATTAGGGTGGTTAAATAAGTGGTACACACCGGTCATAGGAAATTTGGGGTGTACACCGTATTTTTTATTTTTTGAAAGTATTAAATGTTAAGATTGGTTATCCGAGGTCTAGGCAAAACCACTGAATGCAGGGGGGGAACCATGATCCTTCTAACAATCCGGATACGTTCACTTTTTCGAAACATTTGTCACATTTACTCTTCTTATTTTACCATATGCAAGATTTACAGTAAAAGCCAGCATAAATATACAACGCAATAACTTTAACTGTCTAAATATAAAACAAACGTCCATGCTACCACACTCATTGGCAACGTATTAACTTACGTCAGTAATCAAAAGGAAGAATGTCGAGACTGCCACAGTCAAGTGGAGTGACGAATTCTTGTCGCCACGATCTAGACTTTGGACAACAATAGAATCAGCTGTTTATTTGACCAGTACGTTTATTAGGTTGTAGCATATATTTGCTTAATAGTTTGAAACTTTGGTGAATGCGTTGGTACGAGTATTTTGGCATTTTGTGAGAAGGTTTTCAGATTAAACGTAAGTGTAATTAATTTGTAATATTAATTTTCCTTGAGGTTTCCTTTATTGTTTTGTAAAATTATTTTTACGAAGCCAAAGATTTTACATCAGTTATAAAGAAGAAAATTTAAATTACACAAATAACTTAATCACGTCTAAATCGCATATATGTAGCCTAAGCTAAGATAAAATTATATATATATATATATATATATATATATATATATATATGTTTTAGGAAAGATACTTTATTTGATATGTATTATTTGATAGTTTTCCTATTCTTTACAAATCATGTCTAACAATTACTTTATATGTGCTTTAAGGTAGTGTGAGGTTATCTTTTCCAAATTACAAATAATTGTAAATATCCTAACACGTGTGCAAAGTATGTTTGAAGTAATGCAACGTACAATGGTTAAGATCCTTTGATATTATCAGTTTTATTTTCCGCTTACATTTAGCTGTAGATTCTTTAAAACTTATTGTATATCCCTCGTATTCTCCACTGGGTTTGTATTTAGTAATGACAAAAGCTATTTAGGTATTCATAACAAGTAATTGTCATCAGGAGCGTAGCCAGGGGGCAAGTCCTCCCCAAACCTAATAATTTTAGCAAACAACCTTAACCTATAAAACACCGCAAGTTTTTAGCAAAACAGCTCCCGATGACCCAAAAATTCTGTAACTTTAGGTGCCAAAATATCACTATATTTAATTTCTAGATATAAGGATATTCAAAATTTCCTCAGCGGAGTTTCGCCACCTGACCCTTCGGGTTGTGTCCCCCTCCAAAACAACCCCCTGGCTACGCTCCTGATCGTCATCCTAAAATGTTCCAAGAAGCAGGATCTCCATTTCCTTACACTTTACAACACTCTTCTCGCGTACAATATGTAATATAACACTATCATCATGTGTTCATGTTAATGCCAAATGCACCTCAAGTTCTTACAATGGTTGCAAATGGTCTCGCGCTGTAAAAGTACGCTATGCTCTGATCAGCTGTTGCCATCATCCCAGAGCGTTGCAAGGAGAGAACGTAATGACTAAATTCAATAAAACTCCCGCTTATCCGACATAATGGGGGATTACCCATGCTTAGTATATTAAAGAATATTACTTCAAGTAAAACCCCATAAAACCTGTTCTACTGTTAAATATCACAGTAGTTGTATTTTCTAACAAACTACCTCCCGCATCTCCCCCCCCCCGTTTACCGTG
Source organism: Prosapia bicincta (assembly GCA_036971475.1). Lineage (NCBI taxonomy): Eukaryota > Metazoa > Arthropoda > Insecta > Hemiptera > Cercopidae > Prosapia > Prosapia bicincta. The sequence goes on along the minus strand of JBAIZL010000394.1, from coordinate 12,705,197 downwards.
TAGGCGTAAAAATCACGGAACAGCCCTATTTGACCTATTTAACCCGGATTTCGGTTAAGGGAAGTTCGGATAAGACGATCCTGTACTAACGAACACCAACACACAGTCAATAGTTAATTATTCAGTGAATTAAGATGGCAAATTCATCATCAATGAGTATACCTAATATAACATGTAAACATCAAAAATAAGGTTAAAATTATAACTATTTACTAACACTATATCTACACCGGTTTAGACAGATTAGTTATAGCTTGGACTATTCACTGAACTAATTAGTTTAGATGAATTCATCAGAGATACTCGCCCATGATGAAGACTGTCTTTTTATTAAAAATACTTTTTTACTCAACCAATAAAATAATGCTTTTCAAATCATAGTGGATGGCAATTGGTGTTAATAGAGTTTTTCCACATATTTATTTAGTAATTAAATTTGTAAAAGTTGATGTCTTGGACGCTTTCAAACTGAAAGACTACGTGTTTGAAATCCAGCACTTAGGCATTGAGGTAACATCCCCATAGCTAGAAATTCAATACATAGGATGTTTATGCAATTATAAGAGAAAGGTTCCTTGCAATAATGAAGCATTACAAGAGGTGGATAAAATGAGAAGTTATAGACCACCATCCAGCCTAGATAAAATTATATATATGTTATAGGAAAGATACTTTATTTGATATGTATTATTTGATACTTTTTCTATTCTTTACAAATCATGCCCAGCAATTACTTTATATGTGCTTTAAGGTTGTGTGAGGTTATCTTTTCCAAATTACAAATAATTGTAAATATCCTAACACGTGTGCAAAGTATGTTTGGTGCAATGTACCGTACATTTGTCCAGATCCGTGGATATTATCGGTTTTAATTTCTGCTTAAATTTAACTGTAGATTATTTAAAACTGAATGTAAATCTCTCGTATTCTAATCGCGGTTTGTATTTATTAATGACAAAAACTAAGGTATTCACGTAACCCAAATAGCTGGCTTCAAAACATTTCATTTCTTGTAGCGTAAGTTCTTTTAATTAAATAATTCTGTAAAACTATCATTATAAAGTAAACGAATATTAATTTTAACATTCTTTTGGTTTTCCCTTTTAAATGTTTACACATGATTAGGTTACGCTTGTATTAGCTTGACCTATATAACTGCAATCCCAGTCAATTCATGGAACAATTATACGCAACATTAGTAATTTAGGTTAGGCCTGTATTCTAATTGGCAAATCCTGGAGATGTGTTTTCTTTATTGATTTTAATAACCCAAAAAGATTTTACATTTACATAATGAATCACAAAATATTTAAATAAGTATGTGCTTAGATAAAATTGTGAGGATTTTTATCCGAAAAAATCATTTTAATAGATCAATTTTGTTTTTTCCGAAAAATCGTGTTTAAAAATGTATAAAAAAGTAAAATGAACAACAATTTGAAACGTTTTGTTGGAAATAGAATGATTTTGTTTTTGTTTGAAGTTTCTGTTAAGTGTTTATATCATAAGTGTTTGTTTGTATAACATTATGGAAATTTCGTAAAATTTAAGGGGTATTAATAATAAGCATAAAAACATGTGAGTAATTGTACACTTCCATAGTACAATTTTAATGGGTATCTTTCGTAAAAGAGACATATTGTATAAGAGGGTAATAGAAGGGAACATAAAATGATATTATTAAAATTTGCAGTGCAAACTGATGGTGAGGCAGCAGAAGATGACTTGAAAAGACACCCCCAGAGCCCCTCAGAGCTCCCCAGACCACCCCCCCCCAGATCGTGCAGTGCGCAAAGGTGAGTTGATGAGTTGCTTACGTTTGCTTTAATGTATGAGTAGTTAGGTATTTGGTTGTATTGTGTTCTGCTGTGTAAAGACTTTTAATGAAAAACACAACTAGGTCAGTATGTTTTAATCCAAGGCTGGAGTTTTATTTTGAAATAATTTGTTTTTGTTACGCCCGCTTCCCCCCTGTAACACAATAGCTCTAAGCTCCAGGCTATGCCATGAGAATACAACATACCCTATTGTGAATTTTCGTAAAAGATACTCTTAGCCAAAATATCTTTTTGTCAAAAATTAAAATGATAAAATAACGCGTTGTATAAAAATGCATATAAAATTTACATAAAGGAAGTTTAGATTTAAAGATTGTAAACAACTGAAATGTGTTTACCTTAACTATATTAGGCCCACATTCAGCGAGTAAGCTTAGGCGTTTTGCTTAGCTTTATAAATCTACAGCAGTGGCCCATGTTATGCTTGACGAGGTAAACCTAATGCACTTGCCTCAGGGTTAGTGGCGAGTGGTGTTAGCGCTCTGTGGCAATTAACTTTCAGTTTTCTGAACATAGATATGCCAAATAGGTTTTATTCATGTTTCCAGTGTTCCTGAATACATTTTTAGGAGATACAATTCTTTATTGCACCATCAGTGGGGCGTGGTGTCGAGCTGGATATAGAATCTAAAGGAGTCATTGTATTGAATTGAAACCTTTGTGAAGGCGACAAATGTGAAACCATTTGTTAATAGAAGCCGTAGAAGTAACTTGAGAAGGTAGTTGCGCTCCATTTATCCGTCAAAAATCTCTCATTCTCAGCAAATTTGCAATGAAGGCCAAACGGTCTAACCAAACCTCCAAACCACGTGCAGGTAGTAGTCATGCATTGTCGTGGATTGGGGCAAGGCTGAAATAATTGTAGCCGCTATAGGAGTTATATTGCCATTATATATCCTGTCATATCCAATATTTAGTTGGAAGCTTAATATACATTTCAAACTATATTAGCACGATTCGTTTAAACTTCAGTTTATTTAGGGACGGAATGGTTTCTCTAAAATCAAAGCCATTTAAATATTGTGTATATTAAATGTGATTAAATAGATGGTGAACTACTAAATTCACAACAGAAGGGTTTTTTTTTCTTACCAGAACCTAAGCCTGTTTGGGGTCCTAACAAGGTACTGGCTGTCAAAGTTTTGTAAGAGTAGTTAGCATAGAAATGAGAAGTGAGTCTGGGGAAATGGCCCACTGTGGAAGGAATGACCCAAGTTAGATGCTTGTGTATGCACATTCGTTCATCAACCTATTCTACTCCAGCTGTAGTAGATAATGGATGGTAGTAGGTCCTACAATACATTTGTAATAATGCATTTAGTTTGACTTTTGAGTGCCACCATTTTGTCGAACAGACTTGTCCTCGGTTGAGGCATCCTTAATATTGAAAAATACTGTTTTGGTTCGTACATTAATCATTGTAAAACTTACTAAAATGATGAGGGAACTGTTTGCTGCATTGTGTATTCCAGCTAGTCGTCTGTCCCCCTTCTACTGCTGTACTACCTGCATCACTATTTCTCCCGCCATCGTATCTCTACTGTGATCTCCCGCCAAATCCGTTTACTGTGTGTACACTTACAAAACTTTGACAGCCTGTACTTACTTCTAAGTGGTTCAAGGTATACATCATGTTTTTGTATGGCAAGGAACCCTTTTTAATTACAGTAATATTTTTTTCTTCTAACAGTAACACTAAACATCCAGTATCTCAATATTTAGATTAAATATAGATGATTAGTTTTTCAGATTTTTTTAGAATTTAGTTTTAGAGGCCCCATGATGTCCACTTTTCTATTAGTATTTTACCATTTTTTAAATTAATTAAAAAATAAGACTTTTCTAATGTCGTCGGAGTTTTACGCAGTTTTGTTTTGCTTAACGAAGTACTTTCTACCTAGACTGTCTGATTTTATTAATAATTTTAGTTTTTAAATCCTTATCATATCCACTTTACCTATTTGTATTTTACATAAAGACGTTTTTTATGTGGTCAGCGTTTTACTTATGCTTGTTTTGCTTTACAAATTACTTTCTATCTAAACTCTTTGTTTTTAGTTAACTAGAGCGTAGCTAGTGAGAACTATTCACAAAGGTAAAAGTCAAAATAGTGAACTCAAAATCTCACACAAAAATAATCACACATAAAACAAACTAGTTTCACACAGGAGTTTCTCTCTAGGCTCTTGAATTATGTTATTTAGTTTTAGATTTGGAATCCCCATGATATCCACTTTACCCTGTTGTATTTTAACATTCTTTAAATTACTACAATAATATGCCTTTTTATTCGTCAGAGTTTTACGCTATCAAGTTTAGCTTCACACAGCTATCACTAGAAAACCCTACTCTCAGCATTACAGTACCTTAAATTACTTTTCTATAAAGTAAACGTAGGCGTGTATGCCAGTGGTTACCAACAAATTGTTTTCAAGGATCCAATGAGGGAATCGGTCGCTACATTGACAAGGATCCCTCTAACTCAAGAAAATAAATTGTAGAATACACGCATAATAATTTGAGTTATGTTAGTTATTGGTAAGTAATTTATGGTTTGCCTACCCACTTACTTTAAGGCGGAAACTGTTCTTACATTTGAAAAGTAAATTTGATGCTACCACAAGTTTATTACAAGTACATTCAAGAAGTTGTAGAAGGAGCATGGTAATGTTACGGTCTGAGTTGACAATGGGAAACGACCGTCCCCAACAAATAAAATTAAGTGTTTAACATTAATATTTTGTTTGGAGTAAGGAGTTCATGAATTAAACACAAGAATCAAATTTAGTCAGTTTTAATTGAGACAAATATAGAAACACTATTGAATAAAAATATAATAAGAATATAAATCATATTAGTTCAAATTTATGATTATGTATTTGCAAGAAATCATAACTTGACAATAATGATTTCATTTAGATAAGTTGAATCTGTACATTGAGTTAATGATTTCAAAAATGTTAGGTTCCATACTTGAAACTTTTACTGTGAAATCATACTGCAAACCAAGCCGATTCCTATATTTATTTATATTTCATGAAGTACATAGTTAAGGATGCCTGTTCGAATGGGTAACGTCAAAAACAAAATTAGAAAACAATATTATTAACATAGCAAATACAAACTGTTACATATTTAATTGTAACAACAGCATGAAACACCCTAACCTCTACTGCAGTTACAATCACTGTAAAACATTTTCTTTTTGACGTTACCCATTTTAGTGTTTTATGAAATGTTTTATAGTTATACATAAATTCGCTGTACGAAAACCTACCCGTTATTGCAAGGTTGCCTGTATAAATAAATAGTTGTACCTGACTTGCAAGTCCAGAGCAATTATTTAACAATAATCTCTGCGAGTGTAAACATGATTAGTAACTAAACTTATGTTCGAGGGGAGTCCATTTGGCTCTGGAGATAGACAAGGCGGGTCTCTAGATCTTACCATCAGCTCCTATCTACTGCCATCTTGAGAAAGGTTACAACCAGCTCTTTTTATCAAGACTAAGTAACTTATCGCATTGCTAAATAACTATTAAAACTATATAAAGTCCCATCAGTGTACTCTAGAATTAGTTTGTTTATTGCTCGTGTATTTATTTCTATTAGCCTAAGTATATGAATCCTTTCACTGTATTTTATTTACAAATGGAGACGTATATATATGTATAATAATTGTTTATGGTAAGACCACTGTTAGTAGAACCCATTATTCTCTCTCTCTCTCACACACACTTTCTCTCTCTCTCTCTCTCTCTCTCTCTCTCTCCCTTCCTCCTATATAGACACATATATGTACACGAAGGTAATAGGTCATCTGGAATGTAAAGAAAGGTTTGTTATAACTGAATACATACAAAAGATATCCCTAGGAAACCTTATTTTCAGCTTTACCTTAAATTACTTTTCTATAAAGTAAACTTAGGTGTGTAGGCCAGTGGTTACCCACAACAAGTTGTTTCCAAGGACACAATGAGGGCATCGGTCCTACAATGACAAGGTCCCCACAAATTCTTAAACCTAAATTGTAGACCACACACATAATAATTTGAGTTATATTAGTTATTAATAAGTCAAATATGTTTAGCCTACCCACTTCCTTTAAGGTGGAAACTGTTCTTACATACGAATATTAAATTTGATGCTGCCACAAGTTTATTACAAGTACATTCAAGACGTTTTATTTTTTTTTTAAGGTACAAAATATAAAACTATCACATGTTAAAGTTCGTAGGTCCAGGCGATATTTATTGAATCTATTTATATTAATATTTTGCTTGGAGTAAGGAGTTAAAGAAGTAAACACAAATATCAAAAGTCTGTTATAATTGCAACAAATCATATCTTAACAATATTTTCCGTGATATGAGTTGAATCTGTCTTTTGAGGTCATGATTTCAGAAATGTTAGGCTCCATACTTCACACTTTTACTCTGACGTCATACTGCATATCAGGCCGATTCCTATATTTATTTTTCATGAAGTACATAGTCGAGGATGCAAGTTCACATCTGTAGGTAGTTGGAAAATGTAGTATTACCTTCATTACCTTATTGCTAAGTGTTTTGTAGTCTTTTTTGTACTGGCATCCAAAATTCTACAATGTTGTTGCCATTAAAAACATTTTTTAATGGGCCACTATCGGTCAGTTCAAGTCGATCTTTTTCCTCTTCTGGAGGACTCTGAATCTTTTATATTCCACAGAAGCAGAATGGAGTTCTAATCCAACTCTCATTAGGATCTGGTCCAGGAAAGTATTCCCTGAAAGAGGTTGCTAAACTTTAAAGGTGGTTAGTTATGCTTTGCTTTATTTGGTTTATTAAGTTTTCATCAGAAGACTCCAAAAACTCTTTTATTGTAGAAATATTTGTAAGAGACATTTATCAACCTTTGTTGCCCACAACAGACATTTTTAAACCATAGAACAGACCTTGACTTCAACTTTGAACGTATCTATATTATTACCTTGTAAGCATAGAATCAAAACCTTCAAATGTTCAAACACAGCTAAGTAAGCAGTCACACAAAGCCAAGAAATGTCTAAGTAAATCTCAATACTTGGTATCAAGAAGGAAGATTCTGACCTCAACCTTTTCAGTACCACCTCGAGACAGCCACCTTACTTCGGTATGAATAAGAGGCGGAGCATTCTCACTGCCCAATAAAAAATAAATTTCCTAGATATCACAATAATTAGAAATGAAACGAGTTTAGAATATATGATTTATCGTAAACCTACACAAACCAATCAAATAATACTTAATTATTCCAACCATCCATATAATCAGAAAATGGCTGCTTTATATAATCTTCTTTATAGAATGAACAAAATTCCTATGGGCAATGAAAATAAAATGAGGGAAAAAACATAATATGCCAGATAGCCGTCGAAAATGGTTACAAAAAGAAAACAGTAGATAAATTAAATTATAATATATTACAAAAACAAATAAAAAATAATATTCATTACAATAGTAGTAATAATAATAATACTGTATGGAGTAAGTTTACTTAAACTGGTTTTGAAATAAAAAATATTTCCAAATTATTTACTAATAAAATCATAAAAATTGCATATAGAACTAATAATAGAATAATAAATATAATTAACAATAATAATAATATAAATAGTAGGCCTATACATGAGAAAAATGGAGTATATAAATTGGAATGTGAGTTTTGTAATAAGGTTTATATAGGACAAACAAAGAAAAAATCGAAAGAAAGGTATAAAGAACATTTTAATGCTTTTATAAAACCAAATATATATAAGTCTAATTTCGCTACCCATTGTATTTATAATAATCATATGTTTCATAATATAAATAATATGAACATTATAAAAGAAATAAATAAAGGGTTAAAAATGAACGTATGTGAAGCTTTTGAAATTTACAAGCATAATATTGATAACAAATTGATAGATGAACAAATTCTAAAACGTTCTAAATTCCATACTATGCTCAATGTATATAATGTTGAGGCAGCAGTGGAATAGGTTTGGAAATATTGTAATAGATTTGGCAACTGTGTAATGCTTTATCTAGTAGCTTCATATTTGTTAGACAGTTCTTTTATCATTCCTAGTATTGTAATTCCTGAGGATGTTGGTAATGTCAACCAACAAAATGCTTTGAATGTATTATTTCAATAAATTATTCCTGTAATAGTGTATATTATTTAATCTGAAACATAATTATATATATATATATATATATATATATATATATATATATATATATATATATAGAGAGAGAGAGAGAGAGAGAGAGAGAGAGAGAGAGAGGAAGTAAATCATCTATTCGAATAGAAAATAACATCTTTTTAAAATTAAAAGAATTTATAAATATAAATAAATCTTAGTAAACATATAAATATTATTATATATATAAATATTAAATATAAAGAAAATATTATAAAATAAATGTTTACATGTAAATATTATTAATATTAGTATCATTTATGCGAGGTAAAACCGTGCAACAATCAAGATTAAACCACATTTATATAGCCATGGTTACTTAAAGACATTTTTCATTATATTTTGTTGGAAAAAGAACAAAAAATATGAAACTTAAAAACATTTGGAAACTTTGTGAGTATTTGTTAACTTAATTAAGGAAATGTTAACTTACAACAAAATACATTCCTATCCTACCGCCTTTGTGTATCTGGTACGAATACCCATGGTGGAAGTAAGGTTAGGTTATCTGTGGTTGCCGGCACTTGCAATTGCTAAGGAGAGCCTAACTAGAGCCTTATGTAGGCCCATGTTTCAGGTAAATCTGTGGATGTTACCACCTTATTACCGGAAATGTACATAGTGTTTTAGCCAATAAAACTAAATAACGCATTTTGTTTCAGTTTTGAAAGTAAGGTTGACAACTATTTTGCTCTAGTTTTAGTTTAGTAATTGGAGGAATGTAAGCTATTTATCATCCATTAGACAAAGACTTTGTATCGATGCACTTGGGCTATGCCCCTTCCCATGTAGAACCGCGTTTCCCTCCCTCACAATTGCCTCCTACTTCACAACAATTGAAGACATATAAGCTATTTATCATCCATTAGCAAAAGCCTTTGTATTGAAGAACTTGGGCTATTTCACCTTGTGTCCCTTCCCGTGTAGAACCGGATATTCCTCCGTCACAATTGCCTCCTCCCAACAATTAAGGTCATGTAAGCTATTTATCATCCAGAAGCCAAAGCCTTCGGATCGATGCACTTGGGCTATGTCCCTTTCCATGTAGAACCGGGTTTCCCTCAGTCACAATTGCCTCTTACCTCCCAAAATTTCCTTCCCCCTTATTATTCTTATATTCCTCCCTTTATCCATTCCTTTTAATTGCTTTGTCCACTTTCATTGGTTCCAGGTAATGCAAGTCTAGCCTAAAAGTATATAAAAATTGAATGTAAGGCAGTATGACAAACATTTAGTTTAGATTTTAATCCTAAAGTAAAAGGTTTCACAGATTATGTCCATGCAAACATAGATCCTAATTTGGCTTGGTACTTTTCTTAGAATATTTAAAAGTATTTTATCTTTCCCTTTAAATTTTTTTTAGTATAAATTTATTAATAATATATTAAATTTAAAACGCCGTAATTTATGTGACTCTTAGTGCGGTAGTCATGTTTTCGGCGCTAAAAACTGACGGTTTCTTATTTAGAAGGCTTTTCTCCTATTTCTCGGTTGTCTGCATTTACCTCATGATTACTTTCCCATTCTGTACAATCTTTTTCACTTCGTCATAATTGACGTTTCATTGTCTCTTACCACTAAAAATCTCTTCTACCGGTAATTTTATATAGAATATAATTTTTGTAAGAATTAATCTAGTCTTCCATTATTTTCAAGTATTTATCATTTCCCTTTCACCAAGTATTCTTCTCACTATATACTCTCGACAAATATTTATTTCTTGTAGGTCTCTTTATACACGTTTCTACAAATACTTATTTTGTCTCATATTCTGAACAGAGTGTCTCTGGAAAACAAAAACACATTTCATTATTATGAAACAGTCTTTGTCTGTGTTTCCCTTCTTCCTTTTCTTCTTGCCTCTTTTTCCACACCTTACTGTTTCTTTCTTCTCTCCTCTTTTTACACTGTCTTTCCGTCTCTGTCTTTCCCTTCAATGCTTTTTCCTGCTACCCTGTCTCTCTCTCTCCCTCTCACTCTCTCCCTCTCACATTAATATCGGTGTTTAATTTTATCTTCAACAATAGGACGAAGATGGCTCTCTTAAAAGCGAAATATTTGTTCCATATTATGTGATGCGCGATGTTTGTAGTATAACAGCAAAATATAATTTAACAAGAATTCCAATTTAATAATAATAAAATAAACGAAGTGGAAATTTTGTTGTAAATAAAGAAATGTGCACTGGAAGACAAATATTTAGTTTGATCTGTTTGAATACGTGAAGAGCATGTGGAGCTCTGCGTCAGGCAAGTGAAACAGGGACATTGCTGTGAGGGGTTTATCATTGTATTGAAGGGATACAAGGGCTGGAGATGCCCTGATGGTTACCCGTAATTTTATCGTATATATAGAGAGGAAAGGAGGAGGAATCTGCGAAGTCCAATCTATGTTGGGACCGTTTTATAGAGCTGAATGATGCTGGTTAACTTAAAAGGAGACTTCCTTGAAAACGTTTATAGCCAGGTTAAGCGTGTTTGTCTGCTTAATCCATTATAAAACAATCTCTTTTCTGCGTAAAATTTGGAATATGGTTTCCTTGCACCTTGCAACGGCATCGTATTTTATGAGGTAATAGAAATAGCCTGCAACTCTGAAGTAGAAAGAAAGACCAATTTACTTGTATCGATCCTAGTTGAAAGCCTCTCTGAGGCATAACAAATGGCTGAAACGTCGCCTTCTGAAAGTGGCAAACCTTCTGGAAACAAGGCTTCGACGAAGGTTGTATAGAATCCAGCTCCGCTGGTCTCTACCGTGGTAGATCTGTCCTAGTAAATTTGGGTCCATTCGACGTCAGGGTAGTTGTTAGCCAGTATTTCTAATGTAGTTGACATCAAGAGATAGTGCAGTGTTCTGCTTGGCAGAACCGGGTTTACAGAAATATCTGGCATCTCCCGTGGGTTATGAGGGTATCAAAAGTGCTGTCGCTCACCCTGATTTGTATCAGACTTCTACAGAACGAGAGCTTACGATTGTGACTTATTTTGAGTTTCAAGCCGGACATTGGCAGAGCGCTACGTTCTCCCGAGGTTTCCGACCCGGCATGAATTTTCAAAAAAATTCCGTAATAATTAAATTATTATGTAATCATAAAACTTACACAAATATTTATATCACTGTACTGAAATAAAAACGTACAAAAATTAAGCATACACTATATTTACATTGCCATGGTTTACTAAAGACTTATTGAGTTATATATTGTTAGACTAAAAGCAAAAATATAAAGCATTAAATCATTTGGAGTCTTAGTAAGTTTTAATCGAATTAATTATCAGTATTTTAGTTATAACAAAATAGATCCCAGACACCTAGACGGTATATGTCGGCAATCCCAAATAAACCATTAGGGTAAGTCAGGTTAGGTCTAAAAACTAATAGGTATACTTGATGTCGACAATTACTCGCCCGAATGTCCGCATATCTACTTTATGTAGGCCTAAGCCTTGGTTAAACGGTACGTTTCCCAGGTTTCTACCTTCTTGATAGAAATGTAAATATTGTACATATTATTATACATAAAACAACATCGCAATATTAAATTATTACAACTAAATATAAGTGCCACAGCAAATTAGTTTAGAATTAGTTGATGTGTATTTTTTTACAATTGGCCAAAGTATTTCAATCGGTTCTCTTCATCTAGTTCACTTTATTATATTTACAAATGATAATTGTGGGGGGGGGGGGTAATTGATATCCGTTTAGTAGTTAGTATTTTTCTTGGGTATGTCAGCTTTAAAGCTTTTTGCTTCTGACAATTCTGATACTTCTTTAGGTGTGAGAATAGAGAAACCTAATTACAGATAGAAATCGTAATTTCCCTAATACCCACCCTCCTGAATCTTAATCACTTTGGTTTCGCAGATTCTCTTGTCACTCACTTGAAGGGCGAATATAAAAAAGTAAATTCAAAAGTAAATGCTTAAATAGGTTGGTTATTTATTCTCTATATAGTGCAAGTTTAAAACTGGTAATTGTGTTTATTTTTTAGTCCTAAAATACATGATTTCAGAGATAATACTCTGTCCTCCATTCTATGGTTCTTCCATTGCTTTATGTTTTATATTCAAAAACTCTACTTTTCGATTTAGGACTATCCGAAATTCGGAGGATGTACAATGGATTTTCTGCATGAGAGGATTTATTCTTTTACAAATACCTCATATCGGTTATATTTAATATATACATTTTAATTGGAGCTCCTGAGGGTTTTGAGAGAAGCTAAAGCCTATGCATCCATGTAAACGTGGGAACATCCAGTGGCAGAGCGGTTGTTAGTCAGAATTTATAATGCAGATGACCATCAGTCATTGCGGTTATATAATGGATGATGCCGGGTATAACCAGAATCACTTGAATATGAGGAGCTCCCGAGGGATTTGAGAGAACCTAAAGCCTATGCATCCATGCAAACGTGGGACCATCCAGGGGCAGAGCGGTTGTTAGTCAGAATTTATAATGCAGATGACCATCAGTCACTTCGGTTATATATTGGATGCTACCGGGTAGAACCAGAATCACTTGAATATGAGGAGCTCCCGAAGGATTTGAGGCGAACGTAAGGCCTATACCTCACTCCAATTTATGAGTTTCTCCGTTAGATCCAAGCTTGTAGTGGTTTATTTTTGAATATTAAAACGTACATTGGCAATGCGCTACATTCTTAAAAGTTTTCGACCCTATAAAAATCAATAATAACAAAATATGTAAATATAAAAGGAAAAAATATTTATATCACAGTAAAAAATTAAATAGTACAACAATTAAACAATCGCTGTATTTACATTACCATGGTTTCCTAAGGAAATTTTGAATAAGTTTTTCTTAGTTTGAAAGAAACAATATCAAGCTTAGAAACTTTTGGAGACTTTGTATTTTTCAATCAATTTATTTACCCTAATTTTGCTTGTTTTACTATATATTCTTGCCCTCTAGACGGTATATCTCTTCAATTACAAATAAACCACTGTTTCAGTCGAAATATACATTATATATATATATATATATATATATATATATGTGTGTGTGTGTGTGTGTGTGTGTGTGTGTGTGTGTGTGTGTGTGTGTGTGTGTGTGTGTGTGTGTGTGTGTGTGTGTGTGTGTGTGTGTGTGTGTGTGTGTGTGTGTGTGTGTGTGTGTGCGTGTGCGTGTGTGTGTGTGAGTGTGTGTATGTATGTATGACGTCGACATTTAATCGGGCTGAAAATAGCCTAAGTAGAAGCTATTTTACTAGAAAAGTTTTTGTAGGTAGATATATTAAAAAACCTTTCCTTTGGTTAAATGCTACATTTAGACGTTTCCAACTTATTACCAAAAAGGTACATATTGTTCTTTTTAGCAGAAAAAATAACTTATCACATAAATATCTAATAAAACTATATATTTGTCCCATCTGTGTACTCTAGAATTAGTTTATTTATTAGTCGTGTATTTATTTCTATTAGCTAAAGTATATGAATCTATTCATTATATTTGATTTATTAATGGCGGCGTATATTTAGGCCTATGTATATTAATTGTTAATGTTAAAGCACTCTTAGTGAAACCCATTATTCTTTCCCCCCCTTTCTCTCTCTCTATATATAGGCTAACCCCTCTCTCTCATACACATTGGCCAGTGGTTACCAACAAATAGTTTTCAAGAACCCAATGAGCTCATCGGTCACTACATTGACTAGGACCCCCCCCCCAATTCAATAAATGCTTAAATAGGTTGGTTATTCTCTATAGAAGGCTAGTTTAAAACTGGTGAACGTTGGAGAAAGAAAATGTTATTATTTTGTTTATTTTTTAGTCCACTATTTATTTATTTAAAATCCACTAATATGATTAAACTAGTTTTACAGCTGGTTCCTAACGCGTATATTTGTTCAGTTTCCAATATTTGCTGGGTTTAAGCTAAATATTGGGATCCCCATCCCATGTTTGAATGTAATTGTAATGTTCTTTTGAATATATTCAAATATTATAGCATCATATTACGGCTGTCAGATTTAGAATTTTCATTTTGTAGTTCTTGTAGTCCACGCCTTTAATTCTACTACTACCGTATTATATTTCTAGGAGAAAATACATGAAGTTTAATGAAACTATAGATCCAAAGTATTAACGTTACTGTATAAATATTATGTTAATTAAAATATTAGATTTAAACCATTAGCACACTCATGTACCTTAAATAATTTTAATTTTATTAATCACTTAAACAACAGTTTATAACCATCCGAACTTTAAATTTAGTAAATGTGTTAAAACTTACTGAGACAGAACGTTTTCGATCGCTATGTGCCGATCTTCATCAGTGTCTTCTGCTTGGAGATGTTGGGTCAAGCGGTGGCGGTTTCAAAGGTAGGTTAGATAGCCAAATGCCAGCTTATAAAACTCGGCCTAATAATTCAATTTATTTTTATATTATTAAATTTATTACCAGCTTATAAAACTCGACCTGTATGTTTGTCTGTATATAATTCCTCGCTCTACGAACATGACTTAGGAAACTATGAAAAATAAAAACATTAGCTATGATGTAGAATAAAATTATTTTTTTTTAAATTCATCAACATAGTACCTAATATACCTTATATATCACAATATGCATGTCTGCAGGCTTTAATTTTACCTGACAGTTTATTATCGTATTTATATTGTTTATAAATATTGTATTATTTGACAAGATTTATTCAAATTTCTACCTTTACAGCAGTTTTCGATGAGGACATGCTCAGGTATTTGTCAAGCGCATACCCGAGAATAAAGTTTGTTCCTATTCTCGAGGTGATTCCTGAATACGATGAAGAAGAGAAAGCGGAAATAGTTTATAAAAAAGCTGCAATATTTTCTACAAGTGATTCCGCACTATTTCCGCTAAAGATTGAAGTCCCTGCGTTCTACAGGACTCAGTCGTTTTGTAAGTTACTTTTATTTGTTCCTTACATTAAGAAAAATGTTTGTAAAATATTTCAACTGTGAGATATTGTAGCAAACTGTCGCTGTCTATCAAAGGAAAGTACGTTGTAGAACCTTCGGCAAAAAAGTGTTACTGCACGCACCTGGTATACCATAAATAATAATATACTTCGAAATACTACATAGTAGGGAAAATGCACTCTATCGCTGGAGAGGAGAGTTACGTTCGGCATCGAGAGACCTTACGATTTATGGAGAAAACTCTCTACAAATGCATAAAAAGCACGTCCAACTAACACCTGCTGCTTGAGAAATTTTCAGAATTCCCCACCGAAGCCAAAGACAAGGTGAAGCAGGATTCGTTCTGATAAGACAGAAGAAAAATTAGCGGCATAAGGTAGCCAATAAAATTTGAAGAGGATGTAACCCGTATGGATACTATCCAAAGGAAACACGAGTTAGTCAAATCCCAGGACTCGGGGGGGGGGGAGGGAGGAGGCGACAGGGTATTTATGAAACAAGTTCTAAATTAAAATGAAAAGAAGTAAACTCGCTAAATAAAAGTAGTAAGGGGTATTATTAAGGGGAAATAAATTTTACATACTGCATAGGACCATTTCGAGAATAGGAGAGTGAAGTAAAATAAGAGAAATATTAGTAAGTGGCTGAGCCATCAAGTGAACTGAAACAAGAAACCATGCTAGAGATAATTCGTTAACAACTAAAACTATTAATTTATCTTAAATTCAAAACCAACTCTTTAAAGTACAAAATATTAAGTTTTATAAACTTTTCATTAATTTCTTTAGGAAATAATGAATTTCAAATACAACCTTTATCAAAGCAAGTGCAGTAACCTATACATGCTTTAACACAATTAAGTGCAATTTTATATGATTTTATTAGTAGAAAGAACTTATAAGCGTTTTGATGCATATCGACAAATTAGAGCTGGATAAATTATTTATGTATAGCTATTTTTTAAATTTTACAACTTTGAACTCAAACTTGAAGTAAATCTGTCATATTAAAAAAACAATTAGCTGTGTATTAATTTGATTCCCTTAGAGTCAAATATCCTGTAGTAGCCTACATCCTATGTAAACTTCATTACTCATGTAAGCATTTCTATACAACTTCCAATAGACATTGCATAGGAAAGGTTAATATAAATAATTTTATTTTTATTTACAGACCTAAATATCTATTTATCTATTGAATTACCATCTTTTTTTCTGAATATCTACCTAATCTTATCTATTTATCATTTTCACTACACTAAATGTTTACAACTTATATTGTATTCTTTCTGAAGCAACATTTCGGCTTCATGGTTTGAAACGACATCTGGTGGAGGTGAGACATCATTTTACTACCACTGCTATATATTTAACCTTTAAACTAAATACGTTTAGGAACCCAGCAAGCTCTCTCAGCTTGTATGGGAACACACCAAGCCGGAGACTCTATATCTTGCTGTATACGTTTATAGACTAGCCTTGAGTCTTATTGCCTTCAGTAGCTCCTAGTTGTTTAGGATGTGCTCTTGCGACTTATCTGTGACGCAATTACAACCTGTGGGATGTTGCCGCATGCCACTGAAATATATATAATCTTAGCACGGTAGTAATCTCAATATTAAACACAATATAGAAAAAAAAATTGTAAAGTAATTCCTACTGAGGTTAACCAAAAAAGATTTTAATGTAGTGATTCTTTAATTTATAATTGCAATTATTATAAAATTATATATATAAATAAATAAATATATATATATATATATATATATATATATATATATATATATATATATATATTTAAAGAACAAAAGTCAAAATACAAATACAAGAATTATAATTGAATTTACAATTCAAAGCTTTTCAAAGATTTAAAAGATAAACTACAAAATAACAATCTAATTACAGTAAAAGCTGATAAAAGTAATGCTGTTGTAATTATTGATAAGGACGAACACATAAATAAAATAGAAAAATATATAAATGAAAATCAATTTAGTGAAACATATAAGGATCCCACAAAGAAATATCAAAATGAAATAAAAAATTTAATAAAATCGTCTTATAAATTATTTAATAAATAAAATATTAGTAATTATATGATCGATAATCCAAAAATTCCGATAATGACTGGACTTATTAAATTACACAAAATTGAGAAACCAATTAGACCATTAGTAAATTTTGTGCAGCATAAATTTGTGCACTACACGCTCCTAAGTCCGATGTATTCATAAACTGACAAAGCATTGCCCAGTACTTAATTTTTATTTTAGGTACAGAATGCAAAACTATCACATGTTACAATTCGTAGATGTATCTATAGATAAATCACTGTTCGTAAAAATAATGTGTACTAAAAGTATGAAATATTGGTGTGTTCGTAAAATTTATCAAGTGTGATGCATTTTAATTCCATACAATTTAGAAAAAATAAAACTAATAAATAATTTAGATAAATTAAACGACACGAAGTTACAATAAATTTGTTTATTCTAATTTAGCTTCCACCAGAGTCATCGAAATTCTTCTTGCTTTGACGCCGGCCTAGGATCGGCACCCTTTCGGCCTTATCATCATAATTTATGGGATGTAACCAACCCGCGTCCGTGCACCGCACACGTACATCCCGGGGAACGGAACTACGCCGTTTGCAAAATGGGTTAGAGGCAAACAATAACGGAAGATTTTAACATACTTGAGTATAACAGAACTGACGTTACTGAAGTTTAACAGCAATCAAAGACTAACCTTTCATAAATTCTTACGTGATGTAAGAGATTCCCTTCCAGGATGTGCGGAAGAAGACGGACGAAGCAACAGTGAAACAAAATTTTAGTGAATAAAAGTTGAGCCGACCAGTAAATAAGGGCCGACCAGCCAGAAAAATTCCAGTAAAACATCAAAGCAGTACTTCAAAATTACAGCAAAAATTTCAATCAAAATAAATGAAGTAGAGCCTTAAAGTGCAAAAGGAATTGCCAATAGAACACGTCGACATTTTTGTAACAAGAAATATAACTTTCAGTCATTTTGTATTATTGCCGTGTTGGCTATTTTTGTCTAATACATTGTTCTAAGTATATATATATATATACATTTAAAGTTAAAAATATAAAATTTTAAACCTTATAAAAAAACATGATTTAAATACAAATATCTGCCCTATCCAAATACCTAATAACTAGAATGTGTAAAGAAAAACCATTCTAAAGAAGGGACAATTTTGTTAATTTGGAAGAGAAGTAGAATACAAACAGTGAAAGGAAGTAAAAATGCAGCTAGGAAGACCATTGGCATTTGAAAATACCAGCAAGAATATATCGTATGATAGGTCACCCCATATCTTAAAACTTTTGTGATTGGAGGAAGCCTCACCAGCAGAGGAGGGATAGCCAGAGAGGGAAGCCGAAGACAAATAAGGCTGTTTTAGGGTGGTATGAGTAGTTAACCCGGACAGTCGTTTTGAACTCCGCTTTTTAATTTAAAGTATAGAAGGATCATTAGGTCTGAGTCCGTTTGTAGGGGTAGCCTGGAAGCCTAATATGTGAGTTTCCCAACCCTTTCAGGGATTTTACACTCTACATGTTGTATTTTTAACAGAACTTGTGTTGTGTTTTGTAAGTATTGAAGTTGGTAAAAAAAGGGGGAGTGAAATTTGTATTTCCGATGTAAAAAGGTGACTAATTTTCAAGTTACCAAGATTAAATTTAAATGTTTTAAATTGTCGGGTCAAGAAACTTCTAAAGAAATCCAAATTCTAAAATATAAGCTTAAAGTCGGAAATGAATTGCCATAGATAAAAGAAGTATATAGACAGTGAAATTTATAACCTGTAATAAATTCGAACTTTTGAATTTTAAAAACTAAATTTGCGGTAACACGTAAAACAGTGAAGAAAGGATGGAGGCAGAAGAGCGATAACCAACTCAAAATAATACAGAGGGAAGGACTCAATCGGATCACAAAGTAGATCGGCCAAAACAACCTGGGAGGTCTGTTCCAAACTAGTAACAAGATTTACAAGGATGCTGGAACATGCAGGAGTTATAAAATGTTTGAGCTTTCTTATTTCTTTCCAATAAGTATAAAGTTTAATTATTTGAGGTAAAATGGAAAATAAACTAATTTCTTTTGACGTCAGTTTTCATGAGAATATGTTTTTGAGTATATTGGATTTATCTTGTTAGAACGAATAAAACCTGAGACAAATGGGACGCCATACTGGTTTACGTCATAAAACCAAGGTGGCGGTATTAAACTAATCAGATGTAAAGAAACGTTTAGAAACAGTCAAAATTTGAAATAATCACTTCAACCATAAATAAAGATATTTTATTTTAAATAAGTACACAAATTAAAACAAGTAAACATGTTTGTAAAATGTTGCAAATTAAGAAGTAAATAAATAAAGGGGTTTTTACAAAAATGTCAGTAATACAAGAGGAACCTTAACATATATAATTGTCCTACTTCTAGGGAACTAAACTGATGGCAATTTGTTTATATAAAATAATTATTATGTCTAGAGGGTTTTTGATTTAGAAATAAATGTGGTTATAGAAAATTTGTATCTAATTATGTTCTTGTAATTTAAAAATGAAAGGGTTAGTTGTTTGATAGGAATTAGGGTAGTTGTTAAATCAGTTGTATATCCAAAATATACAAAGCCAGTTAGAAATAAACAAAATTTAAAGTCATGCAGAAAGGTCAGGCAACATAAGTGAAATGTTTGAAATAATTTATATGTACTTTAAATAAGGGTTTGTAATAAATTATATTCATCACTGTTAAATCACTGTTAAGATTAAAGAAGAAACTTTAAAAATAGGACAAAATTAAAAATAAAGTTGACTGAACCTTTTGTTTAGTATCCAGGGCCCATAAATATTATTTTAGAAGGAAATATCATTAAGGGTTTATCCTTAGATAGGAAATAGGCTTAATCATCCTTAAAGTAATAACCATAGCAAACGAAATTGAATGCTATTATAAAATCATAGAAATAAGTTATTCTTTTGGCAACATACAAAGAAAGAATAAGAAAATTTTCAGGTTAGTTATTTGATTACAAATGTGAAAATTTCTGATATGATTGTGATATATAAATATTTGTAATTTTGTTATATAATCTTGATTTATTAAATATGTGTGATTCTGTAATAAAATTTTGAATGTACTACTACGAATTAACTACAGTAAATTAGATAAAAGACTCAATAAAAGATAAAAATGTCATTAAAAGTTTGTGGTTTTGTAGAAAGAGAGATAAATTAAATTTACAAAATTACTAAAGAGTTTACAATTTTTTATTTGTACAAATTTCACAAGATCTAGAACCACTGGACGTGAGTGACCTGGCTCCTGTTGATGACATTGTCAATTCATTTACAAAACTTTTGATTGCTGCCGGAAAGGCAATTCCGAAAACCTCGTCCAAACCACGACGACCACCTGTTCCGAGGTGGAATTATGAATCCTTCGCGTACTAAGAAAAGCTTTGAACAATTCCAAAGGACATCCAACAAGTGAAAAGCTGGAAAAATATAAAATCTTCCCTGCGAAAGCACGAAGAATATTTAGGCAATGTAAACGAGAATAATGGTCACAGTACGATGGCACTTGCACAAGAACAACAGCTCCATCTACATGGAAGAAATTACGATACTTCCTTTCGTGGCACTTCCTTTTCGATTCCATTAATTTCATTAAGGTATCCGGATCGAGTTTTGACCACGGATTGCGAGGAAATTGCCAATGTGCTGACGTTATCGGCCTCAAAATATTCTTCATCTTCTGCATACAAAGATGCTTTCCAGGTGTACAAGCGTAAACAAAGCCCTAACTTCAACTGTTGGATTGTCTGGAGGTTCTTGTTTGAATATCCATTTCTCTCTTGACGAACTAGAGTCTGCTCTCTCGTCAACGAAAGATTCAGCTCCAGGTCTGGATTATATTGTACACTCCAGATTCATCATCTTCCCCCGTCGGCAAAACAAGCTCTCCTTCGAATATACAACCGTATATTCAAAGAGCACGATTTTCCCGATGCACGGTTAGAAGCGACAATAAATCCTCTTTTATAACAAGGAAAGGACAAAACTAATCCCAGCAGTTACAGATCCATCTCTCTCTCTGACCAGCTGCTTATGTAAACTACTGGAGAAGTAGTAGACAAGAACCGACGTCTTGTCTGGTACCTAGAAACAAACTAACTTCTTTCTAACGATCAGTGTGGTTCCAGACAAGGACGTTCAACATTTTGTGTGTTTGTGTGTGTGTATGTGTGTGTGTGTGAGAGAGAGAGAGAGAGAGAGAGAGAGAGAGAGAGAGAGAGCGTTTGTGTGTTCGTCTATTTTCAGAAATACTTGTATATAAATTTTCTAGGTGTTTTTAACAAATACTGCTCATTTGAATAGGTGGATGCTGATAAATCTCCTCTTTCAACCTAAAACCTCACAATATTTATTATAAAATTATTAATATTCAATAGTATCAGGCTTATAGTTTATTGTACACACTCTAATTCCCTTAAGGAAACGCATTAAGACACAAAATAGAGTGAAATATTTCGTTATAACAAGACAATAAATTATAAATTACTGAGAAATATCAGTAAGTTGGGATTGTAGTCCTGGTGAAGAATTAATATTTTAAAAATTTTTAGATTATATTTTATTTATTATTGTTTGTAGTTTGTATTTAAATTTTATCACATAGTTCCTAACTGTACATAGGCTATAAATATATGCATTTAGCATATAGATAATTTCTATATTTGTAGGAATTAACATTGAAAACGATGTAAACATAACCTCTAAATTTAGAGGAACGCCGTTGTTTAGCCTAAATGAAATTATTTGTTTCAGATGAGGATTCACGCATGAACTAATAGAGGTTTACATGTGCCGCAAGCTGGATCTAAAGTTTTACTCTGGAAGGGAAAATGGCGGGGCACCTGTAGACGTTTACACTTGGAAAATAGAAGAACTTGAACTCAAGTGAATGGAGAAGGTAAATTTATTATACTATAAAGTAAACGTTTCTAGCTTCACATTTACTCTTATAGATTCATTTGGCTTTAGATTTAGCGTTATGGGATGTATTTTGTTGAGACACAGCCTGAATTTTAACATCTCAATTGCTCCTTATTTTAAACATTTAGAGCACCTAATAAAAATTATTTCTTCTTACAATTTATCGTTAGCGGTCTTGATTTTGCCAAAACATAATCAATAACTGAGTAACGCATTGAAGAAACTCAAAGAATTTATTTAGAAAATAGGGAAATTTATGCCTAACATTTCTTTCTATCGTCTTCTGTCTTGCTTAAAGCGAAGTTTTGAGTTGAACCGATATTCCTTTGTGGAAAGTGGAAGATCCCAGCTTATCCTCACTTGCAACAGAGATAATAAAATGTTCCCACTTAGAGGCTGCAACACAATTTAAAGAGACGACTTCACGGACCTTGAGACTTCACAGTATTGATAGTTGTTTAGTCTGTGCAAAACAAATTGTCAGTTTAAAAAGGTTTAACAATTCTTAAACGAATAGGAAGAGAGTAAAGTATGAGATTTAAGACAAATCAAAAAAGTATAATGGAACTAACGCTGTGTGCTGTTCCTCAACCTACTGTAGCAACAGTACTTTTATAGCACAATAGTATTCTCTATTGAGAACTGCCTTACAGCTAAGAACGTGTGTATTGTAAACTTGTGACGCGTTGTTGTGGTAATATATATATTACGAACATGTATTTCAGTAAGTTTTATTAATCTTGTGAGATTTTGTAATCTTTTCAGTTTATTTTCAACCTCTCATATATAATTGATAGTTGTAAGGTCAGTGATCCCATGGCTCGCGCGTTTAGGGTCGTCTGTTTCCTTATCTTTTGTTATACAATAAGCTTTTTTTGTTCGTTGCTATTTTTTTATAATTCTGTGGTATTAAATATCTCACTAAAATAGCATTTGTGATTACTTTTATATTACATGTTCCTATGAATTACTTCTTCTTGTCGATGACCATTCTTTTCTTGTAGACAGCACTTACTTGTAGATTGCTTTTTACTATACATTACTTTTTCTTGCAGAATAGGTTTTATTGTATATTACATTTTTCTGTAAATTCCCATTTTTTAGATTAATTTTTCTTGTTGGAAACCTAATCTTGTAATCTAACTTCTTTGTCTTTGTGTGAGGTATCAGAACTTTGCGGGTATAACCCTTTATTCCTGTAGATAAAGAGTGTTTAAATGGAAGTTGATTTCAATTCACATGTAGAATTATTACTTCCTAGGCATGAAATGGTGTTCACATGACCTCTTATGTAGCATACAGCTTACACACAATGAAGCATGTGGCATTATCGTTTTGCCAATAAACCCATTACAAACCTATTTCAACTTTTCCATTAGCGTCAAGTTCACTAGACAGTTCTTTTTCCCACACCGAGTCTTTTTCACTTTCCCGTGAAGTTTTCTTATGTTTTTGGACTAATAATATATCTTGTTCTTAACTTTAACTTAAAACGTCTTTTTGTACGTGATAATTGTTTTAACTTGTTCTTTGTAAAGTGTACCATTCCACACATACATCGACCTTCTCTCTGTACAGCTTTATTAAATAAGTTCTTACAGTCATATAATTGCCATTGCGCTGGATAAAGATGCAGCCTCTTCAGCGAAATGAAAACAAATCAATATCCTAGCACAATGTTTTTTTCAAGTAGAAAAACTAGTTATCGCCAGCATCACTAAACGTAAGGGACCGTTCTTTTTCCAGTCTTTTCCACTTTCAGGTGAAGTTGTTACTAAGTAAATATTTCTTGTTCTCAGCTTCAACTTTTTTTTTTACCTAATATTTTTTAACGTGTAAATTGTGAAGTGTACAGCTCTATGTAAATTGTGAAGTGTACTATTTCACACAAACATACTCTCTGTACAGCTCTATTATATAGGTTCCCAAAGCCAAATAACTGCCTCCACGTTTGATAACAAACACTTGCTGTTGGTGGCTGCAAGGGGGATGGAGTACTGTACACAACGTGAAGGTAAGTACAAACAGCACTCACAATGGCCCTTCTGTATATAGCAATACTTATGTACTGTACTGTAATATTTTACAAATTATACAGTATATAATATACTTACGCAATTCCCGTATCTATGTACATGTACTCCTGTATACTGTAATTGTCTGTAGTTATAGTATTTAACACACCTCGTCCTTATTATCCGCGGTTCCACGTTTCCGCGGTAATTTTGGAGCCTATTACCCGCGGATATGGAGGTGCAACTGTAATCATATTTGTCCACATTATTATGCCTGTATTTATACCTTTTTATTCCTCTCTATTTACATTTTGAATACCTGTAATAGTTTTTATTTTAAGGACAAAAACATGTTAGATTGTTTAATACAGTATTAAGCTACAAACATTGCCCCTTCTATTTTCTCATACGCATAAATTAAAAACATTATAGTTGTAGTTGCATATAGTATAATTGAAGGAGCTAATTCTAAGATGCAGTGTAAAGTTTAAAACCATGTAACATTAGATTTGTTTTACAAATTACTTTGTTCATAACGTGGCAACTAATTGTTTACAATGTTGGTATTTAATAGGAGAACTCACTAAGTTTAATGAAGCAGGTTTTCTGGAATTAGTTACAATTTTACCTAATAATGCTTACTTTCGGTTAACAGAGTACTTTACAAACGAATTGTAGGCTTTCGTGTGGGATCTAACACCTCCCCTATATAACCCAATATGGATGTAGAATATCTGGGAAGAGTAAAACAAATTTAACTCTATATTAACAGCTTGAGGTTGATATTATCACTGCCGTTCATCGGAATAGAATGCGTGATGTAGTTGGTTTGTGTAATATATATATATATATATATATATATACAAGAGTTATGATAGAAATATATAATTCATAGACTTTACCTGGTAAGTGTTACAACCAAATCCATGCTTATAACATAATTTATAGCTATATATATTTGAATTATATAAAAGGGGTATGTTTTAAACCTCCGGTGTATAGAGTTTGTGTGTGTAACAAAGTTATTTTAAAATTTTTGCAAATTTGTGGAACCTAGGAATTAGGTTTCGTGTTTCCGTTGACTTTGTACATCATCAGGTATAAGCTTTTAGCAATTTAGGTGACGTAACATAGATATAATGCTGCCTATACTATATAAAACAAAGTTTATAACGACTCAAAGTAACACATTTTCAAGAGTTATAAAATTAGTTTAATTTAAGCGTCTCTAAGGATTGCCTGGAATCTACTTTCTGCGCAGCTGTACCAAGTTAGAATAAAATGTTCCCGTAGATAGTGACTGCCCTAGCCGCTACATCTTGGTCGAATGTTGCCAGGATGCAACTCTGACTGCAACTGTAAATACTACGTAAGCTTTAGAAAATATTAAACAACTCCACGGTAAATTGTCAGTCCGCTCTGGGTGAAGCTGAAACAAAGCTCCCAGAGCAAGACATGGGAAAACAGAGCTTTTCCTCTTATTCGTGAGTTTGTAGCTCCTATAAAAAGTTGGAACAAAGCAGTTTTGCGTATCACGTAGATTAATAGTTTAAATTTATCGTAGAACGACGAGGTGATAACGGATTTTCAAAATTTTGTACTATAATTAGTTGCATTATTTTCGATGAAATTAGTCTCTAAATTTCGATTAAAAATCGGATTTTCTGTTACATACGTAGATTGTAGCAGTATTTAACATAGAATGACGTGGTGCCAAAAGTTTTTCAAAATTGTGAACAGTTATTTACATTTTTTCTACGTAATATATTGTTTTTTCATGTTTTTCTAAGCTCTGCTTGGAAACCCCTGAGACCACCCATCCGTCGTGGCAGCCAGCCTCTAGCGAGCTACCTACGTCTCATTGCGTTGCGGTTAGTATCCCTACCGCGAGTGAAGGAAACGCGATTGATTGCCCATGTACCAAGCTCATAAGCTTTTTCCACGAAGAATCAGGAGATAGTGAAATGGAACAGTACGGCGAGTGTCAGGCTAAGAGCGTGATGAATAAACCTGCTAAAGAAGAAAACCTGCTGGAAAAATCCCGTGGCAGATCATGCAGAAACTCTGGATTGTTGGATCACCTTATGCTATTATTGAGACGATTGCAGGAATAATATGCACCTCTTCTGGTGCCTACGCGAAACTGAAAAGGCATGCAATCATATTAGTACTGCCACAGGGGCACTATATATATTTATTTATTTATTCTTTGCATTATGTTTGAAGGTGTAAGCTTAGGTTAGGTTAGGTTACGTAAGGTTAGGTTAGGTTAGGCTAGGTCCGTAGGGACAGCATCCGTCTGTGTGTGTGTCGTGGTTGGGGTCATATCTACCCAGTGTGTATGTTGTATGTTCTTGTGCCTGTTTGTAGAACCTTGTTGCTATGTGTCGGAGATGTTGTTTGATGAAAGGCACTTCCAACTCAGAGTGAAGCAGTGTTAATCTTGTACATCTAGATTCCTTCGTGATTATTCGCCAAACTTTTTTTTGGAATAGCTAGAACCTGCGTATGCGTGAGTTGCCTGCATGGCCCCAGACGGGTGATACGTAAATGAGTATGCTGCGCAACATAGATACCTATATAGTAGTGGCCGCCCGTAGTGAAAGTGGGCTTGTTCTGTTAAGCATAGGATATAGTTGTGTTAAAGTAATTGTTGGTTTCTTTAATGTGTTGGTAATGTGAGGATCCCAAGTCAGGCCCCTGTTGAGTATACCTCCCAGAATTTGACCAGTTCCTCCCCTTGAAAGTCCTTCCCTAATAGTTTTAGTGGTGTGTTTAATTTGTGTGCCCTACGAGAGAAGCGGAGCCTGGCACTTGCCCACGTTCACCCTGACTCTCCAGTAGTTCAGCCATGGTTCCAGTGCTGTGAAAAGTGTTCATGTAAATTTGAGTGTATTAGATGTGGTTCCTATGACTGAGCGGACAGCGCGGTGTCATCTGCAAATATGGTTACTTGTATGTTTAGTGTTGTCGGTATGTCTTTGATGTAGATGTTGAAAAATACGATCCCAATAATTGAGCCCTGAGAGACTCCGGCCCGTATAGTCCGTAGCCATATTGTCACTAAGCCATAGTGTCATAGTTTACCTAAGAGTCCATTGTGCCAGACCCGGTAAAACGCCTTTTCAATGTCCAGGAAGACTACCCCAGTCGAGCAGTAATTGTTGAAACCCTAGTTTGCATGCTCCACCACTCTCATCAGCAGATGCGTAGCCGAGTGTTTTGTCCCAAAGCCAAATTGCTCTGGCCTCAGTATGCTGTGTGTGCCCATCGTATTCAACAAGCTTATTGTTCTGTATGAGTCAGGTTTGCTGTGGTCAGCGTTGTGGTTTTTCAGCGTTGTGTTGGTGATGGTGTCTGGTCCAAGAGCTTTTCTGGAACTTGTTTGTGAGATTTCCCACTTTATCTTTGTGATAGGAGTGTCAGTGTTTGGATAATGTAGTAGACAAATTGTGCTGTTTCTAAATCTACTTTAGCTGTAACGGTTGCATCGGCTGTTTGGTCGTTTGGTTGGAACGTGCTCTCAAGCAGTCTATGTCTACGTCTAGTGGTGTGTCGACACAGTGGAGTGCTGTCCAGCTGGGACCGGAATAACTCCCAGTCAGCCAGTCTGTAGTCCAGCACCTTCCTTAGCTGTCTGCAAACAGTTCTTCCAGAAACTGCCATTATCACGGGGTAGTGATCTGAATTCAGATCTCTATCGACGTGAAGTTGCGGTGACAATAGCAAACCTTTCGCAATAGCTGTATCCAAAAGGTCTTCCGTGTGGTAAGTGCTGTGGTTTGTTGGTTCAGGAAGGGCCAGAAGTATAGCTGTTGTGTTTTGTATAAAGGTTCGGAGTTGCCTGCCTCCTGTGTATATAGACTTACAGCCCCAGCATGTGTGTTTAGAATTCAGGTCCTTTAGAATTTAGGCGATTATTACCATACAGGAGGTTTGTAGAAGGACTTCTAAATCGCGAGTGTAATCAACAGAACCCGGGCGTTTGTAAGTTGATACAAGTGTTGTGGTGCTACCGTTCAGCTCAAGCCTAATAGCTGTTGCGTCAAAGCATGCGATTGTGGGCAGTAACAATTCAACATGTTTAATACGTATATCTATTATTATAGCTGTACCGACGCGGCTTCTAGTTTTCCTGTCAATGCCGTAAACTTTAAAGATTTGTCTTGAGGGTTTAGGTGTTTTTTTAATAAGCGCTAGTTTATAGTCGGTTCTTTGCATATATCAAAGAAGCTATAGTTCTTTATATTTTACGCCGTTGGCATTCCATATCAGGACCGGTAACCTATCCATGGTTGACAGAAGTGACTTACTGGATGAAGGAAGTCATGAATTCTTAGTGGTTTAGGGGGGTGAAGACAAGGTCTTATTAGTGAAAAGACCCAGTCGGCCCGTGAAGGCTTCTTAGGTCAGAGCAGAGTTAACAACTCTTAGGAGCGGTTCAAATGTTTCTTTCGCTCAGTCTATAGAAGCGGGTGAGGTGTGATTAGGGATGGGTTAGCGGGTGCTGCAGGAGTCACATGAGGCTCCGGTTGGGTTTAGGGGGGCGTCCTGGCCTTTGAAGTTTTGGAGTTGCCGGCCTCCTGTGTTTGTAGATTTACAGCACCAGCATGTTTGTTTAGAATTCAAGTCTCCGGCGATTATTACCCTACTGGAGGAAGGGTAATATTTCTTACAGCGTATCGTCAGGTGCTGCTGTTAAGCGGATTTATACTGAACTATTACATACATGAATGCATTATGCAGCACAAATACGAAATTAGTCGTTTTAATATAACACTAATATTACTCTTTTCTCCTTCATATGGTATAAGAAAAAGATTGTAGTGTTGAATATTTGGAGACATTTGACTAAAGGTGCCTATAGACAAAAATCTATATCAGGACCGGTTTAGGAAATAAACTCGTTTAAAGTGATTAAAGCACAGCCTGATTTTACATTGCCAGGTTTCCGCGATACAAGGATTTCTTAACTACACTGTGTTGGTACGAGGACAAATACTCCAACGGCCGGTCAGTGCTGTCAACTCATAAACATAGAATTTGTCGCCACTGCGCCAACTTACCGTGTGACAACTAGCCCAGGTCTCCCCTACCTTTAGGTTCTGCAACAATAAGGGCATTATGGTTACAAAATCAGATAAGGGCGAGTTCCAATCGTTATTTATAGTCAGGTATATTGCGGACATGAAGAGTGTTTATGTGTTACGTTTCACCTTGCCTTGTTCTATAAAATACTTTTATAGTGAAAAAAATATATAATTAGGCTAATTGCAAAAACTCGAGGTTCATTTTGGGTTTAAGTATTGTTTATACGGGCGCTGTACAACTTACATGTGGACGATTTGCCTTTAAGGATTATACTATCTTATTTCAATATACCTCGCCCTCATAGAAAGTTATGTAAGGCTTGTCTAATACCGTAAACTTATATTAGAAATGGTTGGCGGCTTAGATCTAACGCTGATGGCATTTTGGACCCCAGTGAGTATTATTTCTCATCCCTTCAGTTAACATCTTTATTCAATAACAATGGAACTCTCCAAGTTTTTCCATTTACACTCATTATCACTAAGTTTTCAACTTTTCCCAATTTGTAATGAAAAATAAAAAACTAAATAAATGTTTTTTTCAATATACAACGATTTTTAAACTGTCTAAAATGCATAAAATAATGTTTCATGGCCCTTCTACAATATTGAGGGAGAATTGTTAGTGACTATGGATATATTTGTAATATTTGGAGGGGAAGACGTGTGGCGCAGTCAGTAAATAATACAAGTAGACAATCCATGATATAGGGCACAGACAATTAAATAAATTACAGTCATTGTCATTTTCAATTCCCTGAAAACGTCTGTGTATAATTTCGGAGCATTTCTACTAGCATTATTTACTGGCTGCGCCCCACGTTTTTTTATCCAAGTATTACAAATATATCCATAGCCACTAAAAAGTCTCCCTCAACATTGCGGAAGGGCCATGAAAAATTATTTTATACTTTTAAGTCAGTTTTAAAAGCGTGGTATATTTAATTTTCTTAAAAGGTAGTTTATTATTTTCTGCTGTTTAGCCTTATGTCCGGGTGAAAAATATCAATCGATATTGTATATATAGATGAGACCCTGTCAGGGACATATATGCGAGTAGTAGGCCTACGTGCGGCTTGCATCGCTGGCAAGGTGAGCAGTGTGGCTTGGGAGTATTGTTTGCTCTTTCATGAGCAAGTCGAGGCACGCATCCGGCAAGGCGAAAAGAATTAGCGTCCCTTGTCTCATGTGACCTCCCTTGATCCTTTCTTTTGTTATTATATCCAAGGTCGATCTTGCGCTGTTCTTCCGGATGTTCTATAGCTCGCTTACAGCGTTTGGCTAATCTCGTACAAACTTACCCGCTTTAGGTTCCTGTTGCAGCCCAGCTTGCCGTGGTTGCCTCTCCTCGTTGTGCAGCCGTCTCTTCAACCATTGTAACGATTGTCACAAACGCAACATTCACCACACATTTAGCCCAAAATTAAATGCCTGTTAAACCAGGTCACTATGCACTATCACCTATCATGTGGGTATGATAGAAATACAAAATTTACGGTTAGAATAAAAATCAATAGTTGTTTAAGGTGTTTATAAAAATATATGTTATAAGGGTAAGGTTGGGTATGTTATTAATAATTGGTATAGGTAGAACACTTTTACAGGATGATATATTAATTAACGGTTTAGAAATTGTACGCGCTGTTAGTGATAAAAACAGCCTGATTTTACATTTCCAGGATTGGCGAGTGCAAGGCTTTTATTTATAAACGATCACATCTCTGGAAATATTCAACCCAACAAGATGTTTTTTATATGAAACTAAAGAAGAAATCTTGTATTTTCATCCGCGGTTGTCAATCTAAATATATCTTTTATAGTCTGTGAGTAAACATGAAAATAAGTGAATAAATAGACAATTTCATAGTAAAATCCTAATGAATACTTTTCGTAAAAGGGAAATATTTTTATTTTCAAAGGGTAATTCAATTAATAGGGTAATGTAGCCTATAAGGTACTTTAATGACAGACAGAATAGTGAACATAAATCTTAAGTAAGCTTTATCATCCATTCCTGGCCTGTAAGTAAAATTTAAAGTCCGTACCTCCTCAATGAAATTTAATTTGTTTAAGAAATCTATTTAAGGAATCTTGCGGATCAGGAGCAGAAGGATTACCAGGATATTATTCAGTTCTCACATATATTTGAAAAATTCTGAGTCTCTAGCTCATCTTCCAAATTCGATTTGTTTAAATAACCATGGTTTAAACCAATGTAGAGACAAGGAACCTAGTGAGTGTGGCATTTTCATCTAATTGTGACCTATGTTTAAATTTCAAGTCTCTAGCTCATTGGGAAGTTAGTTTAAACTTGATTGCAAAATTTCTCTCTGAGAGAGAGATGTGACGGAAACCGAACTAATAAAAACGTAGTTTTTATTCCACAGTTTTCACAGTTTTGTTATATACATTGATAGTTTCAATATGTAACGTAGAAGAGCATGGTTTTAGTTGTTTTTCAGAATTTTGTCTAGTTTTCCAGTTATTTACATTTTTGTGTAAGGAAAATATTGTTACAACGAACCATTAGATACTGATATCAAGCGGATATTTTCTAAACTATTAGGTACAAGAGTGATTTATGCAGTACAAATCTTTTTCTATTTGGTATAATGAAAATCTTGTGTTAAATATTTGCAGAGATATGACTGTTTTAAAACGTCTTGCAAGTGCAACCAGAAAATGTAGTCTGGCTGTTTGTATCACTTTAAACACGTACAACTCTTATCGGCCTTAAAACTCTCACAACTATTTTCTTTACTGATTTTCATCTTTTTAGTTGCATAAAAGTTTTAAAAAAATATTACTTTTTCTTGGGCTTATTATTTTTTTATAATTATTAGAGTTCGACGTCATGAACAGTTAGGAATTACACGCGTTTATAGTGATAAAAACATGATTTTCCTCTGATTTTAGATTTCCAGGTTTGCACGATGCAAGCCTGTTTTTTAAACCGTCATATATCTGTTAATATTCAGCCCTACAAGATGTTTCCTATACGAAATGAAAGAGTTCTGTGATTTTATCCGCTGTTTTTAGTTTTTAAACAACACGCATCGCTCTTAACCGGTAAACACCTCACTTTCCCCGGGGTTAAGCAGCCCTATCTACTTGGTGCTATAATGCCCACCTATTCCTTCTAGCGGGGGACAACTAAGCCATGTCCCTAATTCCACCCACCCTCTCTTATCCTTCCTTCTACAAAGGATATCAGGGTAAACACCCTTTAATACCTCAATAAAGTAGCTTTTTGCCAAGTGATACCAATCGTAGTAAATTAATAAACCTCAAGATGTACAACACGTGTCCTGCAAGCCTCAATAAAAAGTGCATCTATCGCAGGAACGCACCACGGCCACACGATATAATGATCTTCCACATGTCCTGCACTAAGGCCAGTCTAGTCAAACTTTTGTGAAAGCCTTTAACTTGAAACAATTTGTTAATATTAAAAACCGCCACAGTTAACTTGACAAGTAATATAAACAAACATACTTTAAAGTCAATTCCTACTTTGGTTGAGCAATAATTATTTTATTTTAGTTACATTTTAATAAATAACTACCTAACCCAGCGAAATTCGTATCGCCTAAAAGTCAATGAATATTAGTAAACTTAGTTTAGAATTTTGTTAACATAATAATAGCTGAATCCATTGTAGTCGAACGAGAAAACTGTGATAATAAATGTTCTTGGCTAAATGTGTTGGAAAATAATTTTAGATTTATTGGTGTTGCCTAGCAACCAAAATTTGTAATGAATTGAGTGAAATATCTTAAGATACGATAACATAGAAAGTCATATTTTATGCTATTTTGGCACATAAATATTATATGTTGGATGTTATTGCTGTGTCGCCAGAACCCTTCCCAGGAATGTACTCAACAATTTCTCAAAGTTCATGGCGATCGGATCAGTGGTTTAGTAACGCATAAGGCCCATACATACATACATGCATATGTACATACATAAATTCATTTTTGTATACATAGTAGGCCACAATTAATATAAATAAAGTTACATACTCTATGCGTTTATACAGCTGATTTATCACATAACCTATAACTGGGACGAAATAACTATATTCCATACCATGCTCCTTTCGTGAAAAGTTGCACAAATGAATTAATATTTTAAAAAACTGTAGCAAAATCAATTGACATCCGCTACAAGTTTTAAAAAATGTATTTGAATTTAAGTGGATGAATAAAAAGTATGTTATTAATGGTTGAAATTTGTGAAAGATTCATATATGGGGAGTGGAAACTAATAGAAGGAATTAAAAAAGGTAGTTCTTTTACTAACGCCATTTAGTGAGTATCTAACTTAGAATATTTACCATTTTAAAATTAAAATGGTATTTTTATTGGGGTGGTTAAATAAGTGGTTCACACCGGTCATAAAAAATTTGGAGTGTACACAGTCTTTTTTATTTTTGAAATGTATAAAATGTTAAGATTGGTTATCCGAGGTCTAGGCAAAACCACTGAATGGAGGGGGTGGATCCGTGATCCTTCTAACAATCCGGATACAGTCACTTTTTCGAAATATTTGCCACATTTACTCTTCTTATTTTACCATATGCAAGATTTACAGTACAAGCCAGCATACATATACAACGCAATAACTTTAACTGTCTAAATATAAAACAAACCGATCATGCTACCACACTCATTGGCATCGTATTAACTTACGTCAGTAATCAAAAGGAAGAATGTCGAGACGGCCACAGCCAACTAGAATGACGAATTCTTATCGCCGCGATCTAGACTTTGGACCACAATTGAATCAGCTGTTTATTCGACCAGTACGTTTATTAGGTTGTAGGTTATATTTTCTTAATAGTTTGAAACTTTGGTGAATGCGTTGGTACGAGTATTTTGGCATTTTGTGTGAAGTTTTTCAGATTAAACGTAAGTGTAATTAATTTGTAATAATAATTTTCCTTGTGGTTCTTTATTGTTTTGTAAAATTATTTTTAGGAAGCCAAAGATTTTACATCAGTTATAAAGAAGAAAATATAAATTACACAAATAACTTTATCTAGTCTAAATCGCATATATGTAGCCTAAGCCTAGATAAAATTATATATATGTTATAGGAAAGATACTTTATTTGATAAGTATTATTTGATAGTTTTTCTATTCTTTACAAATTATGTCTAGCAATTACTTTATATGTGCTTTATGGTAGTGTGAGGTTATCTTTTCCAAATTACAAATAATTGTTAATATCCTAACCTGTGCAAAGTATGTTTGAAGCAATGTAACTTACAATTGTCCAGATCCGTGAATATTATCGGTTTTAATTTCTGCTTACATTTAGCAGTAGATTCTTTAAAACTTATTGTAAATCTCTCGTATTCTCCACTGGGTTTCTATTTAGTAATGACAAAAACTAAGGTATTCACGTAAACTTAATGACTTGCTTCTAAACAAACGTTTTCTTGTGGCGTAAGTTCTTTTAATTAAATAACTCTGAAAAACTGTCAGTACAAACTAAACGAATACTAATTTAAACATTCTTTTGGTTTTCCCTTTTAAATGTTCACACATGATTAGGTTAGGCTAGTATTAGCTTGACCTATATAACTGCAATCCCAGTCAATACATGGAACAATTAAACACAACATTAATAATTTATAACTTTATAAAGCAAAAAAAAAAACACACAAAAATTAGTAATTTAGGTTAGGCCTGTATCTAATTGGCAAATTCTGGAGATGGGTTTTCTTTATTGATTTTAATAACACAAAACGATTTTACATTTACATAATGAATCAAAGAATATATAAATAAGTTTGTGTTTAGATAAAATTGTGAGGATTTTTATCCGAAAAAATCATTTTAATAGATCAATTTTGTTTTCCCGAAAAAACGTGTTTAAAAAATGTATAAAAACGTCAAATGAACACAAATTCAAAACGTTTGTTGGAAATAGAACAATTTTGTTTTTGTTTGAAGTTTCTGTTAAGTGTATATATCATAAGTGTTTGTTTGTATAACATTATGGAAATTTCGTAAAATTTAAGTGGTATTAATAATAAATATGAACAAATGTGAGTAAATATACAATTCCATAGTAAAATCTTAATGGGTATTTTTCGTAAAAGAGACATATTGTTATTTTTAAAGGGTAATTTAAGCAACAAGGTAATAAGGCCTATAGGTTGCTTTAATGACAGGGACATCATAGTGAACATAAACCTATGTATAAGAGGGTAATAGAGGAGAACATAAAATAATTTTATTAAAATTTGCAGTGCAAACTGATGGTGAGCCAGCAGAGGATGTCATGAAAAGGCACAGTCAGAGTCCATCAGAGCTCCCCAGAACCACCTCCTTCGCATCGTGCAGTGCGCAAAGGTGAGTTGATGGGTTGCTTACGTTTGCTTTAATGTATGAGTAGTTGGGTATTTGGTTGTATTTTGTTCTGCTGTGTGAAGGCATTTAATGAAAAGACACAACTAGGTTAGTATTTTTTAATCCAAGGCTGGAGTTTTATTATGAAATAATTTGTTTTTGTTACGCCCGCTTTCCCCCCGTAACACAATAGCTCTAAGCTCCAGGCTATGCCATGAGAATACAACATACCCTATTGTGAATTTTTGTAAAAGATACTTTTAACCAAAATATCTTTTTGTCATAAATTAAAATGATAAATGTTGTATAAAAATGCATATAAAATACACAGAGAGGAAGTTTAGATTTAAAGATTGTAAACAACTGAAATGTGTTTACCTTAACTATATTACGACCACACTCGGCGAGTAAGCTTAGGCGTTTTGCTTTGCTTTGTCAATCTACAGCAGTAGCCCATGTTATGCTTGACGAGGTAAACCTAATGCACTTGCCTCAGGGTTAGTGGCGAGTGGTGTTAGCGCGCTGAGGCGATTAACTTTGTGTTTCCTGAACATAGATATTCCAGAAACATATTTGAAACATATACATATCAAATTTAGCTACGCATTGTATTAATAATGGACACGAGTTTCCGGAAATAGAAAATATGAAATTAATAAAAGAATTAAATAAAGGATTAAAAATGAATATATTTGAAACATTGGAAATGTATAAGCATAAAGTTAAAGACAAATTAATTGATGAACAAATTCAAGTGAGATC
Organism: Prosapia bicincta; assembly: GCA_036971475.1. NCBI lineage: Eukaryota > Metazoa > Arthropoda > Insecta > Hemiptera > Cercopidae > Prosapia > Prosapia bicincta. The sequence goes on along the minus strand of JBAIZL010000394.1, from coordinate 12,668,962 downwards.
AATGCAACCAAACTATTTATAAGGTCATTGATGATATAGAAAAATATTACATAAAGTGCAATACTTATAAACATATGGTTGTTTGTAATACATATGATATAATTTTGTAAAAATATTTTATTAGATAATTATTTTCCTGAAGATGCTGATACTATTTTATCGGCGAAATGCTTTGAATAAATATATTCATTAAAAGTATTCTTCTTTTGGAAATATTTTTAATTTATTATATATATATATATATATATATATATATATATATATATATATATATATATATATGTGTGTGTGTGTGTGTGTGTGTGCGTGTGTGAGAGAGAGAGAGACAGAGAGAGACCCTAAATATAAGTCTTGTTATGTCAATACTAATTGAAATAAATAAATTAAGAAATAAACATTGCCTGTATGTTTTGTGGGAAGGCAAAATATTGAAATGAAATGGTTTTATTATTAATATTGAGCACGGAAATGGCATTTACATTATCAGAAAGGCTTTCCTCATCTTTATCGCTTTCACATCCATAATCACAGCTTCTACTTCCAGATTCACGCTCCCTCACAACATCCTGGGCCAAGCTGGACACATAAACCTACTATAGTTTGCCTATATAAATTGTCAGCTTTATATATTGTCAACTAGAGTAGACTAAAAAATTTTTATCACAGCGACCTAGACTTTGTATTGCAAGGGAATCGGCACGTCAGCTGGGTCTATTCGATCAGTGCGTTTATTTTATCATTTCTTGTTCGATTAGAATTGTGATGAATAAAGTGGTGTTTACTATTTTGTCTGAACGTTTTTAAATTAAAATTTTGTGTCAAATTTTACATTAACCTTATACGAAGAAATATTTAAATTTCACAAGTAACTTTAGCGCGCTATAATCGCACAAATAAGACAGCTTGTAGTTTTCCTGAAACATGTAGGCCTATGTATAGAGAATTATATCCTGTTGTTTTCATAATAATACTTATAAGTAGATTATAAGCTATAGTGGTAAGAAAGATAAAGACTTTGATAATTGCAACTTATAATACCTTATCGTATTATATTGTTTATTAGGCACTTAAAGCATTTACATTAGGTAGTCTATGTACGCAAAAGTAATTTTGTAGCCTGGTGTTGCCATTTGTAATTCGTTGATTTGGATTTTGGCAAAGCCTAAAATTTGTAATAGAAAATATCGGGCATCATTACTATAACCTAGCAACTATAAATTCCAACAGTTTCGGAGCAGTTTTACTCAATTGTGATTAATTAACACGTCTCTGAGATAGGAATGCAATGGTATGGCAATACGAGTTTAGACGGCGCGGCGCTAAATATGCAAAACAGCTGCAGGTTTGTTTAGGGTCTGCTTTTTACGCCTGTTTCCTTTGAAACAACTGCCTACGATTCTAGGGTTCTATTCATTTTTAAAACAATATCCCTTTAATATGGTTTCCTTGTGTGTGCTTGTGCGTGCGAACGTTAACTTCACTTGTGCGTTTTGTCGTTTACTTTTCCCAACGCCGTAATGCAACGATGGAAATGAGAGATTAAATGGTAACATTAAAAGGTCGAACGCAAAATAATTTTCCACATATTTGCAAAAACTAACATAATCGACCTTGAATGATTAGGGTAGCTGGAGTGGGGGGGATAAGAACAAGGATAAACCAATGCAAACATCGGGCTATACCAGCCCTAGAGATAGGCGTCTCTGTAATAAGATCGTGTTACAAGTTTGCTTTGGTACAACTAGAAATTTCTTTGAGTAAATATTGGTTCATTATTTTTAAATTTCTTAGATTTATAATATGTTATAATGAAACTAAAATGTATGTAACATTATATACATACATACATTATATACATACATAGATTATATACATACATACATTATATACGTACATACATTATATACATACATACATTATATACATACATGCATTATATACATACATACATTATATACATACATACATTATATACATACATACATACATTATATACGTACATACATTATATACGTACACACATTATATACGTACATACATTATATAAATACATGCATTATATACATACATGCATAATATACATACATGCATTATATACATGCATACATTATATACATACATACATACATTATATAAATACATGCAATATATACATCCATGCACTATATACATACATACATTATATATATACATACATTATATACATACATACATTATATACGTACATACATTATATACATTCATACATTATATACATACATACATTATATACATACAGGCATTATATACATACATACATTATATACATACATACATACATATTATACATACATACATTATATACGTACATACATTATATACGTACACACATTATATACGTACATACATTATATAAATACATGCATTATATACAGACATGCATAATATACATACATGCATTATATACATGCATACATTATATACATACATACATACATTATATAAATACATGCAATATATACATCCATGCACTATATACATACATACATTATATATATACGTACATTATATACATATATACATTATATACGTACATACATTATATACATTCATACATTATATACATACATACATTATATACATACAGGCATTATATACATACATACATTATATACATACATACATTATATACATACATACATTATATACATCCATACATTATATAAATATATGCATTATATACATACATACATTATATAAATACATGCATTATATACATACATACATTATATACATACAGGCATTATATACATACATACATTATATACATACATCTATTATATACATACATACATTATATACATACATACATTATATAAATACATGCATTATATAGATACATACATTATATAAATACATGCATTATATAGATACATACATTATATACATACAGGCATTATATACATACATACATTATATACATACATACATTATATACATACATACATTATATACATACATACATTATATAAATACATGCATTATACACATACATACATTATATACATACATACATTATATAAATACATGCATTATATACATACATACATTATATAAATACATGCATTATATACATACATACATTATATAAATACATGCATTATATACATACATGCATTATATACATACAGGCATTATATACATACATACATTATATACATACATACATTATATACATACATACATTATATACATACATACATTATATACATACATGCATTATATACATACATGCATTATATACATACATGCATTATATACGTACATACACTATATACATACATACATTATATACATACATACATTATATAAATACATACATTATATACATACATACATTATATACATACATACATTCCCAAGATGGATCGTTTGAGGTTTGGTGTAGATTCATCTTCAGGGCTCCACCACAAAGGCTTAGGAAAATCCGATGTATGTATGTGTGTATATATCTATATTACGGGCGCCTATACAGCTTAACAGAAATTAATGAAACCTAGAGGGATTGTTTGATATATTCCTAGGATGGATCGTTTGAGGTTTGGTGTAGATCCATCTTCAGGGCTCCACCACAAAGGCTTAGGAAAATCCGATGTATGTATGTGTGTATATATCTATATTACGGGCGCCTATACAGCTTAACAGAAGTTAATGAAACTTAGAGGGATTGTTTGACATATTCCCAGGATGGATCGTTTGAGTTTTGGTGTAGATCTTTAACAGGGTTCCGCGACAGAGGCTAGGATGGTTAAAAAACCGATGTAAATTATTCATTTCTTTAAGAAAAATACTTAAACTGCAAACGTTTCCTCAATTTGATAATATTAGTAACCTCTTCAGTTGTCAACAATAACTAATAATCTTTCTTGTTAAAACAGTCTAGTTTTAACTGTTGGCGAGTGCACAGGCTCCTGTTGATGACAATAATGTTATTTGATGAGGAGGTTAAAGCATTTTTGTATTTTAAATAATATTGGTAATGGAAGGTATGTAGTTAGGTATTGAGGGCAGTGTAGTTTGTGATTCGTTGTATTATAGATTGTAATAAGACATTCTGATGATGATAACAGGTCGTCGAAATGAACATTAGGGTTTAATCTAGGGTAACTTGTATTAATTATTATCTTTGATTACTTTTTTGGTATTATGGTTTTGCCAATATTTTTATTGTAAGATTATAACCTAATTCTTCTTACTAGGAGTTTCCTTATGATGCGGTTAACAAACCATAACCATAAGATGTTGCCATAACCGTCTTGTATTATGTTGTTATAGAATATTTATATTACAACATAACATTTAGTAGCTTTACTTACGGGAGCCACTATAACTTAACATAGCTCTGATAATTAGAGGGCTTTGGTGTTAAGTTACGAAATAAACTAATAAAACAAATATTAGGCGAATTTATAATTAATTGCTCTTAATCCTACGTTTATAAAGTATTCGCCTGGTTTAATCATATTAATAATAAATGTATTTGTTGGACGACAAATCTGTATTTTGAGCAGCCTAATTTTATCGCAGTATTATGAGGATTTCTGGACTTAACGAAATAAACTCGCTGAATTACTTTTGTAAATTGGACTTTAATGGTACTAAAAATGAAAAGTTCAATTTAGATCTTACAACTACAGCCAATCTACAATATTCAAGTCATAAACAATTCACACTTACTTCAATAGAAATTTAAGCCCTGCCAGCTAGCTCAAGAAATATAGATAATTGTAATATATTATATATATTTATTACATTTTGAGATAAAACACATAACTTACTGATATTTTTCAGCAGACGCGTTAGGACTAGATCAGTGCATTGTCCAATGCTGTGAGTCACGACTAGACAAACAAAGCCTCAAGATGTACAGCCCCAAAACGGCAGGTATTCATATATATTTTTGTTAAATTAAATTTCTTTTATCCTGCGATAGTTTTGTTTGGTTTTTGTAAATTTGGGGAACTATGATTGAGATATTTATTCATTTTAACGTATTATGTCCTAATTTTAGCAAGAAAAAAACATTCTAAATTAGAAGCTTATTGTCTTAGTAGCACAATAATTTAGTCACTTTAAAACAAGAGGTTGAGTGTAGACGTAATATAAACAATAAACCGTGCCACAACCTGAGCACACAGACTGTCAGACGCGTAGCTTAGTAATTCATTAACAAAGCAATTATAAATGCACATAGTAGCACTGTCTCTTGTTTAACTGCCTAAGTATTGGAAATCTTACAAACAACTCTGATCTGTTGAAGCTATTTCACGAGTAGGTTTTTTGCAGCACTTTTCCTTCGCGTGTAGTTTATTTTTTTACATGATTGAATCCTGTCTTGTTTGTTTGTTAGGTGTCAGATTTAGTGTATTCTTTAAATATAAAACACACTATATTCTATAATTGTCTATCACTCTTCACAGTGTACAAATCCCCTTTCTTCACCCCCACATTGAGCATTTTATGATCAAGCCTAACGCCTATCACACACAAATAACCCTTCTATCTGCATTATTATTACTAGAACAGTAATTGTGATGTTTCCATTCTACACACACTAGGGGCTGATGGAATCGAATTTATGCCCCAAAATATTTAAAAGCTATTTGACAGTATTATAATTCTTAAAATTAGACATAGGTTGACAAAATAAGAACAAAACGTGTTTTAAATTTAATATAATCTGAAATAAAGAATATTCTGTAAACATTAGTATAAGAAGTCTACATGTTTAGGTGGTAATTATTTAGAAAATCCTAAATTAAAAGCTTGTAAGAAAACCAAGGTCTATAAGCAGATGAAAAAATTTATTTATAAACCACAATTTTTCAAGTATTGCTAAAAACTGCAAAACTTGATTGAAATTTCTTTAAAAGACATGGTGTTCTCTTACAGCATTTTTTCTATGCATTTAAGTCACAACTATTGCATTTAGACAGTTTTTACATTGAGTAATTAATTATGCACACTCACCGTAAAACGATACACATTTTTATTGTTAGCTCTTTAGTTCTATTCTATCTTTATTCTCATTCTATCTTTAGGAACTTTAATTATCTTGAACTTATAGTTTTTAATTTCCCAATGGGAGGTTGGAATTAACATGAAATTTCTTGTGTAAGTAGTCAATTTAAAAGAGTTTATATATTATATTTGTCTATAATTCTTCACAATGCACAAATCACCTATATTCAACCACATGTTAAATTATCTTGAAAATAGACATACCTCGAAAAAAATAAGAATAAAATACGTTCCTAATTTACTATAACCTCAAGGAAAGATATTTCTGTAAACAATAATACATACAAGTACACGTAAAGGGTGTTATTTGCTTAGGAAATCAGGTTAAACTCTTGCAAGAAAAAAACCAGGTCTTGAAGCATTTTTGAAATTTTTTTTTAGAAACTACAAAAAATTGGTAAATTTACAATACTTGTTTAAACGTTTGATAAAAACATTATCCTCGCTTATAGCAATTGTTTATCGATATACGTTATAACTAGTGCATTTAGACAGTCTGTGTAAGTTTAAGTTCTCATGCATGGTCAATTACCATAGGAAGGTAGACATAGTATGAGGATATTGCATATTGTGAATGCATATTTATTAATAGTTCTACGGTTGTTATAAACTCATTCTATTTTTAGGAATTTAATTATCTTGAAATTATAGTTTTTAATTTGAAAGTTTGAAATTCGTGTGAAATTTGATATAATACTAGAACTTAGGTTATTAATTCTTACTGATAAAATATCAAAAAAACTATAATTTTTCTGGGAAGAAAATTTACCCCAAAACCATCGATAGATAGTAAACAGTCTATAACTATTTTATTTGCAATAATATTTGTAGGAATTAGCAATAAACTCGTAATCGGTTGAAGAGTATATACTGAAAAGTGTTTCTGTCTTCAATAAGTGTTTTCTACTTTCCAGATCATTAATTTCACCTTACCGACAGCCCAAATGGTAAGAACGTGTAACGTAAGAGTATCAATGTATATAAGTCTGAATAGTGGATTATAAAAATCCTCTAGTAGTAGCAGTTCCATTCCCTCATTAATGGACGAAGCAATAAAAGTGGCCTTGGGAGATTTGAGTTTTAGTCAACTGGAAATAACTGAGTTGGCGGCAATTCATTGAAATTAGCTACAGTGCAATATTTTTCAAATTCTTCTAATAGGTTAAATCGTCTAAGCTTTATCGACTACATCTTAACTTATTTACAAGTGTTAAGTGGCATTCGAAAGACGGTGAATTATTTATAAACAAACCAACTAGACTATAAATTGAATAGAAAAATGATCGCCTTAAGCACATAAAACAAATCACTAATATGAACTGTATATAAAACAGCTGAATTCAAGGGTTTGATGACTGGTATTGTCAAGCATTGCTATAGCTAAGAGTCCATCACTGAATGGGTTGTAAAATCAGAACTTTATTTCCTCTCCCTGTCCTCTTATATTAGAAGCACAGTATTGGGTGGTAGCTATAAGCAAAAGTAAAGTAGAAATGTTTCTAACTCTTTTATGAAATACAGGAAACATCGAGCACACACTAACAACCACCTATACTCCAATCTACCCACACACCAAGCCTTAAACTCACCTACTATCCCATTTATCTATTCATCCATTCACCTTTTCATTCACTCAACTCATACCTGCCTACCCTACCACTCACCCACAAACACATCCATCCACTAATTGACTCACGTACCCACTGAGCCCATCACTCACTCAATCCCCTAATACCCAATCATCAATCCTCCAATTCACTCCATTCCCACTTCTTCACCACCTACTACCCCTACTACGCCTATCCTTGGTCCCTACCTAAAGAACAATTCACCAACCCCACCTTACTTGTACATCACCTATCCCTAGAAACACCTCATGCCCGCTTACCTATTTGTAGAAATTCCTATGGCCCATCGCCTTTCTTTACTCACTTATTCAGTCATGTACCTACGCAACAATAGATACATCCATTTAGTCACTCTCTAAACCTACCCAGGCATACACCGACCCACTAGCCCACCTAATCTTTCATCACCTATCACTCGCCAAATCAAATACATTCACCTGCAAATTCACTAAACACACTCCACTCAACCTCTCACACTCACCCACTTACTCTCTCACCCACCCACTCACGCTCCACTCACCTACCCACTCATCCAATCTTTCTCTCATCCACCCACTCACGCTCCACCCACTCATCCAATCTTTCTCTCACCCACCCAATCATAGTCACTTTCTTACCAACAGACTCTTTCATTCACTCACCCAACCCCATTCTCAACGACTCTCTCGGCTGAGGTTAAACGAAATACAACCTTCGCTGTAGCGGCGCAACTCGAAAGCCTTTCAGAGGCATGAAAAATGGTTGCCACTTGTATTCAATGTTATTTCCTTGTAAACCACTGGAACGCACTTTCGAACTGGACTTTCCCAAGGCAAATCCGTCCTTGTGAACTGAAAATGTAGGGAAAAGAACTCTTCTAGTCTAAACAACACTGAAGAAAGTCTAAACACCACTTGATGCGTCCGTGTAAACGTGGGACCATCCAGTGGCAAGGGTAGTTGTGAGTCAGCATTTATAATGCAGATGACCATTAATCCTTGTGGTTTTATGTTCGATGATGCCGGGCAGAACCATATTCTCTGGAATATAAGCAGCTCCCAAGGGATTTGAGGGTAAGGTAAGTCTTTTTCCTCACCCTAATTGATGAGCTTTTCCGGGAGAACAAGTCTGCAGTGGTTTATTTTGAATATTAAGTCGGACTTTGACAATGCGCTACGTTTTTTCGAACATTTTCGAACCTATAAAAATTCAATAATAACAATTAAACAAACGCTGTATTTATATTACCATGGTTTCTTAAACACATTTTGAATCATATTGTTTTCAGTTAGAAAGCAAAAATATGAAGCTTAAATACTTTTGGAGACTCTGTAAGTTCTAATCAATTTATTTAACCTAATTGTGCTTATTCACTATATATTCGTGGCCCCTAGACAGTATATCCCGTCAATTACTAATAAACCACTGTTAGAAACGAATTAGACCTAAGATATACATAGATGTATGACGTCGACATATAGCCGGGCATAGGGCAGTCTAACTAGAAACTTTTGTACTTAAATAGTAAAGCAGTTAAATTTTATGTAGGTAAATATTGTGAAAACCTTTGCTCTCTGTTTAATGCTAAATTTCGAGGTATCCAACTTATTGCCGAAAATGTACATTTTGTTCTTTTTATCAAAACTAAGTAAATTATCGCATTGTTAAACAATTATTAAAACTATATATATATATATATATATATATATATATATATATATATATATATATATATATATATATGTACCTATACATATATGTACTCGAAGGTAATTGGTTGTCTGGAATGTAAAGAACAGTTTGCTATAACTTTTTTTTGCTGCGGACGTTTAGGGTCATGTGACTCCGATGTCCATAATAAGTTGCTGCAGCAAAAGTCCAAAACTGTTTATCGATCAATATTGTTTTGATGTTTCCCTGGCTTCCCAGGGCAGACAGCAGAGCTGTTCTTGGTGGAATTGGTGAGAAGTATCGAAGGAAGATATGGTCTAGAGTCTCCTCCTCTTTTCTACAGTTAGGGCAGAGTGGAGATACACTCAGGTTAAATCTGAAGAGATACCTATCTCAGTCACAATGTGTCCGATTCTTGCTCGTGCTGCAAAGATGGCTGTAAATCTGGGAAGCCCTTGATACATTTCCAATTCATTTGGTTCTTTTTGAATTTCATAGAGGTTTCTACCTTTGGTTTCTTCTCTCCAACGGTGGATCCATTTTCTTCTAACTGATGTTTTCACAGCACTTAGGCATTTCTTTAGAGAGTACTGTGGTCAGAAGACTGGGCCCATTTCCGCTTCTTGTTTGGCGATTATATCTGCTTTTTCATTGCCGTCGATGCCTCAGTGTGAGGGGATCCGGAGCTGTATTTGTTTTTCATCTTTGCTGAGAGTGTTGAATAAATTTGTTATTTCTTGTAATCTGATTGAGTAGTTTCCTGGCTTCCGTTTCTCTTTCATGTGCAAGGAGCTCTTGGAGTCAGTGAGTATACAGAAATTGTCTGCTAATTGAAGGCAGTTTACCAAGGCTGCAATTATTGCCAGCAACTCTGCATCGATACTGGTGGCTGTATTTGCTGGTACGTAGTATTCTTCTTTGGTGAAGTGGTTATAGCAGCCTGCTCCTGACATATCCATGACTAGATCTACTGACCCATCGGTGTATATTTGAACGTAGTCTTAGTACAGATTCTGAATCATTTCCAGTGACTCTCGCCGAAGTGCCTCCTGGGGGTCTTCTTTAGTTAGGCAAGAAAGTAGGTTAGAGTTACCATTATTTCATTCTGCTTCCATGGGAGTTCGTGGTTGCAGAACGGGATTTCCTCTGGAGTCTCAGACGACATTTCAGCAGCGAGCAAATCGATACGGTGAGTGTATGATTGTCGTGTAGTCGTTTCTTTTAAAGAGTGTAGTTGATTGGGTTATGTGTAGTGAGAGGGTTTTTAGATGTTTATTCCACGCTTGTTCTTCTAGCAGTAAATCTATAGGTTCTATTGACAACTCTATTTCCATTGCTGCAATGGGAGTGGTTTTGCGACAGCCCAGGCTAATTCTTAAGGCAGCTGATTAAATTACTAGTAGTTTTTTAATGTGCATTGCTGCAGCTGCTCCCCAGACCTCACTGTAATAAGCCAGTTTTGTTCTTACAAAGGATAGGTAAAATGTTCTCAAGCATATGGTGCCAGCGCCCCATTGTCGGCTGGTGACTACTTTTATTGAATTGAGACGTTTGCTACAAGCTTAAACAGCTTTTTCAATATGATTTTTCCATCTCAGCTTTTTATCAAGCAGTACTCCTAGCAGTTTAGGGCAGTGGTTATATTGAAGATTTATGTTATTCAGTTTTAGTTTGCGTTTGTAGTCAGCTAGAGTATTCCTTCTTGTAAATATTGCACATTCTGACTTTTCTGCAGAGATTTTCAGTGACCAGTTTTTGCACCAGTTCGAGACTCGGTCCAGGGCCATCTGCATTGCCTGGTTAGCTCTGTCCGGATCTCTATGTGAGGCGAAAAGCGTTACGTCATCAGCATAGGATACACACTCGACTCACGGAAGTAGGTTGGATACAATGTCATGTATGGCAATATTAAACCGTGTTGCACTTACAACTGCTCCTTGAGAGGTTCCGTTTTCTATCTCAGCACTTGTTGATTTTTGGCCATTGACCGATGTTTTAATTTTCTGACCGCTTAATAAATTCGTTAGATACTGCAACATGTTTCCCATTTTGTCAAGCTTCATGCATTTTAACAAGATAGTGGTGTGGGGTGTCCTGTCAAAAGCAGCTTTAAGTCTAGGAGGACAATTACCGTTAATTATTTTTTCTCAAAACCAACGTAGATGTTGTTTGTTAAGTATATTATGGCATCGTTTGTGCACCTCTGTTTTCTGTAACCATATTGTGATTGGTCTAGTAGGTTGTATTTTTCAGGTCTCCACTTTAGTCGATTGATCACAATGCGTTCGAGGAGTTTGCCAAGACAAGATGTAAGGGGAATTGGGTGATATGACTTCATTTGGGACTTGTCTTTAGATGGTTTTAGGATTGGTACAATTAGTGCTGTTTTACATTTTTCTGGGATATTTCCCGTGTGTCAAATTTCATTGAATGCGTTTAGTATATTAGTAAGCATCTCTTCTGATCTATGTTGGAGCATTCTGTTATGGATTTCATCTAGTCCTGGAGTCGAGTCCTTCAATCTGGATACTTCGTTTCTCAGTTCCCATTAGCTGAAGTACGTTCGCAGGGTCATCCAGGTGGTACAGTTCTTCGACTTGGAAAATTAACTGCTTTTCTTTAATAGTGAGCTTTTTGGGCCATGGGATTTTCTTTCCTGCCCTGTTTTAAAAAAAAACAAGTTAACAGTTTCCCCTTTTGTTTTGTCATCCTCTAATCACTCTCCCGCTTCACTTTGTATTTGGCTAATCTTTTGGCCAGTATTACCTTCGATTGGTATGAACTTTTTCCAGAATGGGCTGGATGGAGTGTTTGCATTTATAGAGCCCACAAATTCTCTCCAAGTTGTCCTTTTCTCAGAGATTATTGTACGTCTCAGGATGGCGTTGCATCTCTTGTATTCTTGTCTGCACTCTTTAATTCTCTACACCTTCCATCTTCTACTAGGCCTTTGTCAATTGTTTCTAAGTTGATTGATTTTCTCTGACCACCAGCTATTTTTAAATTTGTGTTCTCTTCTTGGTTTGACAGTGTCAAATCTATGGTGCTTAGAGTTCTTGTTGAGGGTGACAGGTATGTGGGCTCTTTGTTTTGGTTCTGCAGAAGTATGTTTTGGGCTTGAATCTAATTGAAAAGTTGAGGATCGTTTTTACATATTTTCGACATGCAATGACTCGTGTACTAGGGCAACTAATCCTCCGCCTCTCGAATTGTCTCTAGATAAATTATGTAGGTTGTAATGTTTAAACTTCGGATGAAGGTCTTCGTTTTTTGGTAGTGATGATTCCTGTATGCAGACTATTTTTATATATTTCTCGTGAATTTCCTTTTCTAGCTCCGGTTCTTTATGTTTTAACGATCTGGCATTCCAGTGCATTATTAATAGTTTGTCATATTTTTACTTATATAGTTTGTTGTTGGTCAATTGGTGTAAGGATCTCTTTCTTTTTTCTTTCCTTTCCGGAAAACTCTGTCCTATTGAAATGTGTGCTTCCCTCTTGTTTGCTTCTGTCCTCAGACGTTGAGTGAGGTTTCTTGCAGTTATTCTGTTTGGACACCATACTTCAGTTCTTTTGGTTCCATTTGCACCGCGTAGTCTCATTATGAGGTCCTTGTTAATGTTAAATTTTTCCTTATAGTTTTTATGGTTAGTACTTTTTCTGACCATATATTTACATTCAGTCTGTCTTGGTGTTTTTGTTTCAGTTTTGAAACTCGTTGGTAGTCCTGAGAAGGACTATTTGCTTGTTTACGAGGCTTATTATGGGGCTCCTTTTACAGAAGCGGCTGCTGACGTTCGGTCCACTGAGTGTTATAAAGGCTCTTTTCATAAACGTAACATATAAACTCAGTTATCCACGAGCAGGACGAGGACCAACCAGCTCCCCCTCGTTTGATATAACTAAATAAATACAAAAGATATCACTAGAAACCCTTATTTTCAGCATTAGAGTAACTTAAATTACTTTTCTATAAAGTGAACGTAGGCCAGTGGTTACCAACAGTTTATTACAAGTACATTGAAGAAGTTATATTTTTATTTGAGATACAAAATATAAAACGATCCCATGTTAAAGTTCGTATATCCAGGCAAAACTCGTTAAACTTATTTATATTATTATTTTGTTTGGACTAAGTTAATGAAGTTAATATTAGTTCAAATTTATTTTATTGCAATTGCAAAAAATCATACATTAACCATAATTTTAGTGAGTTTAGTTGAATCTGTTCTTTGAGTTCTTGATTTCAGAAATGTTAGGCTCCATTCTTGAAACTTTTACTCTGAAATCATATTGGATATCAAACCGATTCCTAAATTTAATTTTTCATGAAGTGGATAGTTGAGGATGCATGTTCACATCTCTAGGTAGTTTGAAAATGTAGAGATGTAGAGTTGAAAAATGTTCAGACAACCTCTTGGTTACCAAAGCCTCTCGATGAATGCAACGGTCTGATACGGCTGCAGTGAATGTGTTAAATATAAATATTTTATTTTCAGTGACATCTCACTGACCCCCAAGACATTGCCAGCGGGACCTTAGGGGTTAGTTCAAGTTGGGAACTACTGGAGTAGGCACCCGTAGCGTGCTTCCACTTTTGCCGATGTTACACTCACGGCAAAACGGTCGATTTAAATTTCACTTTAACAACCCAAAAGGGCCTATTTTTTTATTACTTATTTTTATTTGTTATAATATTATACAATTATTAAACATAAAATCAAAATTAAAAAAAAATATTTTTATGGAAGAAAGTGAAATTTACTTACATTTTGACGTTTTTTACAGAATTTCAGTTCTACATATCCATATATTCACTAATACTAGAAAAAAGAAAAAAACACTAGGCTAAAACTGTACATCACAAGTCTACAATTTTACACATTTTAGAAGTTTTTCTGTGTGTGGAATATTTTAAAGCATGGTGAAACGCAAAGTGCCACGTCGCACTCATTACACTGATAACGTGACTCACGCCGTATGTTATGCTTGGAACACACAGCACACCTCCTCATGGCATTTTCTCTTTTTTCTGTGAAAAATTCTTGTTGCACAATAATATGAACCAACTCATCTGTGATAAATAACTTGAATAGTTCATATGGATCATTATGATTTTGTATCGTTACCTTTATTCCTGGATCTCCAGTGAAAACTTTTTCAGTTAATTTTTTTCCAGCAGAGTGGTAGTTTTCCCAAACAAAGCTATTTAGATTTGGAAGGACAGCAGTTGCATTTACTGGGTTTGGATTTTGCACCTGAGGGCCTAATACTAGAGGAGCATTGTCTTCTATCTCAATTTCCTCCCCTAAATCATCTATTTCATCTTCTGGATCACTATCAGAAGCACTTTCTAACAACAATTCATGCAATTGTCTGTCATTCAAAAATTCATCCATTTTATAGAATGTATGAATACCTTTATAACCTAAAGCCAAAGTCCAAGAAATATCTCTCTTGAAAAAGTAAACAGAAATATAATTTTTTTTTTTTTTTTTTTTTTTTTTTTTTTTTTTACTATAAATAACTTCAAACACTAACTACACTATACATAAAATAATAAAATTGCATAAATAACACTATGAAACAATATGGCAAACGAATAGACAAGCACAAATGCACAGCAGGTTGACCGTTGGCAACTGACAATTCAAACGTCTTGAATCGAAAAAAACATTGGTAAAAATAGTATCATATTACAAAATATTTGCTTGAAGATATATGCACACGATCTAACGGCATTCGAATGAACTTTGTCGAGCAAACGCGGCATAAACGGGATAAATACGATCAGGCCATTGACGTGACGTGTATACGCGGCAGCGGCCGTTTTTCAGCATTCCGCTCGTGTCGCGTATAGTCGTCACAAACCAGTAAGGGGTTAAGCAGGCAGCGAAGCTACGTATTTGGTTTCTTCATATTTATCAAAAGGTTTTCCTTTTTTTGACAAGGATTGTGGCCGAAGATAAAAATCTTGGATTAAATGTTTATTAAACCCGTTCATCTCAAAAACTATTGCTATCATCTTTTAAAAGCCTAGAAGTGATTTTTCTATCTTGTATTTTGATTTAGAGTTAGAGTGACGCAACTCTATAGATGGGTTATTTGCTTCTGTCTTCTTGTGTTCATCTTCCTTTACAATATGGTTGGGAAAGTTTTTTCCATGAGGGAGAGGTTTGTTATTGGTGCCACCATCTTTTCAATATTCACAGAACTCGTAAGAAACACCGCACCGTAAAGAAACTATGCTCATACTGAGGTAGGAGCTGTGAGGCAGAATTAATATATATCGCTTTTTTTCAGTCAGTGCCGCCGGCCAGCCTTACAAGAATAATTTGTCTTATTCTGAGACAAATGTGTAAATGGCTCCGCAAACGAGATTTTTAGGAAGTAACGCATCTATTCTAATAAAAAATAATATGTTTACAAAATATAAAGAATTTATAATAATAAATAAATCTTAACGAACATGGAAATATAGAATAAATATATAAATATTAGTAGCCTAATATTTATGCTAGGTAAAACTGTACAACAATCAAGAATAAATCGCATTTATATAGCCATGGTTACGTAAGGTTATTTTTCATTATATTTTGTTGGAAAAAGAACAAAAAATATGAAACTGAAAAACGTTTGGAAACTTTGTGAGTATTTGTTAACCTAATTAAGGAAATGTTAACTTACAACAAAATACATTCCTATCCTACCGCCTTTGTATATCTAGTACGAATACCCATGGTAGAAGCAAGGTTAGGTTATGTGTGATTGCCGACACTTACAATTGCTAAGGCCAGCCTAACTAGAGCCTTATGTAGCCTATGTTTCGGGTAAATAATAACTTTTGGATATTCCCACCTTATTACCGGAAATGTAGCTGGAGTTTTTCCAATAAAACTAAATAACGCAGTTTGGTATTTTGTTTCAGTTTTTAAAATAAGTTTGAAAACGGTTTGCTCTAGTTTTAGTTTAGTAACTGAAGGCATGTAAGCTTCGGCGATAAAAACTGCCGGTTTTTTATTTAGAAGACTTTTCTCCTATTTCTTGGTTTTCTGCATTTACTTCATGATTCCTTTCCCATTCTGTACAATCTTTTTCACTTCCTTATAATTGACGTCTCTTACTACAAAAATTTTCTTCTACCAGTAATTTCATATATAATATCGTTTTTGTTTAAAAAACTAATCCAGTTTTCAATTATTTCCATAAAGCATTTATCATTTCCCTTTCACCAAATATTCTTCTCGCTACATACTTTTCGACAAATATTTCTTTCTTTATATACGTTTCTACAAATACGCATTTTGTCTCATATTCATACTATTTTCATACTATGAAATAGCCTTTCTCTGTCTGTGTTTCTCGTTCCTTCCTTTTCTTCTTCCCTCTTTTTCCACCCCTTATTGTTTTTTCTCACTTATCAATCCCTCGCTTTCTTTCCTCTTTTTAGTCTGTATTTCCGTTTCTCTCCTTCCCTCCAATGCTCCTTTCTACTACCCTGTTTTTCTCTCTCTCTCTTTATTTTCCCCTCTCTCTCCCTCTCTCTCTCTCTCTCACAATCACTCGAATATCGGTGTTTATTTTCTCTTCATCATCAGGATGAAGATGGCTCTATTAAAAGCGAAATACTTGTACAACATTGTCTGCTGTGTCTCATTCAATAAAAATTAAATAAATGAAGGGGAAATTTTGTTGCAAATAAATAAATGTGCACAGAAAGACAAATATTTAGTTTGATTAATTTGAATACGTGACGAGCATGTGGAGCTCTGCGTCAGGAATGTGAAACAGGGACATTGCTGTGAGGACTTTATCATTGCATTGAAGGGATACAAGGGCTGGAGATGCCCAGATGATTAACCGTAACTTTATCGTATAGACAGAGAGGGCAGATGGAGGGATCTGCGAAGTAAAATCAATGTAAGGATCGTTTTATAAGGCTTAATGAAGCTGGATAACATAAATTGAGATTTCCTTGAAAAACGTTTTAGTCAGGTTAAGCGTGTTTGTCTGCTTAACCCATTATAAAACAATCCCTTTTTTGTGTAAAAGTTGGAATTTGGTCTCCTTGCACCTTGCGACGGCATCGCCTTTTTGATGTAATGGAGAGTAAATAGCCTACAACGCTGAAGTAGAAAGAAAGGCCAATTTATTTACTAGGCCAATACCGGTGCTAGTTGAAAGCTCTTCTGAGGTTTAACAAATGGCTAAAACTTCGCCTTTAAAGTGGTAAACCTTCTGGCAAGGTGGAAGAAGGTTGTATAGGATACAGCTCCGCTGGTCTCTACCGCGGTAGATTCGTCCTTATAAATGTGGGTCCATTCAACGTCAGGGTAGTTGTTAGCCTGTATTTCTAATGTAAGTTGACTTCAAGAGACAGGGTAGTGTTCTGCCAGGGAGCACCAGGTTCACAGGAATATCTGTCGTCTCCCGAGGGATAAGAGGGCATCATAAGTGCTGTCACTCACCCTGATTGGTAGAAGACTTCTCCTACAGAACGAGAGCTTTCGGATGTGACTTATTTTGACATTCAAGACGGACATTGGCAGAGCAGTACGTTTTCTCGAGGTTTCCGACCTTGCATGACCTTTCAAAAAATTTCCGTGATACGTAAATTATTATGTAATTATAAAACTTACACAAATATTTATATCACTGTATCCAAATAAAAACGTACAACAATGAAGCATACACTACATTTACATTACCATGGTTTACTGAAGACATATTGAGTCATATTGTGTTAGGCTGAAAGCAAAAATATGAAGCATAAAATTATTTGGAGTCTTAGTAAGTTTTAATAAAATTAATTATCAGTATTTTAGTTATAACAAAATACATCCCAGACACCTAGACGGTATATGACGGCAATCACAAATAAATCATTAGCGTAAGTCAGGTTGGGCCTAAAAACTAATAGGTATACTTGATGTCGACATTTACTCGCGTGAAAGTCCGTATAACTACCTTATGTAGGCCTAAGATTTGGTTAAACGGTACGTTTCCAAGGTGTCCACCTTCTAAATGTTTCTATCTTCTTGATGGAAATGTACATATTGTTCATATTATATTATATAAAACAACATTGCAATATTAATTTATTATAACTAAATAAATGCCACAGCATATTATTTTAGAATTAGTTGATGTCGTGTATTTTTCACCATTGGCCAAAGTATTTGAATCGGTTCACTTTATCTAGTTCACTTTATTATATTTACAAATGGCAATTGGGGGGGGGTATTGATATCCGTTTAGTAGTTAGTATTTTTCTTGGTAATGTCAGCTTTAAAGCTTTTTGTTTCTGACAGTTCTGATTTTTCTTTAGGTGTGAGAATAGAGTAAGCTAATTACAGATAGAAGTCGTAATTTCCCTAATACGCACCATCTTGAATCTTAATGACTTTGGATTCGCAGATTCTCTTGTCATTCACTTGAAGGGCGAATATAAAAGGGTAAATACAAAAGTAAATGCTTAAATAGGATGCTTATTCTCTATATAGGGCTAGTTTAAAAATGGTAAACGTTGGATATGAGAAAGTCATTGTTAATAATTTTGTTTATTTTTTAGTCCTAAAATACATGATTTCAGAGATAATAATCTGCCCCTCATTCTATGGTTCCTCCATTGCTTTATGTTTTATATTCAAACACTCTACTTTTCGATTTAAGACTATCCGAAACTAAGAGGAATAAAATTGGATTTTCTGCACGATAGAAGTTATTCTTTTAAAAATACCTCATATTAGTTATGTTTAATATTTACATTTATGTTTCAGTATAATTTCGTTCGATATCTTTATACCTCGTAATGTCTAGTTTAAAATAATTATAGTTTGTGTCTATGTGTGTGTTAAGAATGACACAACTGATATTGTATAACTTGTAAAACTCTAACTTTAATAAAAGAATTTCTTATCTTGTTCCAGTCACGTGCTGCTTTGGTACAAAGAAGAGGAAGGAAAGGGGAGGTAATTACTTTTAGGTTGTTTTAACTTTACCTAGAAATAAAGTAACTTAGTAGTTTTATTATAGTCCAGTAATGTAATCAAATAGTTTTACGGCTTGTTTCAAACTCGTATATTGTCAGTTTTACTATTTGCTGGGTTTAAGCTAAATATTGAGATCCTCGTGCCATGCATGTTCTATTGATAATAATCAAATATTATAGCAACAAATTTAAGCTGCCCGTTTTAGAATTTTCATTTTGTGGTTCATGTAAGACTCCGCCTTTAATTCTACTACTACTGTATTATATTTCTAGAAGAAAATACACGAAGTTTAATGAAACTATAGATCCAAAGTATTAAAGTTCCAAAGTTTTAAAGTATACCGACACTGTGGCCGTTTGTTGTATTTAGTTGTGTCGAGCATTTCTTTATGATAAATGTAAATAATTGGATATTTAAAATGAGTAGGAACTAACTGTCAAAACATTCCCTTCAGGTTCCTTATGTTTTTCAGTAATTTTAATTTTATTAATCTTTTAAACAACAGTTTATAACCATCCGAACTTTAAATTTAGTAAATGTGTGAAATCTTACTGAGACAGAACGTTTACGATCGCTATGTGCCGATCTTCTCCCGTGTCTTGTGCTTGGAGAGGTCGGGTCAAGCGGTGGCGGTTTTAAACTTAGGTTTTCGATAGTATCAAAGAGTGTGTGTGATTTGTATTGTGTTTGTTCGTTTAATATGCTTGTACTTTGTGTTTTTGTGTGTCTGTTTGGGTAGTCCGGATAGTCATTAACTATTGATTAAGTGATAATAAGATTCACCAAACGTAATGTACTACAAAATTCAATTTTCATTTATAATATTAAATTTATTTTAAGAGCCAAACACCAGCTTATGAAATTCAACCTTTATTTTTATTTGTAAATGATTCCACGCTCTACGAACATGACTTTAAAAACTATTAAAAATAAGAAATTAGCTATTATGTAGGAAACATTTTTTTAAAATTCATCAACATACAGTACTACCTAATATATATATATATATATATATATATATATATATATATATATATATATATATATATATATATATATTTATATCAGGATATGGATGTCTGCAAGCTTTAGTTTTACCTGCAGTTCATTATCGTATTTATATTGTTTATAAACATCGTATTGTGTGACAAGATGTTTTCAAATTTCTAACTTTACAGCAGTTTTCGATGAGGACATGCTCAGCTATTTGTCAAGCGCATACCCGAGAATAAAGTTCTTTCCTATTCTCGAGGTGATTGCAGAGGACGATGAGGAAGAAGAGGAAGCGGGAATAGCTTATAAAAAAGCTGCAATATTATCTAAAAGTGATTCAGCACTATTATCTATTCTTAGTTGCTTTATTTAAAGCTTATATCTGGTCGCACACAAATGCAAGGGTTCAAGTCAGCAACAAGTTCTAAATTATACCTTCTTTCTCTCTCTCTCTCTCTCTCTCTCCTCTCCTTCTCTGACCTTTTGTCTGTTTCTCTTTCTTTCTCGCTCCATATATATATATATATATATATATATATATATATATATATATATACATCCCGCTATCAATATGGCAGCATTTCATTTTGCAACCATATGGCAGCCACTTGAAAGAGTGAAGTATATATGTTTTTCGTCGTGTATAATGTATTTCTAATAAACATTATACTACACCATATACTTTAATTTCATAAAATCTTAAAAATACAAAATTGACTGAAGTACTATCAATACGGCAGCATTTCATTTAGGCATCAATATGGCAGCCAGTGTATATTTTCGATCAGTCTAATAACAATATGGCAGCCGGTGTGTATATTATTCCCACGCTACTAACAATACGAGAACCAACAGTGTTGCCACTTTGGTGCGACTATCTGACTAGTCAAATGTTTAGACTCTAAGACACGTGTGTGTAATCACGGAGAAAACATAAACATTAGTATGTCCCTTCTTTATTTCAGCTGCCCAATTATTTACTCAACTCAGATAAGTCCTGTTTGTTAGTTTTCATAAACGTGTACAACTATCGAAAGCTGACGGGGATACAAGAGTGTGCCTCTACAGGAGTAGCAATAGGATCAATTACGGTAGAATATCAGAACCCAAAAAAGCTAGGAAATAATCAATTGGGGTGTTTTTAAGAATGATGAGTCCACTACTGTGAACAAAATTAAATGGGGATGAACGGGTTAGGCTCTATGGGAGTTGTAAAGGAGTGACTTGGGGTATAAATGAAAGAAGGCAAAAAAAAACTAGAAAATGATCAGTCGGAGGGTTTTAATGGTGCTGAGTCTTTTAACATTATCGAACGTCATAGGTATACACGGTTGATCCTCTATGGGAGTAGCAAATGATGATTTGGAGTATAAATGTGAGAAGGCAAAACTAAGCTAGAATATGATCAATTGTAGTGTTTTTGAGGTAGCTGAGTCCAATACCGTCTTCCATATTATCCGGGAATGTACAGATGAGGCTCTGCGAGAGGAGAAAAGGGGTGAATTGGGGTACAATTGTCAGAAGGCAACAAAACAATTGAAAATAATCATTCGGGTGGGTTTTAATGGTGCCGAGTCTTTCACCGTTATTGAACGTCAATGGGGATACACGGGTTACCCTTGATGGTAGTAGCTAATGATGAATTGGGGTATAATTGTGAGAAAGCAAAACAAAGTTAGAAAATGATCAACCGTAGTGTTTTGGAAGTTGCTGAGTAAAATACCGTCTTCAATATTATAAGGGGATGCACGGGTGTGGCGCTACGGGAGTAGAAAAAGAGTCAATTTGGGGGAAAATTGTCAGAAGGCAAAAAAAAATGGGAAATGATCACTTGGGGAGTTTAATGGTGCTGAGCCTTGTACCATTACCGATCGTCAATGGTGATACACGGGTTACCCTTGATGGGAGTAGCAGATGATGAATTGGGGTATAATTGTGAGAAAGCAAAAACAAAATAGAAAATGATCAATCGTAGTGTTTTGGAGGGTGCTGAGTCCAATACCGCCTACAATATTAAATGGGGATGCAAAGGTGTGCCTCTACTGGACTAGAAAAAGTATGATTTGGGGTAACATTGATAGAAGCCAAAATAACAAGAAAAAATGATAACTCGGGTGTTTTTAATGTTGATGAGTCTTTTACAGTTATCGAACGTCAATGAGGATGCACGGGAGATGCTCTATGCTAGTAGCAACTGGTGATTTAGGGTAAAAATTTCAGAAGGCAAAATAAAGGTAGAGAATTATCAATTGGAGTATTTTTGATGGTGCTGAGTCCATTTCGTCATTATCATTAAACGGGGATCCACGGATGTAACTCTACAGGAGTAGAAAAGGGGTTAATTTGGTAAAATTGTCAGAAGCCAAAAAAACAATAGAAAATATCACTCGGAGGGAGTAGAGAAGGCTTTAGTTGAGGTGGGGCGCTTGGGCGGGAGCCAATAGGAAAGCCGGTTTGCTACCCCAACCCCTTTCCAAGATGGCGGCGCCCATAAGCGCGGGAACAAGATGGTGGCGCCCATAAGCGCGCGAACAAGATGGCATCTCGCTGTAGTGTCCTAACCTAAGAAATAGTGGTGTCTGGTAGTTCGATGACACGCAACACACACACACACACACGCACTGCTGCAGGCGCATCCACAGGAGGGAGATGTGTGAAGAGGATGAATATCAGTACACCAAACTCTATGTCTGTTCCCGAATAACAAGGTCGATTCTCTGTAACGCGTAATATTGTGTGTAGCAAATATACAAGTTTATTGTTATCTAGATAATTGCATTCCTAACCGCTATGTGTATAGGTGAAATTATAATAACTCAAATATCTCTTAGCATAAGGCTAGTCTCGGAGTTCCTGCATGCTCTGTCGTGGGTATTTCCTAGCTTTTATAATGGGAAAAACAACGAAAAAGAGGGCTGCTCAGACCTGCACACCCCTACGGAAAAAGGGTTGCAAATACACCCCACAGAGGCGCTGACCTCGGATACCTCCCATAAAAAAAGACTGACCTCCTTGTATCATTTCAACTACCTAAACCGATGACCTCAAAACCGTCATGATCAATGTTATCTCGTATGGGGTAGTCGTCAAAAAAAGAAAGTGCAGCCCAGCCACTTTTCCTACCCTTAAGATACCGATATTGCACTGATATCTGGAACATTCCCGACAGACTCCGTCAGATTCCATGCTAAAATACATACAGCATTGATTCGAGCCACCGCCCGTCCGGAGGCCACGCCTACTGGTTCACAGAAGGCTAGTACATCAGGCTGTAATAAATCGCCCTAACACAGGTGATCAGGTACACTACGATGGTACCAACCTTTATATAATCTCCACTTATCTACAACCTGGTAATAGGCTATCTAGCTCTGTCTCTGACTTCCTACAAAACACTGATGACCCATCAATCTCGTGGAGGATCTTAATATCAAACAGCCGATATAGAGCTTTACTGTCTCCAAACCACACGGCAATGTTCTTCATAGGTACCTTACCAACAAGCCAGGCGTCAAAAAACTGGAACCAGCTGACCAGATAATACCCATCCAATCGCAGGTACAGGCACGATGTCCTAGACACTACCGTGTTTAAAACATCATCCCCAGACAATCGCTCATCAATATAGACTATCTAAGCCTGGGCTATGGCCCGTTATTCCAACACTTGACGACCCACCTGACGCTCCACCTCCCACAGTTAAAATGCTTACGAAAACCAACTGGGAACGCTTCAATGAGTGCCTTCTACAAACATCACGGTAACCCGACTGACAGCTACGAGGATGTTGACCATGTGGTCGACAAAATACAGACAGTCCTCTAACATGCAGTCAAGAACAGCTCCTACACCACTGATGATAGAAAGACTGACCCCCACGCCACATCCCGGCCTAGCTGACAAAGAAACAATGTATCCATGCAACCTCTACCAACAGGAACCTAAACGCCTAGACAAAATTAGTCAAGACACTACTAGTAACTCATGCTGTGAAGGAATAGTTCCTATCCTCAGTAAACATAGAAAACGGTTCTCTGTAGAAACTAAATCGCAAGATACCAAAACGCCACGTAACACACTCCAGACTAACACGATCTAGCTTGAGGTCTGAATGACCTAGGGCTCAGATATAGGGTGTTACTATACTTTGAGCCTACCAATGTCTGACTGTGACTCCTCAAAGGTGTCAGGATCACACAGTCATGTGTTCGACGCTCTGGACCTATATAGATTTAAAAACATCAGAGAAAGGACGGTATTAAGACGGTATCGGCAACTTTCTGAGTATTTCAGACCCTTAAATACCGTATGCGTTACTTATCGGTGATAAACCTTCATTTTCCCATCTGATTGAAGATAATAATGTTATCGTATCCGATATGAGATAATATGTGTTTACTTAATATCAATCGTACTTCTGGGAGAAATTATTATAACGTGAGCAACCTATGACTATATTTAGGAGTTATAGACATGAGATGAGACTTGTGCCCGTATCAGATAGAAAGATACTCCGTTATAATTATGACATGGTTTATCAGTGAGAGAGGTAAACCCCAGACACTGTATAACTTGCCGGCAGTACATATTAGGATCCCTGTTTATATAAATTATTTATTATTTTGAAAAGAAGAAAAAGCTGGAAAGCTAGAGTAATTATTATGTCTGAATATTATTACTCTATATTATACGGCGCAATTATCTTTGAATTAACAATCTTGTAATGTAGAATATAATTTTGACCTGCGTTAGAAGGAGAATTTATGTTTTTAAATTAACTATAACAGAGTTTAAATTGTACAATAGTGTAGACGTATAGAAACCACAGCCGTAGAATGATATCTACGTGATAAGGAAGCTTCCGGTCTGAGTGGAATAGTTCATTATTCATTCTAAATGGGTAAAGGAGGTTTAGAACACGTGCGCTGTGACGTCACCGTGCGTATGATGTGCAGTTGTGCAGTTGTATTCGTTCAGGATAACATGTAAGTACTAATATAGTAACAATTCAAACATTACAATCATAAAGAGAAAAGATTTAACGTTAACGACACTATTTTATAACTAACACTGCATTATTCGTTAAAGAGCTAAAATAATCTCCTAATATTATATTAATTATGTGTATCTTTGAAAAACAACAAGTTTTTCAGCTAATAAATCATACGTACTACAACTCAACGATATGTTAATTGGTATTATTATTATTTTCAATAGGCGTTTCTCTTAGTTACGTGTGAATTAAATGTTTGTTTGTCATATTAAATAAAGCGGTACAACCTGTCGGCCACAAACACAAACAAATCTTATAAATTCATACATGTGACTATACATACAGACGGCTACCTATACAGGTGACAACATTAAAAGGTGCATACGTATACAGGAGTTTGTGTATAAAAGTGGGTAAATATATAGGTGACTACATGTACAGGTGACTAACTGTATAGGTGACAAATCAATAAAACTGATAAACCTATATTGATATCATAAACTTGATGGGCTCATATAGGTGACTCATTATAGATATAGATGCCTGCGTATAGAGGTCAACTACGTATACAAATCACTGCTTTATACAATTATTTACACTTTTGACTAATTTGTTCACTTTGTCTATGTGTACAGTTAGTTACGTATACATATGATATACCTATTCATGTGACTACCGACACATCCAGGTGACTATCTATACAGGTGATAAAATATACACGTGACTATGTATACAGGTGTATGAAACTGTCTACATATATAGGTGGTTACGTATACATGTGTCTATGTCCACAGGTGACTAAATATACATGTTGGTGTAATCGTGTTGCTACGTATACTAGTGAATAGAGGTGATTAAGTATACATGTGACTACCTATACAGGTGACTTAAACCTTTAACTGACTTACATTTACAGGTGTCAAGAGTATACAGGTGACTAAAAATGCAGGTAATACATGCTCATCTTGAGCACTATTAAAATACATCACATCGTGTCAACAGCCTTGATTTCGCTAAACTCTCGTAAACTCTCACTAAACGTGTAATCTCTTGTAATCCTGTTTTTCCATTTCATCGAAATACATTAGTGCTGTCAAAGTTTGTTTATTTCTAAACATTACACTTTCTCATTAGTTTTACTTTAATTCGGTTTTCTAGACGCTAAGAGTAGGTAATTTTATGAGATGCATTTATATAATTTGTTCTAACAATTTTCCCGTTTCTTTATGTAATGATAAACTTAATTCCATTCTCTAATCTTTCGTAGCTAGCCGCTAGTAGCGCTAATGTGTCACAAGATTTTATAAACCTTAAAAGAAATGAATACGTTCAATGTAACTTTATTTATTTTAAAACAGTTTTTGTCTAATCTTTTGCGGGTAGAAAGTGAAACTATCTATTTTATTGTTATTTACAAATCTAGGCTATTATCTCAAATTTTAATATCCTAAACAATATTAATTCATTAAATTAAAATTATAATTAAATAACTCATTAAATTTATCTCATTCTAATTTTTACTATCTATGTTTCTAACCTAGTTCAGTTTAGTATATACAATATCAAGAGCACAGTGCTACAACATACTACAATGAAATTATTGAAAACAACTCCACAAATACCACAAAATAATCAAAAACAGCTTCTAATACAAGTTAACGAAGATTAAACCCATATGTACATTTTCATGTCGTCTTATCATCAGATATGTATCCCGTGCCTATGTCCAAATACTTTAGTCATATTGTAATAATAAACAATGCGTTACAGTCATTATGCCATTCGTTTGAGTGAAATACAGGTGTAGATTAGGTTTAGTGACGAAGATGATTTTCCATGATTTTTCTACATATATCCCCTGCGCAGGCGCTAACACTTAGATAGTCTTGTAATTATAACCAATGCTATACATACGTTAAATCATTTGCTTGAGATGTGTACAAGGGTATAACAGCTTTAGTGAAGAAGGTGATTTTCCGTGTTACCCAATACATGTATTCTCTGCGCATGCGCAAATACTTAGATAATCTTGTAATATTAGGCAATGCTATACATACGTTAAATCATTTGTTTGAGGTGTGTACAGGGGTATAACAGCTTTAGTGAAGAAAGTGATTTTCCGTACTACCTAATACATGTATTCTCTGCGCATGCGCAAATACTTAGATAATCTTGTAATATTAGGCAATGCTATACATGCGTTAAGTCATTTGTTTGAGATGTGTACAAAACTATAACAGCTTTAGTGAAGAAGGTGATTTTTCGTGTTACCTAATACATGTATTCTCTGCGTATGCGCAAATACTTACAGAGTTTAGTCATATTAATCATTGCGCTACAGTCATTAGGTCATTTGCTTGAGAGGTGTACAAGTGAATATTATCTCTAGTGAAGAGGGAGATTTTTCTTAGTACATGTACCCCCTGCCTATGTACAAATACTTTTGTAGTTTAGTAATAGTAAGCAATACGATACAATCGTTAACTCAATTGTTTGAGAGTTTTGTGTGATAAAACTTAGGTGTGTTGTGTAATAGTAAACAAAGCGTTACAACCGTTAAGCCAATCATTGACAAACACACAACACATACACACACACGCGCACACACGCATGCACACATACCCATACAAACAATTATTATATATTATTAAATATAGCTGAGTAAGTTAAATTGACCGTTTCTAACTAAAATAAGCTCGCACACACACACACACACACACACACACACACACACACACACACACACACACACACACACACACACATTTAATTTAAAGGAACACACTTTCTACTAAACAAAATTAATCTCACGGCATTTCAACTTTGATTTTAGAACCTGTTACGCTGCTACTAAGTGGAGAACGGGTAAGAGCTAAACATAATGGCTGTAAGGCTTATTTCTAGTAATGAATCATATGTAAAAAAGTTCCGTATGTACGGAAATAGTTTTTTGTTCAAATTTAATATACCACTTGACGATGTGGAGGAAATTGAGTGGATTAAAAAAGGGCTTGCCGATATTGTCGACAGGATGAAATCAGACACGAATGAGGAGGATCAACTAGGGTTCACGATGACAAGTTTAAATTTCATAAATCGAGAACCTGGCTATGTTGCATTCCGTCAGGTTGATCAAATCACCTCTGATATACTTTGGCAAGTATTTGGTGGGATTATTCAAAGTAATTCGACAGGTTTTGGTTCGAGTGACACCTTCAAGATTACCTGTACCAAAGTCAGAGTACCACGGGGTCGAGGACGTATAGCGCCTATTAATAGCTACGATGAAGAGTGTCGCAGGAGAAGAGGAATAGTGGTTATTAAAAATACCGACTCGCTCCCGTGTTCGCTTGTTTTTGCAAAAGCGTACGTCGACAAAGATCCTGAATATCGTGACATCAGACGCAACGTGAAAAATATACAGACGATCAAAGCTCAACAGTTAAGGAACAATGCCGACGTTCAGACATCTGATGATTTACAAAAATTTCAAAATTTTCTCTCTGGATATAAAATTACAGTGTATAAGTACGGAAACAAAGGACGTGACATTTTATTCGAAGGTGACAATGCTGGGGGGAAAATAAACTTGTTGTATCATGACGGACATTTTAATGTCATTACCAGTTTGACATCGGCATTTCATTGTGATCATTATTGTGAATCTTGTCATACTCCGTTTAACGTCAACCATCACACATGTCCTCAACCAGCAAATAGAAGTGGGCGTGTCAGACCAGGTTTCTATAATAACTATGAAGAGGAATGTCACGAAAGGAGAGGTATCGTAGTGATTAAAAATTCCGATGCTCTCTGTTTACCTCGCTCGATTGTTGTAGGAAAAGCAAATGTCGACAGAGATAATGAATATATTGCAATAAGAAAAAACTACGGTAATATACAGACATTGAAAGCACAGCAGTTGATGGTCGCTGCAGGAGTTCAAATTTCCGACAAGGGCTCTGGTCTAGAGGAGTTACAAAAGTTCCAGACTTTTCTCAGCGGCTATAAAATTACTGTGTATCAGTACGGCAGTAAGGGTCGGTCAGTTTTATACGAAGGAGAAAATGCTGAAAAGAAAATCAATCTTATATTTCACAACGATCATTTCAACGTGATTACAAGTCTGACATCTGCGTTCGCTTGTGTTTACTATTGCGAAACCTGTCATACTCCTTTTGATCATCGTGTGAAGCACAGGTGCTCGGTAACATGTTACTCTTGCAAACGGTCTCCCCCATGTACTCAGATTGACAGTAGAATTGATTGTAGCGCTTGCAATAGACAGTTTATAAACCGTAACTGCTTCGCAAATCATCTTGTTGATGTTTGTAATTCCATAAAAAAGTGTTCATCATGTATGAAAGTAATATATCAGTCTAATCGCAGTTCACTTCATGAGTGTGGTGAGGTCTATTGCAAGACTTGCAAATCATATATGCCTTCATCAACTCATGCTACATGAAGGTCGATTCCCGTAGTCCTATGAAGAAAGATTTCCTCTTTGTATTCTTCGATCTGGAAACCAGACAAGACGAAAATATTCAGAACGAGGATACTAAGGTTCATCGAGTTACCTTGTGTGTTTCTCAGCAGTATTGTTTCCGTTGTATAGAAGGACATTCTTGTGAATGTTATAGAACTAGTGTCTTTAAAGGGGATCCTGTCGATGAGTTCATGACATACGTGATGAACGTGAGGAAACAGTACAAGAAAGTAGCTGTTATAGCCCGTAATGGCCAGTGTTTTGATTTTCAGTTTATACTGAAGTACGTACTGGAAAAGACACAATTTACACCCACTCTGATCACGCGTGGGACAAAGGTGATTCTAATGGAGATTGATAACACAAAGTTCATCGATTCCCTAAACTATATGCCCATGGCCTTATCTAAACTGCCCAAGTCTTTCGGTCTTCCGCCAGAAAAGAAAAAAGGCTACTTCCCCCACCTCTTCAACACGCTGGAAAACCAGTCGTATGTTGGCCCTATCCCTCCTAAAGAATTCTATTGTCCTGATTCTATGATGGCCAAAAATAGTTATGATCATTTCATTAACTGGCACGATGAACAGATGAGTAACGGATATGTGTTTGATTTCCAGAAGGAGATAGTCGAATACTGTTGTTCCGATGTTGAGATCCTGGCTTTAGCTTGCATAAAGTTTAGATCGATATTTTTGAGCATATGTAATGTGGACCCCTTCCTCGAGGCCGTAACCATTACCAGTGCTTGTAACCATCCGTTTAGAAGAAACTATTTAAGACCCAATACCATTGGAATTGTTCCTAAAAGAGGATACAGACTAGTAGACAGACAATCAGAAATAGCTCTGCAATGACTGACTTGGTTAGAAGATCAGAGAGGAATTCGTATTGAACACGCAGGCAGAGGACGTGAGGTGAAAGTAGGAGGTTTGAGAGTGGATGGATATTTCGAAGGAGAAATATTTGAGTTCCACGGATGCTACTGGCATGGGTGTCCCAAGTGCGTCTCTAATGGACGTGACGAGCCTTTAGAAGATGATCCTTCCGACACATTTAATTTACGTTTAGAGAGGACGAGGGTCAAATCGGCTAAACTCTCCAATGTCGTGGAGATGTGGGAGTGCGAATTTAAACAGATGAAAAAAGGAAACACGGCCATGACCTACCTGGACACACACCCCATTCTGAACAAAGCACCTCTCAATCCACGTGATGCATTTTTTGGAGGGCGAACAGGAAACACTAAATCCTATCACGCGTGTAAGAATGATGAGACTATACATTACGTTGATATATGTTCGCTCTATCCTTGGGTGTGTAAGTATGGAAAGTATCCTATTGGCCATCCAAACGTACACGTGGGTGACAATGAGTGCAGACAACGTGGAATAGACGCTGAAGGACTTTTGAAGTGTAAATTCCTTCCTCCACGTGCTCTGTATCATCCTGTGTTACCTATTAAACTTCATCAGAAGTTAATGTTTGTCCTCTGCAGAGCATGTGCACTCAAACTGAGCACAACCGAGTGTGACCACAATACCGAAGAACGAGCGTTGGTAGGAACTTGAACCATGGACGAAATAAGGAAGGCTATAGAAAAAGGTTACACTGTATTAGAAATGTACGAGATGTGGGAGTACGAAGTAGCTAGTTTCGACAAGGGTAATGACCTCTTTGTCGAATACATTAATCAATTCTTGAAGATCAAACAGGAAGCTTCAGGATATCCCGGGTGGTGTGTCAATGAAGAGGAGAAACAGAATTATGTCAGTGATTATCTCAACCATGAAAACATAAGATTGGAATCCATAGAGAAGAACGAAGGCCTTAGATCCCTGGCCAAGTTGATGTTAAACTCGTTTTGGGGAAAATTTGGACAAAGGGAAAATCAGACTAAAACTAGAATATTTCGTCAGCCGTCCGAATTTTTTAAAATGATGAGATCACCATCTATACAGGTAAACAATATTCAAGAAATCAATGACGACGTGATCATAGTTAACTGGCAATTCGTAGAAAACGATTGCGATCCCTTATCTATTGCAAATGTTGTAATTGCTGCATACACTACAGCTCAGGCAAGATTAAAACTGTACGAACATTTGAACGATTTGGGGAGGCAGGTATTGTATTATGACACTGATAGTGTTATATATTTTCACAGACCTGGAATGCATAAGGTACAAACAGGTGACTACTTAGGACATATGACTGACGAGCTTGCTACATACGGACAAGGATCATACATTACAGAATTTGTATCGGGAGGTCCAAAGACTTATGGCTTCAGAGTACTCTCTACAGCTAAAAACTCAATAGAGACAGTCTGCAAAGTAAAAGGACTGACTTTAAACCTTCGCACATCTGGTTTGGTTAATTTTCAATCTCTAAAATCAATGGTTACAGACAAAGACGAATCCTTGGAGGTGCCCGCTTCACGTATTCGTAGAACAAAAGATCGTGAGGTGGTTACTGTTGAGGAATCGAAACAGTTTAAAATAACAGGATTCAAGAGAAAAAGGGAGGGTAGTTATGACTCCTTTCCTTATGGTTATAATAAAAAAGTACGACGTACATAAGCGTACGATCAGTTCAAATGAGTTTTAAATTTTCCACGTAGACCATTTTTTAAGGGTAACATCAGAGCAAATGTAAATTATTTTTATTTCTTGGCTGAAAAATTTCATAAACGGTGTTTGAGATCCCCGTTAAAAAGGAGATACGTAATTATTAATAAATCGAGTTTGTACAGTGTGATCTTCATCCTGTCTCTTGCTACCAAAATTAATTTTTCCGTAATCAAAGGCAAGACAGAAAGCTTAGAGATTAAGTCACGTTGTGTAACACGATAAGGTTATGCATGAAAGGTCAAAATCAGTGTATTATTATACAATAAGTTAATTCTTGTGTGTCTGGGTCACTGGCGTGGAGTTAATTCTTCCGTAAACCTGTGTGTGTGAGTTGAACCTGTGTGTTTGGGTCACTGGCGTGGAGTTAATTCTTCCGTAAACCTAGGTGTGTCTGGGTCACTGGCGTGGAGTTAATTCTTCCGTAAACCAAACTGTGTCTGTGTCACTGGCGTGGAGTTAATTCTTCCGTAAACCTGTGTGTGTGAGTTGAACCTGTGTGTTTGTCTGGGTCACTGGCGTGGAGTTAATTCTTCCGTAAACCTAGGTGTGTCTGGGTCACTGGCATGAAGTTAATTTTTCCGTAAACAAAGACAAGTATAATATAAAAAATTTAAAAAAGGAAAATTAAAAAAAGAAAAATTAAAAAAATAAATAAAAAATGATTATCTGATTTTTGATACCTGAAGTGTTAACCTTAAAGTAGATTTGCGCATCTAACATAGTTACGTGCCGTCAACGAGATTTAATTGATACTTCTTGCTTTCGTTATTGCCGGGAAGCTAATTTTTAGTAAACAAAAGTGATTAATCTGTACTTTTAATCACGTTGTGTAGTAAAATTGGTTTATTCTTGTTCTATGTGTTACCCTAAAACATGTTTTACTATTGATAGTACAAGTAATGTAAACACAGCAATAATAAAAATTTTCAAAATTGATGCTCATTGCAAGCGCTTTTCAAACTAAGCTCATGCAATAAGCTAACCTGGTGATGTAGGCCTACAAGGGGGTGTCCGCCAGGTAAAAAAACGGACAGCGCATCGAAGGCTATACTTCTAGGGTGATGGGGAAATTTGCCTATAAAGCTTTGTCTTTTGAAAAATTATAGTCTATATTATTGCTGATGAAATACCTCATAATTTATGTTTACTTAGTTTTAAGTTACTCTGTGTTTACCATAGTCCTACGTATACAGGTTTTTCTAAAACAATTACGTTTCAGGAATAATTCTGAAGGCAGAAATAATATCCAGGTTTTTAACCACAGCTTGTTATCTGATTACGGAAATAACCGGTCGTATCCGATTGTATTTATAAACTGCGGTTAGTTTGTATTTTCCACTCTGTCTGAACCTACCTCTCTTAAAAGTTATTTGTCTAATGTAATAGTAAACTACAGATGTAGAACAAGAAGATGGAGGAAGTGGCGGGGCTGTACTTGGGATAAGCGGTGGCTCGAATCAATGCTGTATGTATTTTAGCATGGAATCTGACGGAGTCTGTCGGGAATGTTCCAGATATCAGTGCAATATCGGTATCTTAAGGGTAGGGAAAGTGGCGGGGCTGCACTTTCTTTTTGACGACTACCCCGTACGAGATAACATTGATCATGACGGTTTTGAGGTCATCGGTTTAGGTAGTTGAAATGATACAAGGAGGTCAGTCTTTTTTTATGGGAGGTATCCGAGGTCAGCGTCTCTGTGGGGTGTATTTGCAACCCTTTTTCCGTAGGGGTGTGCAGGTCTGAGCAGCCCTCTTTTTCGTTGTTTTTCCCATTATAAAAGCTAGGAAATACCCACGACAGAGCATGCAGGAGCTCCGAGACTAGCCTTATGCTAAGAGATATTTGAGTTATTATAATTTCACCTATACACATAGCGGTTAGGAATGCAATTATCTAGATAACAATAAACTTGTATATTTGCTACACACAATATTACGCGTTACAGAGAATCGACCTTGTTATTCGGGAACAGACATAGAGTTTGGTGTACTGATATTCATCCTCTTCACACATCTCCCTCCTGTGGATGCGCCTGCAGCAGTGCGTGTGTGTGTGTGTTGCGTGTCATCGAATTACCAGACACCACTATTTCTTAGGTTAGGACACTACAGCGAGATGCCATCTTGTTCGCGCGCTTATGGGCGCCGCCATCTTGTTCCCGCGCTTATGGGCGCCGCCATCTTGGAAAGGGGTTGGGGTAGCAAATCCGGCTTTCCTATTGGCTCCCGCCCAAGCGCCCCACCTCAACTAAAGCCTTCTCTACTGGAGGGTTTTAATGATGCTGAGTCTTGTACTGTTATCGGACGTCAGTGGAGATGATCGGGTAATGATCTACGGAAGTAGGAAATTTTAGAATTGTGGTAAAATTATCAGAAGGCAAATAAAACAATAGAAAATGATCACTCGGGGGGGGGGATTTGTGCTGAGTCCGGTACCGTAATCGAGCGAAAGTGGGGATGCACGGGTGTTGCTCTATGGGAGTAGCAAGTGATGAATGGTAAAAGCCTAAAAAAGACTAGAAAATGATCTCTAGGGGGGGTTTAATGGGGCTGAGTCCGTCATTAAAAGCTAATGGGAATATGAGGGTGTGGTTCCACGGTAGTAGAAAGGGTGGTTAATTTTTATGAAAATGTAAGATACTAGAAAAATGTCTAGTAAATTAATACTCTGGGTTTGTAAGGGGTGACTCCAATTTCGTCATCGAAAGTCAAGGATAACGCACGTGTGAGTTTTCGAGAGTGCGATTCCAGACACTGTTAATAAATAGCGGGAAAGTGTGATTAGCCATATTTTTGGAAGGGAAGATAAGAGGAAGCTGGGCGCAATCATAAATATTAGATTATTCATTCCTATCATCAGCTGTCGTAATCTGTAAGCATTTCACTTTTGTTCTGGAGTCTTGCTGGTGAACAACCAGAATATTTAGCCTGTTTCGTCTTACTAGTTTCTGTTGTGAAGTGGAAGACCTAACCTAATCGTGGAATAATAACATAACATATATTTTTTTCATCCAAAAAAGCAAACATTGTTTCAAAAATATAAATAATGTAGCAAAGAAAGGACACGTAATATACAAAATTGTGTATATATAATATGAAATTAAGAATTGAATAATAATTGTAAATTTTATATTACTTATAACACTAGTTAACTAAATGACTAATAAATATAAAACGAGAAAATCTATTAAAAGGAAAATCTTGTATTTAAACAAGTATTAATTTGTCTTTCCCTATATTTAAATAGAGAAAAAATAATGTAACCAAAAAAATGTAAACCTAAAAACTAATTAATTAATGAAGAAGTAGTTTTAAAAAACTTCGGTGGCGGTAAAAACATTGAATACGACTTCATTAATACAGAAATTGTGGCTGAAACTGCAGACACACCTGGCAACCAACACCACCTATAAGTGCCTATCAAGCCCATGCCACGGGGATTAGCAAACACTGTGTCTGTGTGGTGTTCAATTTCTGCGACGAATGAATGTAAAGGCCAATTTACATCTGTTCTAATTTAGCTTAGACGTAATGGCTATACATTTCTTACTTTATTTCAATAAACTTCTTCGATATATTGTATCACCCTTACCTCAGGTAGGTAAAAAGAAAAATCTACCTATATTGTACATTGTAAATATAAGAAGGCTTTTATTTGGTCGAATCTCATGTAATGTTAATTTTTTGTTCACGTAGGCCCATTGAACACGTCTATATTTTATAGGTTCAATTGAGTACAAATTACCATTTTCGGGTAAAAAAAATTAAATATTGAAATAATAGTATTTCTGTACTTACGACAGCCAAATGTAACAAAAAAAAATGTTTTATTTTTCTGTGAGCATATGCTTTAAAAGGGTGCATATAGCATTCTAACAAGGAGTAAAATTTTCACGAATATATGACATTTACACATTTTATGCCAATATACACATTTTATCAAGATAAGGGCAAAACATTTTAATTATTTATTTAAGGATTCAGGTATCATAGGTGGTTTTCTGTCAATAAAACTAGAAAGCAGTTCAGGTGGTTTAAGCAATGGTAAATATTTAAACTTCTTTCCTTCTACATCTCTAAAGAATATAATATTATGTAAGGATATAGTTCTTCCCAATGTATATTGCATTGCAGCTAGGCATCACGGTGAAAAACGCTTTCGGTAAGCAATGTAATACATCTGTTTTATTTACCAACCATATTTGATTTATCATAAGTTGTTATAGGTACAATTGTGTTTGAGTAAAGACCTATTTTTTTCTAAAAGTTCTTCTTTAACTACATTCATTAAATTTACCTGGTAGTCGTTGTTGGCAGGTTAAAAAATTTATTTAATTCCTCCCTTACATATTTTCCGAAAGGATGACGTTTCACCTTGATTGTGAGGTTACTTTCATCAAGACCCGTTGAATTCACCTGAAAATATATCTGATAAGATTTAAATATATTTTAATCTTCTTCTTTAATTCTATCTTTAACCGTATCCCTCCTGCCTCGCATATCTACAATTTGATTTATTATTATTATTATGGTGAAAAAATTTACAAATATTTTGGCGAATATAGCTGAGGAACCAGTCTTTAAAAACTAGCTGTGAAATAGCGTTATGCAGAGTGTCAGAATGAAATTAGTCACTATGATGGTATTTCTTGTTAAAAAAACAAGACGTAAAAGATAATGACTGTTTTGTAGATTTTTTTCACTTTAAAAAATCTCTCCGCTCTTCGGTCGACATGTTACATACATTTTTATAGTTAGTATCAGAATGATTTTAGTTCGTTCGGCTGTGTCTTATCTCAAAACAAAGTCTGCTAATACTCAATCACTTCTCAAAACTGTCTCCTTTGTTTATATATTTTACGAATCCTACCACTAGCAATACCAGTTAATAAATAACTCCTAATTACAAACTTAATATTTCAATTTGAATATTCTCTATTCTTCGTTGATAGAAAATTACTTCAGTTAAGCAACTCTAACCAAGTGCTTATAAAACTTTTTGTAGTCAATCTTTAGACGTTGATAAACATAAATATTTACTACCGATGATCACGGTAATTTTTCACTATACTTAAGATTCACTGATATTTTACTGATAATCTCGTTTTATTTTTATGGTAGGCAAACAAAAAGACTATCTACGATCAAATTATTGGGCGTCCTCATAAAGGTTACAACGGGTATCGGCATTTCTTTAGCTATAATTGCCGATACTTAGTATGGTATTCATATCATATGGTATCCTCGCTAGCAAGAGTCAGTACAGTAGTCTTGAAGAGCCAAGCAACATTAATTTATGTATGTACTGTAATCAATAAAGTTTTACATACGTATTTTGTCCATTCTTAATTATAGTATTAGGGTTCAATAGAACTCCTGTTTTTTCTAGTGTACAGGAAGCTATTTCCGTGTAATCCAAGTTTTCGGTAATCCGACGGTGTCTCGGTCCCATCTACCTTGAATTATCCATGCACTACTGTATTTCTTTCCTTACCAATGATCACCGTACTTGAAACAGTTTTTCATGCAACTCTAAAGTGAGTGAAAGTCCCATAGACATTAAAGTTACTCTTGGGACTAGAATATTGAGAATAAACATAATAGATTTATTACATTCCTTACCGAAAACATTTTGATTCCTAGCTACACTGCAATATACATTGGGAAGAACTATATCCTTACATATAATCTTCAGAGATGTAGAAATAAAGAATTTTAAATATTTACCATTGCTTAAACCGCCTGCAGTGCTCTCTAGTTTAATTGGCATGTTAACAGCTATGATACATGTATCCTTAAATAAGTACTTAAAATGTTTTGCCCTTATGGTCATAGGTGTATATATCCACGTGTTCTTTCTTTGCTACATTATTTATATCTTTCAAACTATTTTTGAGTATTTTGGATGACAAAAATATATATAATGTTATTAGTGATACAAATGATGTTGCATGGCCTATAAATAACGCTAATTCTTTAATACCTTGGTCATTCATTTGGAAGAGTTGAGAAAATGTTGCCAAGTGTTTCATTAGAGTCCTCGTTGTAAGTACTTCAGGAATTTGTTAACAAGCTATTTTAGCATGCTTTCGTAAAACTTTATAAATAATTATGGGGTTACTGGTATTTGTGTTTGCAAACACGCAAGTGTTATCGTCAAGAACGGAATTATTTCTTCAACTTATTAGCAAATAAATATAAAATCCTAATATAAAAAAATCTCATGAAAATTGACACTCGGTAGTTTTTGAGATTGTACCACTCCCATTATATTACTTCTGTCAATTCCTTCAAACATACACTGTTGGTTCGCTGGAAAGGACATACAGCTGTGGATTCGTGACCTTATCTTGGATATAACTATGCTATGTATTTACAGATACAATTCTGATATGGAAACATAAACACCCGACACTCCGAAAGCCATTCTGACGCGTTTGTTTATTTGTTGACCAAACTTATCTTAATGTTCCGGTCAATGCATCTCGTACTTTTCCCTTGGTGCTCTTAGATACTATAGGATCGATAAAGTATTTATTTTTTAACTTAACTTGCTTTTCAAATTAATTGTCATAGCATCTCTTTCCGATTTTAATAATCTAAAAGTGATTATTATTTGCTGTATATATTACAATTTGGTAACATTACAAACACGTTAACACTTGTCTGCAACACATGTATCAACAGATGTAACACTTGATATGGCCTACGCCATATATATTCACTAAACGTTAATACCAATGTATTCAATAAACATATTAATAAAATAAAATATAGACTACCAGCGGCTAAAGTCGAGGATAGAAACAAATGTTTCCGTCTTTATACGACTATTTTGACGCTGGGAGAATACGATAAATTATTTACGTTTACGCCGTATGAGAGAAAGGGATGGAAAAGATAGAATGCAGAAGTCAGTTTTTCGGGCCTTCGTCCACGAGAGTACTTGTCGAGTGCGAGCCTTTATCTTTGTTTGGCTTGGACCTATGTTTGTTTACACCAGACAGTTTGATATCGTAATATAAACTGACAACACTCGCACAGATGTCATTTAGGTTCATGTATACAATACAGAGATTAACGAAAGATGATTCAGTATTTATTGACCTTTAACTACCGTCCTGCAATTTCTGTCACATTAGTACTGCCGTTGTAGCTCACAGGCACGAAATGTCTAAGTGTGATTTATTGTGTGATTATCTTGCATTTACTTTATAAAAATTGTTTTTGAATATTCTGATTGCATGTGACTAGGGTAAACGTAGTTTTATGAGATTAGTTATATTTTATTTACTAATTGAAAACTGTAGTAAATAAAACCTTCTACAGATTTTAGCGCAGTTTAGCTAAAAAGACTTATAATCGCACGATAATTAACATACACTAATTATTTCTTGTTCACTGATTGTACACACTTAACTTTATGTACAAGATAACATTTGACACATTATAAGCTTTATTTATGGAAACTGGCATTAGAAATAATAACTCAATTTTGACAGCAATATTTACACAGCGGCTCAGAACATTCTAGACATATTGGCTGTTCAAAGTCAGCTTACAAAGTGTAACTAGTCCTTCTATTTTTTGTTGCTGGACAAATTCTACATTGTTTATAACAATTTATCTATAAAAATAGAAACATTTGTAAATTTCTGGAGGTTTCAGTTTTTCGAAATCATCTTCATCGTCTGATGCACTTCGTTGATATTCTGTATCATGATCTTTTACTAAATTACTTCTGCACTCTGTTGCACAATTCCCCTATTCTCTTTGATGCCGTCTAAAAGTTGGTCATTAGATACAGCACCTGAATCACTGTCTTCTTCGGCTAACCCGTCACTGATGGTCAGGCACGATGACGGTAGTTAAAGGTTAAGCTTGGAATTTGTAGATATGGGCATAATAGGTTTTCTGGATATATAAGCTGATCAAGATAAGTCGATGAAATGATTTATCTCATTCGGGTCAACAAATTCTCTTTGTCGTTTATTTTAAGTTGTATAAAGTTTGAAAAAATATAAGGTCTACTTATTTATAGTTTTTTTATTTACGGTTATAGTAGAAATTTTTCATTAACGGATGGTTGAAAAGTCATTCCGCTGCCCTCGCTAACGATACCATCCTTTTTAAAATAAAAAAAGAAAATAACACGAAAAGAGAGAAAATTCATTACCCGAAGAAGAATGAGAAGACAAACATAAATGTTTAGATAGTCTAAGTAAAAATGGAAAGAAAATATATGACAATTAGGTAGACAAAATACATTTTAAAAAAAATTAAATAAAAAATTTGTAAATATAAAATTATCAATTTGGGACAAACGGTTATCTTTTCAAGTTGAATCGTTCAAGCATACAGTCTTTAAAATTCTTAAAGCCCATGGACAGGCTGCATTGAAACACTGCTCCAAGCTATAAAGATTAGTTTGACAGACATGACGTAAACAAACGTGCTAGAACTGCTGTCGGAGTGCCGCCTGTTTATATTTTCATGTCACAAACATTTATGTAAATAGATGTAGCACAGCTTCTGTCCAATACAAGGTCGCGAACCCGACTCTTTCTTTTGGTTATGTTGCATACGGTAGTTGGAAACATGCCAATTTCGGGCGATTTATTGTCAATGGGATATATTACCCCAAATCACCCCTTGGTAACCCAGGACATCTTATTTTGATGACAAGGGACTAGGCCCTTCGAAAATCTTCGAATGCCCATTTTTGGGCAATATTTTAGATTCTGGCAAGTTTTACCTCAATTCACCCACAGCGACACCCGCAGTCCTATCCCGGATTGTACATGGCCAACTTCGGTGCTAGGATTAGACTCAGCATCATTGAAAACCCCCAGTGATCATTTTATAACGATCTCTTGGCCTCTGACCTTTTTACCCCAATTCTCCCTTCGCTACTCCCGTAGAGCCCACACCCGTTAATCCCTGGTGTCTTTCGATGACGGTATTGAATTCAGAATCCTCAAAAGCCCTAATGTAGTTATTTATCCGACAATTTCACCCAAATTTATCCCTTTGGTACTTGTGTAGAACCATCGCAGTACATGTCCTGCGACGGCATTCAATTCAGCCTCCTCAAAAACCTCCGAGTGGTAAATTTCAAGTAATTTTTTGACTTTTGACATTTTTACCCTAAACCATCCCTTTGGCACTCACGTAGAGTCACATACGTCCATCCCCGGTGACTTTCGATTACGCCATTGAATTCAGCACGCTCAGAAACCCCCGAGCGGTTATGTTCAAGCGATTTATTTTACTTCTGACATTTTCACCCCAATTCACCCCTTTGGTAACTGGCGTGGAACCACACCAGTGGATCCCCGGTGACTTTCGGTGACGGCATTGAATTCCGAATATTCAAAAATTCCCGAGTTCTTATTTTCTAGTACTTTTTTGACTTTTGACATTTCTACTCCAAATCATCCCTTTAGTACTAACGTAGAGTCACAACCGTCCATCCCCGGTGGCTCTAGATTCCGTCATTGAATTTAGCATCCTCAGAAACCCCCAAACGGTCATTTTCCCGCGATTTTTAGGCATCTGACATTTTGACCCTAATTCAACCTCATTGGTGCATGGGTTTAGCCTCACCAGTACATCCCCGGAGACTTTCGATGACGGCATTGAATTCAGTATCCCCAAAAACCTCCGAGCGTATATTTTCCAGCGATTTTTTCACTTCTGACATTTTCACCCCAAATCACCCCTTTGTTACTCGCATGGAACCACACCAATGCATTCCCGGTGACTTTTGATGACGGCATTGAATTCCGCCTCATCAAAATTCCCGGAGTTGTTATTTTCTAGTATTTGTTTGACTTTTTACATTTCTACCCCAAATCATCCCTTTGGTACTTACGTAGAGTCTCATCTGTCCATCCCCGGTGACTTTCGATGGCGGGATTGAATTCAGCATCCTCCAAAACCCCCGAGTGGTTATGTTCCAGCGATTTTTTGACTTTTGACTTTTTCACC
The DNA here is from genome assembly GCA_036971475.1 of Prosapia bicincta. NCBI lineage: Eukaryota > Metazoa > Arthropoda > Insecta > Hemiptera > Cercopidae > Prosapia > Prosapia bicincta. Next base: position 12,626,541 of record JBAIZL010000394.1, on the reverse strand, counting down.
CCAAATCACCCCTTTGGTACTCGCGTGGAACCATACCAGTGCATCCCCGGCGACTTTATGGGACAGCATTAAATTCCGCCTTACCAAAACCCCCCGAGTGGTTATTTTCTAGTTATTTTTTGACTTTTGACTTTTTTACCCCAAATCATCCCTTTGGTACTTACGTAGAGTCGCATCCGGTCCATTCCCGGTGACTCTAGATGACGCCATTGAATCTATCATCCTCAAAAACCCCCGAACGGTCATTATCCCGCGATTCTTAGAAATCTGACATTTTTACCCTAATTCAACCCCTTTGGTACATTGGTTTAGCCTCACTAGTACTTCCCCGGAGACTTCCGATGACGGCATTGAATTCAGCATCCTCAAAAATCCCCGAGCGGATATTTTTCAGCGATTTTTTGACCTCTGATATTCTCACCCCAATTCACCCCTTTGGTACTTTCGTGGAACCACACCAATGCATTACCGGTTACTTTCGGTGAGGGCATTGAATTCCGCCTCATCAAATTTCCCCGAGTTTTTATTTTCTAGTAATTGTTTCATTATTGACATTTCTACCCCATATCATACCTTTGGCACTAACGTAGAGTCTCATCTGTCCATACCCGCGAGACTTTCGATGGCGGCATTGAATTCAGCATCCTCAAAACCCCCCGAGTGGTTATGTTCCAGCGATTTTTTGACTTGTGACTTTTTTACCCCAAATCATCCCTTTGGTACTTACGTAGAGTCACATCCGGTCCATCCCCGGTGACTCTATATGACGCCATTGAATTTAGCATCCTCAAAACCCCCCGAACGGTCATTATCCCGCTATTCTTAGGCATCTGACATTTTTACCCTAATTCAACCCCTTTCGCACCTGGGTTTAGCCTCACCAGTACATCCCCAATGACTTTCGATGACGGCATTGATTTCAGCATCCTCAAAACCCCCCGATTGGTCACTTTCCAGCGATTCTTTGTCCAATTCAAATATATACATTACGTAGTACGATTGATATCGATGTGGATGCCAGCAATGTTGCCAAGTTTGGGGCTGCCATAATGTTAGGGAATGGTTGAAATATACAGTAAATTTATATACAGGAGGCAACTATGCTGCCCCTGGCGGAAATGTTACGAACTTGTGATATACAAACCCCGTTCACTCTGCTATCAATACGAGTACCGTTTGGTTAATACAAATTATTTTTTAAAAATTCAGAACGACCATAGAACTTCCAAATACAGTATAGCTTCAATGAAACACTTCTTTTTACACCTATTGACATGCTTTTTATTTCGATTAATGTCAAAGGGTGTTACATTATCATGGATTACTATGTGGCAGCCGTATACGGCTGCCACATGTACCCGGCTGCCAGTTTGAATGCAAAATGACCAATGTATGGTCTCCGTATTGTTAGCAGGCTGTATATATATATATATATATATATATATATATATATATATATATATATATATATATATATATATATATATATATTTAAATATCGCAATATGTATTCTTGTGTTTTAATGAAGAGCTAAGTCAAAATACAGATACAAGAATTATAATTGAATTTACAATTCAAAGCTTTTCGTTTTCTAACAGTACCAACATCATCACCAATATTCCTGATGATGTTGGTACTGTTAGCCAACGAAAAGCTTTGAATTGTAAATTCAATTATAATTCTTGTATTTGTATTTTGACTTAGTTCTTATATGTACATGTATATATATATATGAGCTGCCTAGAATGAAAGTGGTGTAAGTCCATGATTTATAGTTTTAAGTAATTATGTTTTTTGTGAAACAACCAGTTAAAAAATCTAGCTTATATGTCTTGAAATGGTTTAATTGTATTTTGAATCGTATACAGTCTTAATTTTTTACTGCATCTTTATTTTGCATGAAACCTATATTTAGGCTGTATTATATAGACTTTAGGGACTTACACCATTGTCATTCTGATATGTACAAAGGTTTTATGAAATAAAGTGTCAAGTGGTATTCTGTGAAAGTATTTATTTTACAGAATGTTCTGTCAAAAATACATACATACTTTAAGTTGAGTATAGTTTTTTAATGTTTTAAGCAACAAATTACAAAAAATTTAACCAAAAACAGTTTATTTAAAATATTTGCTCTTTTCCGTTATTATAGACAAAAATGATGCTGAGTCATCTTCAGGAATATTATTTTCGTCTTCAAAATCCAAGGGCAAAGGGCCTATATTTTCTCCATCGCTAGTAGTTGTCAAACTACGGAAAGACCCGTGGTGCACAGGAGGGATGAATTGTAGTAGAGCTATCATATCTGTTTTTTTGTTTATGGACACTGGTCTAACATTAGGACACAACATCTCGTATGGTACATTTTTTAAATTCACTGGTCTTCCTTTCCTTCCTGTTGGAGCGATATTTAATTTTTCGAAATTTATTGACTCTTGGAGAGATTCTTTGTATTTTATGGTGAAAGCATAGTTTTTTTCAATTCTTATCCATTGCATTTTAAGCCAGTTTAGAACCAAATTATTTGTATTTTTTTTCTCCTGCTAATATTCCTCTCTAAATTTTTTGTAGAAAAAATTCTTTACGATTCATAGGGCAAACAATAAATTTGTTTTTACGACGGCAAGAATGTTTTTATACTATACCAGTCTTCAGGCAAATACACAATTTTTCCTTTCGCAGCTAATTCCAGACATCCTAGTTCGGAATCGTTTGGGAGAAACGAATGCCCTAACACTAAATATTTTTGATCAATAATTTCAGTGTCTGTTTCTTTACAAATCTCATTAGAGTTGTATTTATGTTACGATTTTGCCCCGTGCAGTTGTCACTGTAAATTGTTACTCTTTTCTTATGGCGAGCATTTAACTTCAAATGTTTGATTAAACAAGAAACTAAATCCTGGGAACCTCGCGAAGCTATTGTTTCATCCCAAACATAAAAATATCCAGTACCTTTTTCGAAGTCGTGCACCCCAAAATTATAGCAGTAACAATTCCTCTTGTAATATGCATCACTAACAGTAAGAATAGGAAATGGTAGAGCTTTCTGTAAGTCCACACTGCAAACATAACTGTCTTTGTCATTCTTTGTCGGTTTTTCATCTTTATTCATACTGTCTCTGGCAAAGTCAGCTTTTCTGAGGTGCAATTCATGTTCAGTCTTCAACTGTTCTTTTTCTGCATCATTAAGGCCTGGGTTGGAGCATTTCACTTTAAAAATATCACATTTTTTGCAGGTATCCTTTTTAGGTACATAAAAATGTAGATTGAATTTAGTATTAAATACGTATCTGTAGAAATGTTTTTTACTAGACTTTTGCCAGAGGCATTACACTTTTCCACATACAGGTCTTACATTTTTGTTATATTCAAGGCATCACACAAATATTTTCTATGTATAGAATATTTTCTATGTATTTTTCCTTGTATAATGGCTCTGGTAACAAGGAAATGAACTGATTATGGTCCATTACAAACTGAGTATCTCCATCAGATATTTTTCTGGAGGGACAGCCTTTATGACCTCTCATATCTTCACCAGGGACCTTTCCTTCCAGTATCTTCTTAAAGAGCCCTGGCTACCCTTCAATCTGATACACCGAGAGTATTTAAAAATAATTTTTTACATACTGGTACAGAAACACCCTTTTCTGATTTAAATAAATACTTATTGGACCCCCCTCGAACCATACCATTTGCTTTCCTTGATCTTCTTCGTTTTATTTCGTGACGCTGAATAAGACCGCAAATGTAAGCATTTTGCCTTTTAAAATCCCCAATTTTCCAGAAATTTTCAAATGTTAATTTACGTTCGTCTTTTGAGAAATTGTCATTGAACTTCAGTTTGCAGCTGCACGATTGTTTAGAAAATATTTTTTCTTTGATAGTTTTTCCACTTCTGTTCACTATTCTCTGACCACTATTCTCAAGTTGTTTATGATTCTCGGCGATCAAAAGCCTCTTCCGAGTTTTAGGTATGTTTGAATGTTTGAAAACTTCATTATAATATGTTCGAGTATTATCGGATCTCTCAGAATCTGATGTTAAAGCATAGCTCACAATACTATTATTAGGCCAAGGCCTACCGACATCTTGTCCATCCAAAATAAAATCAGGATCAATGTCAAGATCGTGTGTATTATTTTCAAACCTAGAGCTACTATTTAATAAGTTAGATATGTTATTATTCCAAGCGCTTAATTTCATTTAAATATTTAAAACAAATCTATATTCGAAACATAACCTATAAAATATTACTAAAGATTATCTTAATAGCTTAGGTTACAAAAAATAATGTTGGATTTGTGTCTATGGAGGTAAGAAAAGTAAAAACATTTCACGAAAATAGCGGTAGTCGCACGTCCAAACGATTACCCTCTAATGTTACGAAAAACTCTAAAGCTAACAACTAAAATAATCCAATATCATTTAAAACACTGATATGAACAATAAATACACTAAATAATAGCAGTAAACAATAGCTGTTTCTCTGTTATTGGACTTACACCACTTTCATTCTCGGTTGACAGCTGTTTTTGTTAGTTGCTATAATTGGTGCTCCTCCGAGTGGCTAGTTTTTCAACTATTGATTTACAACATTATCATACTAAATAAAAGAGCTCAAAAGGAACTAATTTCTATAACAAACTCAGATTTTAAAATCATGGACTTACACCACGTTCATTCTAGGCAGCTCATATATTTCATTAGGAAATAATGAATTTCAAATATAAACTTTATCAAACCAAGTGCAGTAACCTATACACGCCCTAAGATATTTAAGTGCAATTTTATAAGATTTTATTTGTAGAAAGAATAATTATAAGAGTTTTGATGCATGTATTCAATTTAGAGCTGGACAAGTTAATTTATGTATAACTTCCTTTAAATGTTACAACTTTGAATTAAAAATTAAAGTAAATCTGTCATACTAAAAAACAATTAGCTGTGTATTATTTGTTTCCCTTAGAGTCAAATATCCTGCAGTTGCCTACATCTTAAGTAAACTACAATACTCATGTAAGCATTTCTATACAACTTCCAATAGACATTGCATAGGAAAGGTTAATGTAAATCATTTTATTTTTATTGACAGACCTAAATATCCATTTATCTATTTAATTACCATCTATGTTTCTGAATATCTATCTAATATTATCTATTTATCATTTTCACTACACTAAATGTTTACAAATTATAATGTATTTTTTCAGAAGCGACATTTCGGCTTCGTGGTTTGGAACGACATCTGGTGGAGGTGAGCAAACATTTTACTTTAAACTAAATAAGTTTAGGAACCCATCAAGCTCTCTCAGCTTGTATAGGAGCACACTAAGCCGGAGTCTCTATATCTTGCCGTATACGTTTATAGACTAGCCTTGAGTCTTATTGCCTTTAGTAGCTCCTAGTTGTTTATGATGTACTCTTGCGACTTATCTGTGACGCAATTACAACCTGTGGGATATTTCCAATGCCACCCACATAGATATAGATTTAATTTATAGTAACAATTATTATAAATATATACATAGATATTTTTGAATCACAATATTAGGTGGCAAAATAGAAATCGAATTTCCTTGCAATTTTTCATATCCTTCTCTATACAGTATATGGTGATGGACTATAAGTTTTGTTTGGTTACTGTTTATTTGCTTTCTTTTTATTTAGTTTCTAATTTATGAAACTGGTGGTGGTCTCTAACTTCTCATTCTATCCATCTCTTGTAATGCTTCATTATTGCAAGGAACCTTTCTCTTATAATTGCATATACATCCTATGTATTGAATTTCTAGCTATGGGATTGTTACCTCAATGCCTAAGTGCTGGATCTCAAACACGTAGTCATTCAGTTTAAACGCGTCCAAGACATCAACTTTTACAAATTTAATAATTAAATAAATATCTGAAAAAACTGTGTTAACATGAATTGCCATCCATTAAGGGTTGATAAAATTATTTCATTGGTTGAACAGAAAAGTATTTTTAATAAAAAGATATCATCATGGGCGAGTATCTCTTGATGAATTCAACTAAACTAATTAGTTCGGTGAATAGTCTAAGCTATAACTAATCTGTCTAAACCGGTGTAGATATAGTGTTAGTAAATAGTTAGTGGTTATTTCAACTTGAGTGGCGTTAGTGTTATATTGATAGTGTTATATTACATATTGTACGCGAGAAGGGTGTTGTAAAGTGTAAGGAAATGGAGATCCTGTTTATTGAAACATTTTAGGATGTTAATCAGGAGCGTAGCCAGGGCAATGGTTTGGAGGGGTGCACAACCCGAAGGGACAGATGGCGGAGCTCCCCAGATGAAATTTCGAATATCTTTATCTGTAGAAATCATATATATTGTTATTTTTACACCTAAAATTACAGAATTGTTGGGTCATCGGGAGCTGTTTTGCTAAAAACGTGCGCTGTTTTATAGGTTAATGTTGTTTGCTAATATTATTAGGTTTGAGGTGCACTTGCTCCACTGGTTACGCTCCTGATGGCATTTACTTGTTACAGCTTAATCACAATGACTAAAAAAGGTTTAGATTTTGCATACGTTAAAAACAACCTCTATACGAGCATTTAAAATCATTACATAGATGTACTTTAAAAAGCTGTTGATTCGCATTTAAATTTATTTTTAATAATTATTTTCTATTCACAGAATGCTGAAATGAATGTCTACCCGCTTACATGTTCTTTGTCTCGACCAATCTTCGAAATTACCCCTTTCGACACAACCTTTTCTAAATCTCTTGAAGAACAGGATTATTTCAGGTGAGCAAAGTACAAAATTACTTATTAAAATAAAACAATACACTAAATTGTATGTTGGTCATTTAAAAATTACTTTTTGTTTTAATTTCTAAATCAATATTCATTATTTTTAAATTATTTTATGCTAAGTAAAATGTTAGTTAATAGCAGAGGTAGCAGGCAAAAGTGAATTTTAACCGTTGTATTTCGTGAATAAATGGGGCTGGTGTTTTAATTTATACGGTTTTCGTTAGTATGCTTTTCTTATTTGAAGTAAATCTATCGTCCTTTACAACGTAAAATTTGTGGATGGTGTAAATGTTGTAAATTGTGAAAAACCTATACTTTCCCCGCTCCTTCCCGTCACTACCCTAAATTTGAGCCATCTCCCAGCTCTGTCCGTCCCTCCAAGCTCCCACAATCTTCCTCTCAAAATTCAGCTTACGAAGTTATATATGAAGATGTTTACACTCGTGCATCAATGTTGGACGGTAACTTCTACATCCTGCAGCTCGCGGGGTGGAGACAAAATATAAAAATGTGTGACGTATTGTATTTGACACCATCGTCTACGATTGTTCCAGACATTTTTCACTACAAATGTCTTAAGGCGAATTTAGACTCTTCTTCTCTGAACTTTCTTATTCGAAGATGTTGTTATGATAACTCTATAGAATGTTTGTAATACCGTCGCGTCGTTTCTGAGGGAACAATCATAAGCTCGTAGAAACCAAATGCATTTAGAGGAATCTCTATAGATAAGTGTTTAAATTGGAAATAAAAATCGGTCGCTACATTGAAAGAGACCCCCTCAAATACTTAAACTTAAATTGTACATCACACGCAAAATAATTGAAGTTATAATACATATCGTCAAGTAATTTAAGGTTTGCCTACCCACTCACTTTGAGGTGGACAATTTTCTTACATATGAATATTAAATTTGAAGCGAATATTAAAAAAAGAAATCCTTTATTTTTATTTAAGGTACAGAATGCAAAACTATCACATGTTACTATTCGTAGATATATCTATAGAAAAATCATTGTTCGTAAAAATAATTTGTACTAAAAGTATGAAATAGTGGAGTGTTTGTAAAATTTATCAAGTGTGATGCATTTTAATTCCATACAATTTAGATTAAATAAAAAGAATAAATAATTTAGATAAATTAAACGACACGAAGATACAATAAATTTGTTTATTCTGATTTAGCTGCTACCAGAGTCATCGAAATTCTTCTTGCTTTGACGCCGGCCTAGGATCGGCACCCTTTCGGCCTTATCATCATAATTTATGGGATGTAACCAACCCGCGTCCGTGCACCGCACACGTACATCCCGGGGAACGGAACTACGCCGTTTGCAAAATGGGTTTGTAGCAAACAATGACGGAAGATTTTAACAAACTTAAGTACAACAGAACTGACGTTACTGAGGTTTAACAGCATTCAAAGTCTACCCTTGCATAAATTCTTACGTCATATAAAACATTGCCAGAAAGATTTCTTCCCGGGATGTGTGGAAGAAGACGGTCGAAGCAACAGTGAAAGAAAATTTTAGTGAATAAAAGTTGAGCCAACCAGTAAAAAAGGGCCGACCAGGCAGAAAAATTTAGTAAAACATCAAACCAGTACTTCAAAATTACACCAAAAGTTTTAATCAAAATAAATGATGAGCCTTAAAATGCAAAAGGAATCGAGAATAGAACACATCGACATATTTGTATCACGAAATATAATTTTCAGTCATTTTGTATTATTTCCGTGTTGACTTTTTTTTTTGTCTAATACGTTATTCTAAGTATGTATATACATTTAAAGTTAAAAATATAAAATTTTAAACTTTATAAAAAGACAGGATTCAACCACAAACATCAAGCCCTATTCAAACACCTAATAACTAGAATGTGTAATGAAAAACCTTTCTAAAGAAGGGACTATTTTGTTAATTTGGAAGAGAAGTAGAATACAAACAGTGAAAGGAAGTGAAAATGCAGCTAGGAAGACCATTGGCATTGGAAAATACCAGCAAGAATATATCGTATGATAGGAAAACCCTTATCTAAAATTTTGTGATTGGCGGAAGTTTCAGCAGCAGAGGAGGGGTAGCCAGAGAGAGAAACCGAAGACAAAGTAGGCTGATTTAGGGTGGTATGAGTAGTTAACCCGGGCAATCGTTTCGAACTCCGCTTTTTAAATTAAAGTATAATAGGATCATTAGGTCTGAGGTCGTTTGTAAGGGTAGCCTAATATGTGAGTTTCCCAACCCGTTTAGGGATTTTACACCCTCAATGTTGTCTTTTAACAGAACTTGTGTTGTGTTTTGTAATAATTGAAGTTGGTAAAAAAAGGGCAGTGAAATTTGTATTTCCGATGCAGAAGCAGAACGGTGACTAATTTTCATGTTACCAAGCTTAAATTTTAATTTTTTAAATTGTCCGGTCAAGAAAATTCTAAAGAAATCCAAATTCTAAAACTTATGCTTAAAGTCGGAAATGAATTGACATAGATACAAAAAGTATATAGACAGTGAAATTTATAACCTTGTAATAAATTCGAACTTTTTAATTTTAAAAACTAAATTTGCGGTAACACGTAAAACAGTGAAGAAAGGATGGAGGCAGAAGAGCGCTAACAAACTCAAAATAATACAGAGCGAAGGACTCAATCGGATCACAAAGTAGATCGGCCAAAAAGAAAATTGGGAGTCTGTTCCAAACTATTAACTAAATTTACAAGGAACCTGCTGGAGTTATAAAAGGTTAGAGCTTTCTTATTTCTTTCCAATAAGTATAAAGTTTAATTATTTAAGGTTAAAATGGAAAATAAACAATTTTCTTTTGACGTCAGTTTTCATGAAAATATGTTTTTGAGTATAGTGGCTTTATCGTGTTAAAACGAATAAACCCTGAGACAAATGGGACGGCATACTGGTTTACGTCATAAAACCAAGGTGGCGGTATTAAACTAGTAAGATGGAAAAAAACTTTAAGAAATAAAGTCAAAATTTGAAATAATCACTTCAACCTTAAATAAAGATAATTTATTTTAAATGAGTAAACAAATTATAACAAGAAAATTGTTTGTAAAATGTTGCAAATTAAGAAGTAAATAAATAAAGGGTTTTTTACAAAAATGTCAGAAATACAAGAGGAACCTCAAGATATATAATTGTGCTACTTCTAGGGAACTAAACTGATGGAAATTTGTTTATATAAAATAATTGTTATGTGTAAAGGGTTTTTGATTTAGAAATAAATGTGGTTATAGAAATTTGTATGTAATTATGTTCTTGTAATTTAAAAATTAAATGGTTAGTTGTTTGATAGGAATTAGGGCAGTTGTTAAATCAGTTATAAATCCAATATATACAAAGCCAGTTAGAAATAATGAAAATTTAGGGTCATGCAGAAATGTCAGGCAACATAAATGGAATGTTTGAATTAACTTTTATGTACTTCAAATAAGGGTTTGAAATACTTATATTCATGCTTCACTTAATCTGTTTTGAAAAATAAATTCAATGTTAAGAAGAACCTTTAAAAATAGGACAAAATTAAAAATAATTTTGACTGAACCTTAATATTTTCTTATACCCGGACAATAAATTATAATTTGCTGAGAAATATCAGTAATTTTGGATTTATTTCCAGTTAAAGAATTAGGATTTTAAAAAATTATTAGATTTTATTTTATTTATTATTGTTTGTAGTTTGTATTTAAAGTTTACCACATAGTCCCCAATAACTATACATAGGTATTAAATATATGCATTTAGCATATAGTCAGCTTCTATATTTATAGGAATTTACATTGAAAGCGATGTAAATTCAGAGGAAAGCCGTTGTTTAGCCTAAATGAAATTATTTGTTTCAGTTGAAGATTCACGCATGAACTAATAGAGGTTTACGCGTGCCGCCAGCTGGATCTAAAGTTTTACTCAGGAGAAGAATGACGGAGCGCCTGTAGACACTTGAAAAATAGAAGAACTTGGACTCAAGTGAATGGGAAAGGTAAATTTATTATACTATAAAGTAAATGTGTCTAACTTGATATTAGTGGAACATGCCTGCTTGGCCTCACTTACAACAGAGATAATAAAATGTTCCCACTTAGAGGCTGCAACACAATTTAAAGAGACGACTTCACGGACCTTGAGACTTCACAGTATTGATAGTTGTTTAGTGTGTACAAATCAATTTGTCAGTTTAAAAAGGTTTAACAATTCCTAAACGAATAATAAGACGGTAAAGTATGAGCTTTAAGACAAATCAGTAAAGAATAATGGAACTAACGCTTTATGTTGTTCCTCACCCTACTATAGCAAAAGTACTTTTATAGCACAATAGTATTCCCTAATGAGAACTGCCTTACTGCATAGAACTGCCTTACTGCCAAGGGCGTTTATATTGTGCACTTGTGACGCGTTATTGTGGTAATATATATTTTACCAACATGTATTTCAGTAAAGTTTATCAATCTACATCTTGTGAGATTTTGTAATCTTTTCAGTTTATTTTCAACCTCTAATAGTTGTAAGGTCAGTGATCCCATGGCTCGCGCGTTTAACGTCGTCGGTTTATTATCTTTTGTTTTACAATAAGCTTTTTTGTACGTTGCTATTTTTTTATAATGCTGCGGTTTTAAAAATCTCGACTAAAATAGCATTTGTGATTACTTTTATATTACATGTTCCTATAAATTACTTCTTCTCGTAGATAACCATTATTTACTTGTAGACGACATTTACTTGTAGATTGCTTTTTATTATAGAATACTTTTTCTTGTAGAATAGGTTTTATTGTATATTACATTTTTCTGTAAATTCCCATGTTTTAGATTAATTTTTCTTGTTGGAAACCTAATCTTGTAATCTAACTTCTTTGTCTTTGTGTGAGGTATCAGAACTTTGCTGGTATAACCCTTTATTCCCGTAGATAAAGAGTGTTTAAATGGTAGTTGATTTCAATTTACATGTAGAATTATTAACCCTAGGCATGTAATGGTGTTCACTTGGCATATAAGGCAGCATACAGCTTACAGACGTTGAAGCATGTTTAAATTATTGGCATTATCGTTTTACCAATAAACCCATTATAAACCTATTTCAACTTCTCCATTAGCGTCAAGTTCACTGTGCAGTTCTTTTTCCATCACCGAGTCTTTTTTCCTTTCACGTGAAGTTTTTTTTATGTTCCTGACTAAAAATATATCTTGTTCCTAACTTCAACTTGAAACTTCTTTTTGTACGTGATAATTGTTTTCAGGTGTTCTTTATAAAGTGCACCATTCCACACATGCATAGACCTTCTCTCTGTACAGCTTTATTAAATAAGTTCTTAAAGTCATAATGTTTTTTAAAGTAGAAAAAAGTTCTAGTTATCGTCACATCACTAAACGTAAGAGACCGTTCTTTTTCGAGTCTTTTTCACTTTCAGATGAAGGTGTTTCTGAGTAAATCTTTCTTGTTCTCAACTTCACCTAAAAACTTCTTTTCGTACATAGTATTTTTTTAATGGGTAAATTGTGAAGTGTACCATTTCACACATACATACTGTCTATTAAATAAGTTCTGATAACAAACACTTGCTGTTGGTAGCTACAAGGGGAATGAAGTACTGTACACTATGTGAAGGTAAGTACAAACAGCACTCACAATGGCCCTTCTGTATATAGCAATACTTATGTACTGTACTGTAATATTTTACAAATTATACAGTATGTAATATACATATGCAATTCCCGTATATATGTACATGTATACACTACTGTATATTGTAATTGTCTGTAAGTATAGTATTTAACACAGCTATTCCTGATTACCCGCGGATATGGAGGCACAACTGTAATCATATTAGTCCACATTGTTATGCTTGTATTTTTACCTTTTTATTCCTCTCTATTTACAGTTTGAATACCTGTAATACTTTTTATTTAAAGGATAAAAACATATTAAATAACTTGTTTAATTAGCTACAAGCAGTGCCCCTTCTATTAGCCCGTACGAATCTCTGACAAACAGCAATCCCAATAGCTCTTCTGTACAATACTTATGTACTGTACTGTAATATTTTACAAAATATACAGTATATAATGTACTTACGCAATTCCCGTATACTGTAATTGTCTGTAGGTATAGTGTTTAACACACCTCATCCTTATTATCCGCGGTTCCACGTTTCCGCGGTAATTTTGGAACTTATTACCCGCGGATATGGATGTTCAACTGTAATCATATTGGTCCACATTATTATGCCTGTATTTTTACCTTTTTATTCCTCTCTATTTACAGTTTGAATATCTGTAATAGTTTTATTTAAAGGAAAAAACATCTTAAATAAATTGTTTAATACAAGCAGTGCCCCTTCTATTCTTTCTTACGTATTCTATGACAATATTGTAGATATAGTTACATGCATTTGCATTGAAGGGGCAAATTATAAGATGCAGTGTAAAGTTTAAAACAATGGAGTTTTTTACCAATTACATTGTTCTAAATGTGTCAAATAATTGCTTACAACGTTGGTGTTTAATAAGAGAACTCACTAAGTTTAATGATACGGGTTTTCTGGAATTAGTTACAGTTTTACCTAATAATGCTTTCTTTTAGTTGACAATGGACTTTACCAACAAATTGTAGGGTCTCCTGAGGGATCTAACACCTCGCCTGTGTAATCCAGTAGGGAAGGGGGGATCTAGAATATCTGGGAAGAGTAAAACATATTTAAGTCTATATTAACAGCTTGATGATATTTTCACTGCCGTACCTCCGAATAGAATACGTGCTTTAGTCGGTTTGTTTAATAAATGTACTAGAGTCATGATAGAAATATGTAATTTAGGATTCACTCATGAGTGTAAAAACCTACCTTCGTATACATTACCTGGTTTGTGTCACAACCAAATCTATCATTATCACATACTTTGTAGCTCCAGTGTATAGAGTTTGTGTTGTTTAACAAAGTTGTTTTACAATTGCTGCAAAATTTGTGGAACCTTGTAATTAGGTTTCGTGTTTCCGTTGACTTTGTACATCGTCAGGTATAAGGTTTTAGCAATTTTGGTGACGTAACATAGATATAACGTTGCCTATATTATTTAAAACTAAGTTTACAACGACTCAAAATAACACATTGTCAGGAGTTGTAAAATTAGTTTAATTTAAGCGTCTCTGAGGATAGCTGGGAAACTACTTTCTGCGCAGCTGTACCAAGTTGGAATAAAATGTTCCCGTAGATAGTGACTGCCCTAGCCGCTACATCTTGGTCGAATGTTGTCAGGATGCAACGCTGACTGCAACTGTAAATACTACGTAAGCTTTAGAAAATATTAAACAACTCCACGGTAAAAGTGTCAGTCCGCTCTGAGTGTAGCTGAAACAAAGCTCCCAGAGCAAGACATGGGAAAACAGAGCTTTTCCTCTTATTCGTGACAGGAAACAGTGAGTTTGTAGTTCCTGTAAAACGTTTGAACAAAGCAGTTTTGCGTATCACGTAGATTATTAGTTTAATTTTAACGCAGAACGACGAGGTGATAACGGATTTTCAAAATTTTATACTAAAGTTAGTTGCATTATTTACGATGAAATTAGTTTCTAAATTTCGATAAAAAATCGGATTTTCTGTTACATACGTAGATTGTAGCAGTATGTAACGTAGAATGACGTGGTGTCAATAGTTTCTCAAAATATTGACCAGTTATTTACATTTTTTCTACGTAATATATTGCTTTTTATATTTTTCTAAGCTCTGGTTGGAAACCCCTGAGACAACCCAGCCCTCGTGGCAGCCAACATCTAGCGATCTACCGTCGTCTCACTGCATTGCGGTTAGTATCCCTACCGCGAGTGATGGAAACGGGATTGATTATCCATGTACCAAGCTTATAAGCTCTTTCCATGGAGAATCAGGAGGTAGTGAAATAAAACAGTACGGCGAGTGTCAGGCTAAGAGCATGATGAATAAACCTGATAAAAAAGAAAACCTGCTGGAAAAACCCCGCGACAGATCATGCAGAAACTCTGGAGGGTTGGATCACCTTATGCTAAGAGATAAGGAGGGGTGTTACCTTACAAATACCTTGTTAGTGAGACTATGACAGGAATAACATGCACCTCTTCTTCTGCTGCCTACTCGAAACTGTAAAGGCATGCAGTCAATATTAGTACTGCCATAGGAGCACTATATATATATATATTTATTATTTGCATTATGTTTGAAGGTGTAAGCTTAGGTTAGGTTAGGTTAAGATAGGTTAGGTTACGTTAGGTTAGGTTAGGTTAGGTAAGGTTAGGATAGATTAGGTTAGGTTAGGTTGAGTTAGGTTAGGTTAGGTTAGGTTAGGTTAGGTTAGGTTATGTTAGGTCCTTAGGGACAGCAGCCGTCTGTGTGTGTCGTGGGTGGAGTCATATCTACCCAGTGAGGAAATGAATGTGGATGTTGTATGTGCGTGTGTTGATGTTGTAAGTCCTGTTTGTATAACCTTGTTGCTAAGTGTCGGAGATGTTGTTTGATCACAAAGGCACTTCCAACTCAGCGTGAAGTAGTGTTAATCTTGTACATCTAGGTTCCTTCGTGATTATTCGCAAAACCTTGTTTTGGAATAGCTAGGTTCAGAGTTGCCTACATCACCCCAGACGGGTGAAGCGTAAGTAGTGAAAGTGGGCTTGTTCTGTTAAGCATAGGATATAGTTGTGTTAAAGAAATTGTTGCTTTCTTTAACGAGTTGGTAATGTGATGATCCCAAGTTAGGCCCCTGTTGAGTATGCCTCCCAGATAATTGACCAGGTTCCCCCCGTGAAAGTCCTCCTTTTAGTGGTGTGTTGAGTTTGTGTGCCCTACGTTTGGAGAGAACCAGAGCCTTAAACTTACCCACGTTCACCCTGACTCTCCAGTAGCTCTCAGACATGGTTCCAGTGCTGTGAAAAGTGATCATTTAAATTTGAGAGTATTAGATGTGGTTGCCATGACTGAACGGATAACGCGGAGTCATCTGCAAATATGGTTACTTGTATGCTCAGTGTTGTCGGTATGTCTTTGATGTAGATGTTGAAAAATACGATCCCAATATTTGAGCCCTGAGGGACTCCGGCCCGTATAGTCGGTAATGTAGATTGAGCTTAATCTACATCAACCCTAAACTTACGGTTGGACAGGTATAAACTAACTATGTGTTTGAGCCCATCTGGAAAACCATAGTGACGAAGTTTCGCTAATAAAGAGCTCGTTGTGTCAGCCCCGGTCAAAGGCCTTTTCAATGTCCAGGAAGACTACCCCAGTCGAGCAGTAGTTGTTGAAAACCTTGCTTCCATGCTCCAACACTCGCATCAGCTGATGCGTAGCCGAGTGTTTTGTCCCAAAGCCAAATTGCTCTGGCCTCAGTATGTTGTGTGTGTGGATACGCTTGTTGATACGTTTAAGCAGGATTTTTTCAAATACCTTGCCCATCGTATTCATCAAGCATATCGGTCTGTATGAGTCGGGTTTGCTGTGGTCGTTTCCCGGTTTGGTGAAGACCAAGATCTTGGCCCGGGAGACCAAGCGACCGGGAAGTGTTGTGTACGGAGTATAGCATTGTAGATGATTGAGAGAAAAGTGATCGTTGTTTCTGAGATTTCCAACTTTATCTTTGTGATAGTAGTGTCAGTGTTTGGTTAATGTAGTAGACAAACTGTGCTGTTTCTAAATCTACTTTAGCTCTAACGGTTGCATCAGCTATTTGGTCGTTTGGTTGGAACGTGCTCTCAAGCAGTCTATGTCTATGTCTAGTGGTGTGTCGACACAGTGGAGTGCTGTCCAGCTGGGACCGGAATAACTCCCAGTCAGCCAGTCTGTAGTCCAGCACCTTCCTTAGCTCTCTGCGAACAGGGCATCTAGAAATCGCCATTATCACGTGGTAGTAATCTGAATTCAGATCTCTATCTCCGTGAAGTTCCGGTAACAATAGCAAACCTTTCGCAATAGCTGTATCCAAAATGTCCTCGTGTGGTAAGTGCTGTGGTGTGTTGGTTCAGGAGGGGCGAGCGTATAGCTCGGTTAATATTTATCTAGTATATATGTCGGCTAAAACCGTACAACAATCAAGAATAAACCTCATTTATATATCCATGGTTACGTAAAGACATTTTTCAATATATTTTGTTGGAATAGGAACAAAAATATGAAACTTAATAGCGTTTGGAAACTTTGTGAGTATTTGTTAACTTACAACAAAATAAATTCCTATGCTACCGCCTTTGTGTATCAAGTACGAATACCCATGGTAGAAGTAAGGTTAGGTTATCTGTGATTGCCGACAACTGCCAAGGACAGCCTAACTAGAGCCTTATGTAGGTCTATGTTTCGGGCAAATCTTTGGATGTTCCCACCTTATTACCGGAAATGTAGATGTAAGTTATTTATTATCCATTAGCAAAAGCCTTTGTATCGATGCACTTGGGATATGTCCCTTCCCATGTAGAGCCGTGTTTCCTCCCTCACTCAAGGCTTTCAGGTGGGGCTAAGGACTGCCTAACTAGAGCCTTATGTAGGCCTATGTTTCGAGTGAATAATAATTTATTGATGTTTCCACCTTATTGCCAGATATTTAGATGGTGTTTTATTCAATCAAACTAAATAACGCAGTTTGGTATTTTGTTTCATTTTTTTAAAATACGGCTGAAAATGGTTTACTCTAGTTTTAGTTTAGTAATTGCTTGTATGAGAGTTATTTATCATCCATTAGTAAAAGTCTTTGTATCGATGCACTTGGGCTACTACACTTTGTCTCCCTTCTCATGTAGAACCGTGTTTCCCTTCCTCACAATTGCCTCTTACCCCAACATTTCTTTCACCACTTACTTCACCCGTCTAGGTTATGTATTTATATCCAAGATAAAGCTATTCCTTTTTAGCTAATTTGTTCCCTTTCATTGATACCAGGCAATGCAAGTCTAGCCTAAAAGTATGTAAAAGTTGAATGTAAGGAAATATTTCAAACATTTAGTTTAGATTTTAATTCCAAAGTAAAATGTTTCACAGATAATGCTCATGGAAACATATATCTTAATTAGATGGCTTGGTATTTTTCTTAGAATATTTAAAATTATTTTATATTTTCCTTAAAATTAATTTTTTTAGTAAAATTTGTGGTGAATTTATAGCACCTTTCTAGTAACACAGATTTTTTCAAGAAGATTAATTTGTAGCATAAAAAGTAGTTAAATTTAGAACGCCCTAATTTATGTGACTTTTAGTTTGGTACTCACCTTTTACGGCGATAGAAACTCTCTGTTTCTTATTTAGAAAACTTTTTCTCCTATTTCTTGGTTTTATGCAATTACCTCATGATTCATATCCCACAATGTACCATTGTTTTTCACTTCCCTACAATTGACGCTTCATCTTGCCACTCAAAATATCTTCCACCAGCGTTTACAACTAGAATATAGTTTTGTTTAAGAATTAATCTAGTTTTAAATTATTTCCATAAAGCATACCAAATAATCGAAATCTAAAGCATTTCCAAATAATCTTCTCGCTACATGCTCTCTACAAATATTCCGTACAGGTCTTTTTATACTCGTTTTTAAAAGTACGTATTTTGTATCATATTCTGGAATTAGTGTCTTTGGCCCAACGCATTTACATAATATGAAATAGTCTTTCCCAATACAGACAGTATTTCCCATTTCTTCCTTCTCTCCACTTTTTTTTCAAACCCTCTAACTGTTTCTTTCTCTTTCCTCAACATTTGCCTTTCTCTCCAATTCTTACTTTGTATCCCTGTCTCTGTATTTCCTTCCAATGTTTTTTCTGCTAACCCCCTCTCTCTCTCTCTCTTTCTCTCTGTCTCTTTTTCATTCGAATATCGGTGTTTAATTTTATCTTCATCATTAGGATGAAGATGTCTCTCTTAAAAGCGAAATATTTGTGCAATATTATCTGCTGTGCTATGTTTTTAGTGTAACAGCAGAACATCATTCAACAACACTTCCAATTCAATAAAAATAAAATAAACGAAGTGGAAATTTTGTTGTAAGTAAATAAATGTGCACAGGAAGACAAATATTTAGTTTGTTTAGTTGGAATACGGGAAGAGCATGTGGAGCTCTGGGACAGGAAGTGAAACACAGACATTGCTGTGAGGACTTTATCATTGTATTGAAGGGATACAAAGACTGGAGATGCCCAGATGATTAACCTTAACTTTATCGTATGGACAGAGAAGACAGGTGGAGGAATCTACGAAGTCCAGTCGATGTCAGTATCGTTTTATAAGGCTTAATGAAGCTGGATAACGTAAAGGGAGACGTTCTTGAAAACGTTTATAACCAGCTTAAGCGTGCTTGTCTGGTTGGCCCAATATGAAACAATCTCTTTTCTGTGTAAACATTGGATTGTGACGTAACCGCCTTTTTGAGGGAATGGAGAGTAAATAGCCTGCAACGCTAAAGTAGAAAGAAAGACCAATTTACTCGTATCGATGCTAGTTGAAAGCCTTTCTGAAGCATGACAAATGTCTGAAACTTCGCCTTTAAAGTGGTAAACCTTCTGGCAAGGTGGATGAAGGTTGTATAAAATCCAGTTCCGCTGGTCTCTGCCGCAGTAGATCCGTCCTTGTAAATTTTGGTCCATTCGATGTCAGGGTACTTGTTAGCCACTATTTCTAATGTAGTTGACTTCAAGAGACAGTGCAGTGTTCTGCCAGGCCGAACCGGGTTCACAGGAATATCTGGCATATCCCAAGGGATATGAGGGCATCAAAAGGGCTGTCGCTCACCCTGATTGGATGAGACTTCTCCTGCAGAACGAGAGCTTTCGGTTGTGACTTATTTTGAGTTTCAAGCCGATCATTGGCAGAGCGATACGTTCTCCCGAGGTTTCCGATCCAGCATGAACTTTCAAAAAATTTCCGTAATAGCTAAATTATAATGTAAATATAAAACTTACACAAATATTTATATCACTGTACCCAATAAAAAACGTACAATTATAAGGCATACACTACATTTACATTAACATGGTTTACTGAAGACATATTGAGTCATATTTTGTTAGACTAAAAGCCAAAATAAGAAGCATGAAATCATTTGGAGTCTTAGTAAGTTTTAAGCAAATTAATTAGTATTTTAGTTATAACAAAATACATCCCAGACACCTAGACGGTATATGTCGGCAATCACAAATAAACCATTGAGAAAGTAAGGTTAGGCCTAAAAACCAATAGGTATATTTGATGTCGACATTTACTAGCGCGAAGGTCCGCATATCTACTTTATGTAGGCCTAAGCTTTGGTTAAACGGTACGTTTCCAAGGCTTCTACCTTCTTGATGTAAATGTAAATATTGTACATATTATTATACATAAAACAACATCGCAGTATTAAATTATTACAACTAAATAAGTGCCACATCAAATTAGTTTAGAATTAGTTGATGTGTATATTTTTACGATTGGCCAAAGTATTTCAATTGGTTCACTTTATGTAGTCACTTTCTTATTTTTACAAATGGTAATTGGGGGGGGGGGTATTGATATCCGTTTAGTAGTTAGTAATTTTCTTGGTAATATCAGCTTTAAAGCTTTCTGTTCTGATACTTTTTTAGGTGTGAGAATAGAGAAACCTAATTACAAATAGAAATCGTAATTTCCGTAATACGCACCATCCTGAATCTTAATCACTTTGGTTTCGCAGATTCTCTTGTCACTCACTTGAAGGGCGAATATAAAAGTGTAAATTCAAACGTAAATGCTTAAATAGGTTGGTTATTTATTCTCTATATAGTGCTAGTTTAAAACTGGTAATTTTGTTTATTTTTTAGTCCTAAAATACATGATTTCAGAGATAATACTCTGTCCTCTATTCTATGGTTCCTCCACTGCTTTATGTTTTATATTCAAACACTATACTTTTCGATTTAAGACTATCCGAAATTCGGAGGATGTACAATGGACAACGTACATTGACAATGCGCTACGTTCCTCAAAAGTTTTCGACCCTATAAAATTTCAATAATAACTAAATATGTAAACATAAAAGGACAGTAGTTAATTAAATCCTTCAACAATTAAATAAACGCTGTATTTACATTACCATGGTTTCATAAGGACAATTTGAATCATATTTCCTTAGTTTGAAAGAAACAAAATGAAGCTTAAAAACTTTTGGAGACTCTGTAAGTTTCAATCAATTTATTTACCCTAATTTTGCTTGTATCACTATATATTCGTGCCCTCTATACGGTATATCTCTTCAATTACGAATAAACCACTGTTAAAGTCGAATTAGACATTATATATATATATATATGTGTGTGTGTGTGTGTGTGTGTGTATGACGTCGAGATTTAGCCGGGCTGAAAATAGCCTATTGTACTTGAACTGTATTTTTGTAGGTAAATATAGTAAAAAAGCTTTCCTTTGGTTAAATGCTACATTTAGACGTTTCCATCTTATTACCAAAAATGTACATATTGTTCTTTTTAGCAGAAAAAAATAACTCATCACATAAATATCTAATAAAACTATATACATGTCCCATCAGTGTACTCTAGAATTAGTTTATTTATTGGCCGTGTATTTATTTCTGTTAGCTAAAGTATATGAATCTATTCATTATATTTGATTTACAAATGGCGACGTATATTTAGGCCTATGTATATTACTTGTTAATGTTAAAGCACTGTTAGTGGAACCCATTATTCTCCCCCCCCCCTTTCTCTTTCTCATATATATAGGCTAACCCCTCTCTCTCATACACATTGGCCAGTGGTTACCAACAAATTGTTTTCAAGAACCCACTGAAGGCATCGGTCACTACATTGACAAGGACCCCCTCCCCCAAATTCAATAAATGCTTAAATAGGTTGCTTGTTCTCTATATAAGGCTAGTTTAAAACTGGTGAATGTTGGAGAAAGAAATTGTTATTAATTTTGTTTATTTTTTAGTCCTAAAATACAAGATGTCAGTGATAGTACTCTGCTCCTCATTCTATGGTTCCTCCATTGCTTTATGTCTTATATACAAACACTATACTTTTGGATTTAAAAGCTGTCCGAAATTCGGAGGATTTAAAATTGATGTTCTGTATGATAGGAGTTATTCTTTAAAATTACCTCATATCAGTTATATTTAATTGTTACAGTTATATTTCAATATAATTTCGTTTGATATCTTGATACTTCGTAATGTCTAGTTAAAAAAATAATAATAATTTGTGTCTATGTGAGCGTTAAGAATGGCACAACCGATATTGTATAACTAGTAAAACTCTAGCTTTAATAAAAGGATTTCTTGTCTTGTTCCAGTCACGTGCTGCTTTGGTACAAAGAAGAGGAAGGAAAGGGGAGGTAATTACTATTAGGTTGTTTTAACTTTACCTAGAAATAATGCAATTTAGTAGTTTTATTAAAATCCACTAATTTAATTAAAATAGTTTTACAGCTTGTTCCTAACGCGTATATTTGTTCAGATTCCAATATTTGCTGGGTTTAAGCTAAATATTGGGATCCTCATCCCATGTTTTGAATGTAATTGTAATGTTCTTTTGAATATATTCAAATATTATAGCATCATATTACGGCTGTCAGATTTAGAATTTCCATTTTGTAGTACTTGTAAGTCTCCGCCTTTAATTCTACTACTACCATATTATATTTCTAGGATAAAATGCATGAAGTTTAATGAAACTATAGATCCAAAGTATTAAAGTTACTAATAAATAATATGTTAATTAAAATATTAGATTTAAACCATTAGCACACTCATGTACCATAAATAATTTTATTTTTATGTGTTTTTGTGTGTCTGTTCGAGTAGTCCGGATAGTCGTAAACTATTGTTGAAGTGATTAATAAGATTCACCAAACGTAATGGATTACAAAGTTCAATTTATTTTTATATTATTAAATTTATTTTAGGAGTCAAATACCAGCTTATAAAATTCGACCTGGATGTTTGTCTGTATATAATTCTACGTTCTACGAACCTAACTTTAAGAAACTATGAAAAATAAAAGCATTAGCTATGACGTAGAATAAAATAATTTTTTTAATATTCATCAACATAGGAGCTAATAATTATGTATATCACAATATGCATGTCTGCAGGCTTTTATTTTACCTGACAGTTTATTATGGTATTTATATTGTTTATAAATATCGTATTATTTGACAAGATTTATTCAAATTTCTACCTTTACAGTAGTTTTCGATGAGGACATGGTTAGCTATTTGTCAAGCGCATACCCGAGAATAAAGTTTGTTCCTATTCTCGAGGTGATTCCTGAAGACAATGAAGAAGAGAAAGCGGAAATAGTTTATAAAAAAGCTGCAATAATTTCTACAAGTGATTCCGCACTATTTCCGCTAAAGATTGAAGTCCCTGCGTTCTACAGGACCCAGTCGTTTTGTAAGTTACTTTTATTTGTTCCTTACATTAGGAGAAATGTTTGTAAAATATTTGAACTGTGAGAGATTGTAGCAAACTGTCGCTGTCTATCAAAAGGCAGTCAGTTGTAGAACCTTCGGCAAAAAAGGGTTACTGCATGTACCTGGTATACCATAAATAATAATATGCTTCGAAATTAACATAGTAGGGAAAATGCACTCTATCGCTGGAGAGGAGAGTTACGTTCGGCATCGAGAGACCCTGAGATTTATGGAGAAAACTCTCTACAAATGCATAAAAAGCACGTCCAACTAACACATAAAATAACACAAAATATAGCTATGTATAAATTAGATTACCTTAGAGTCAAATATCCTGTAGTAGCCTACATCTTAAGTAAACTTCATTACTCATGTAAGCATCTCTATATAACTTCCAATAGACATTGCATAGGAAAGGTTAATGTAAATAATTTTATTTTTATTTACAGACCTAAATATTCATTTATCTATTTAATTACCATCTATGTTTCTGAATATCTACCTAATCTTATCTATTTATCATTTTCACTACACTAAATGTTTACAAATTATATTTTTCAGAAGCGACATTTCGGCTTCATGGTTTGGAACGACATCTGGTGGAGGTGAGCAAACATTTTACTACCACTGCTATATATTTAAGCTTAAAACTAAATAAGTTTAGGAACCCAGCAAGCTCTCTTAGCTTGTATGGGAGCACACCAAGCCGGAGACTCTATATCTTGCCGTATACGTTTATAGACTAGAATTGAGTCTTATTGCCTTCAGTAGCTCCTAGTTGTTTCGGATGTACTCTTACGACTTATCTGTGACGAAATTATAACATGTAGGATATTGCCGAAAAAGATATAATCTTAGCACAGTAGTAATCACAAGATTCTACTGTAATCAATAGATTCCGATTTATATATATATATAGATAGATAGATAGATAGATAGATAGATAGATATATCAGAATCACAATATTAAGTGGCGAAATAGAAATCGAATTTCCTTGCAATTTTTCATTTCCTTCCTATACAGTATGTGATGATGGACTATAATTTTTGTTTGGTTACTGTTTATATGATTTCTTTTATTTAGTTTCTAATTTATGAAGCTGATGGTGGTCTAAAACTTCTCATTCTATCCACCTCTTGTAATGCTTCATTATTGCAAGGAACCTTTGTCTTTTAATTGCATATACATCCTATGTATTGAATTTCTAGCTATGGGATTGTCACCTCAATGCCTAAAGCTGGATTTTAAACACGTAGTCATTCAGGTTAAACGCGTCCAAGACACCAACTTTTACAAATTTATTTAATAAATAAATATTTGAAAAAACTGTATTAACATCAATTGCCATCCACTAAGGGTTGAAAAAATTATTTCATTGGTTGAATAAAAAACTATTTTTTATAAAAAGACTCTTCATGGAGTATCTCTGATAATTTATCTAAACTAATTAGTTCAGTGAATAGTCTAAGCTATAACTAATCTGCTTAACCGGTGTAGATATAGTGTTAGTAAATAGTTATAATTTTAACCGTATTCTAGAAGTGTACATGTTATATTAGCTATACTCACTGACGATGGCTTTGCCATCTTAACTCACTGAAGAATTAACTATTGACTGTGTGTTGGTGTTCGTTAGTACAGCCCCGTCTTATCTGAACTTCCCTTAACCGAAACCCGGGTTACTTAGGCCAAATAGGGCTGTTCCGTGATTTTTACGCCAACACGGTAAACGTGGGAGGAGATGCGGGCGGTTTTGTTAGAAAATACAACTACTGTGATTATTAACAGTAGAACAGGTTTTATGTGGTTTTACTTGAAGTATTATACTTTAAGATACTTAGCATGGTTCCTCTAGCATTTGGTATTAACATGAACACATGATGTTAGTGTTATATTTTATATTGTACGCGAGAAGAGTGTTGCAAAGTGTAACGGAGTGAAGATCCTGTTTCTTGGAACATTTTAGGATGCCAATCAGGAGCGTAGCCAGGTCGTTGTTTTGGAGGGGGACACAACCCGAAAGGTCAGGTGGCGGAACTCCGCTGAGGAAATTTTGAATAAATTTATATCTAGAAATTAATAATATTGATATTTTGGCACCTAAAATTACAGAATTGTTGGGTTATCGGGAGCTGTTTTGCTAAAAACTTGCGCTGTTTTATAGGTTAATGTTGTTTGCTAATATTATTAGGTTTGGGGGGGGACTTGCTCCCCTGGCTACGCTATTGATGACAATTACTTGTTACAGCTTAATCTCAATGACTAAAAAAGGTTTAGATTTTGCATACATTAAAAAAAAATCTTCTATACGAGCATTTAAAACCATTACATGGATGTGCATTAAAATGTTGTTGATCCGCATTTAAATTTATTTTAATACTTATTTTCTATACACAGAATGCTGAAATGAATGTCTACCCGCTTACATGTTCTTTGTCTCGACCAATCTTCGAAATTACCCCTTTCGACACAACCTTTTCTAAATCTCTTGAAGAACAGGGTCATTTCAGGTGAACAAAGTACAAAATTATTTAATAAAATAAAACAATACATTAAATTGTATGTTTATCATTTAAAAATTATTTTGTTTTGATTTCTAAATCAGTATTAAGTATGTCGTAAATGATTTTATGCTAAGTAAAATTTTAGTTAATAGCAGAGGTGGGCGGCGAAAGTGAATTTTATCCGTTGTATTTCGTGAATAAATTTGGCTGATGTTTAAATTTATAGGGTTTACTTTTCATATTGGAAGTAGTAAGTTTCTTTTCTTACTTGAAGTAAAGCCATTGTCCTTCTCAACGTAAAACTTTTGCACTGCACGTTTTAAGTCCGATGTTTCCATAAAGTCACAAAACATTCCCCATTACTGACAATTTGTAGGGATTTCGTCAAGAAGTGTTTATTCTTGAAGTTTAGAGAACGTGTTAGTTTCCATTGAGGGTACAGTCACAGGCAAAACTAATTTCAGTAATGTCAATGATTTATTGAATGTTTTCAGTAATATTAATAATAACAATAAAATCTAATAAATTACCGGCATCCGACAAAGTCTGGAGTCTTGCGCCGAATAAAGAGAAAGGTTTTCTTGAGAAAGCTTTACTTTATCAATACATTTATACACTAAAAATGTTACCTAATTACTTCTTCAGGAAATTCTTGCATGGACGTTAGAACGTGTCGGTTAGAGGTTGTTGCCTAAAGGTGTCTTAAGGGAGTAAAGCTAGCTCTAGCCTTGCACATTATTACGTCACATACGCCCTTAATCTCTGGAAATCGTGCACTTCTAATTCACAAAAATTGTCAATATTTAATATACCTTGCATTTATATTACTCTATTTAGACAAAAAGTCTAATACTCAAGTATATGAAATTCATTTTGTGGAAATGGATAAAAGCGGAAATTCGGAATAAATAACATTTACTAGGTGCATGAAGGGGCAAATGTTAATATTCATATTTAAACAAATTTTAAACTTTTGTATAATTTTATTTTTTATACAAATTAAATGTAATATAATTCAAGTTTTTCATAACAAATTTTGGTTATAAACAATATTTTTTGTAAATGAGTTTTGTAAAATGTTTCTTTACAAATCATACTCAGCTGGTTTTCATTGGAATGTATAACGTACGGAAAATTTTGATAACTTTAACTTCTTCAAAACCTTATAAATGTTGTAAATTGTGAAAAACCTATATTTTTTCCGCTTCTTGCGTTTAAATAAGCATTTAAATAAGAAATAAAAATATATATTCTAGTACCAGATATCAAAACCTAAACGCAAAATGTTGTCTAATTTTTGGCTCAACAAGAATACCTAAAAGATAATCGTTTATGGCTGTGCTTCGCCACAAAATGTTTTCAAGGACCCTTACATAGATCGCTACATTGACAAGGACCCCTCAAATTCTTAGACTTAAATTGTAGATTACACGCAAAATTTGACGCTAACACAAGTTTATTAGAAGTACATTCAAGAAGTGCTTTATTTTTATTTTTAGATACATAATATAAAACTATCACGTGTTACAATTCGTAGATCCAGGCGGAATTATTTAATCCTCTTTATATTATTATTTTTTTATAACAAGGAGTTAATGAAATAAAAAAAAATAACACAAGTTTGTTTTTTCGCGATAAACATAGAAAAAATATAATAAATATAATAATAATATTAATTATTCAAAATTGTTATAAAATGCAATTAAATATTCTCACAACTTAACAACAATTGTAGTGAGATGAGTTGAATCTGTCCTTTGTGTTCATGATTTTGGGGATTGTTAGGTTGCGTACTTGAAACTTTTACTCTGACGTCATACTGCATATCAAGCCGGTTCCTATATTTATTTTTCAAGAAGCCTGTTGTTACGGATACAGTCTCAGCGAACGTGTTATATAAAAATACATTTCTATTTCAGTGACATCTCTCGAACCCCTAAGACATTGCTCGCGGTCCTCTAGGGTTCGGAACCACAGCTTTAGAGGTAAATAGTGCAGAACTTTCCTCAGAAGTAAATATACTTGTGGTCTGGGAATTTTCTAGTGCCGTTTCGTACTTCGTTGAAGCCGCTATAGGGTGTCCTACTTCATTGGCGTAGTAAGAAAGAAAGGTTCATGGCTATTTCAAAGTAGAACAATCCGGATATGGCTTTAAAACTTTTAAAGTCTTAACTTTACTGGATATTCTTATTCTGCTTGCATTTTACAAACCTAAGCAGTTTTATTAAACATTCAACAAATATAAAAACGTAATAAATAGTCCTATTGGTTGCGACTGCATATGTACGTGTATGCAACGAGATAAACCTAAGCCGGGCATAGTCCTCATACTGCGTATGTATGTCGCGGTAACGCAGCCAGTAACCCACTCTGGTAGCTAACTTATGCATCTATGGCGAGATGTTTCTAATTGAGCTTCATTTTAAGTTATTCTAACGCTTTAAGTTAGTCACAGTTTGAGAAAATGTTATCACAAATCCTCAGAGTAAATATTATATACTCGTTTCATAAAGTACAAAGAAATATTAAATATACAAGGCTTCTGTAGAAGTCCGATCAAACTCCAATTTCTGTTACAGCGGTTGTCTCGTGGATATAAGACAAAAGTAATATTTGAGTGAGTGATTAATAAATAGCTAAACATGAACTCATAATTATTGTGGTACGCGTCTCGATGTTTCGGGTTATTCTCATTATCAGTGAATACACTGCACAATGCTTGACGTTTTAGTAACGCGCGCGCGCCCACACACACACACACGCACGAACATACACAAACACAAACACGCGCGTTTATTCATATGCGTTTAAGCGTTTAATTTCACGAGATCGCAATGCAATGGTAGATGAGAGGTGAAGTGATGAAGTATGATATAATGTTCCAAATAAATTTTATAAGTTGTCTGGCAATACGAGATTAGACGGCGCTAAATATGCAATTTAGGTGCAGGGATGTTTAAAGCCCGTGGTCTACTTGTGATTACCCAGAAAATAGACAACTGGCTACGCTTGAAACCAGTCTTTTATTAATTTATAAAACAACGTCGCTTGAATATGGTTTCTTTGTGTGTGTTTTTATGTCCGTAAGGTTAGTTTACTTGTGCATTTACACATTTACCTTCCCCAACGTCGATATGCTGCGGTCGAAAAAAGAGTTTAATTGGTGGCATTGAACAAACGAACGTAAAATACTTTTACAAATATTTACAATAACCTGAAACAATCGACCTTGAGGTAATATGTAGCTGGAGTGGGGGGACAAGAGCAGGGATAAACGGATGCAAAAATCAGGATGTACGAGCCCTAGAGATAGGCGTATCTGTAATAAGGCCATGGTACAAGTTTGCTTGGGTGTAACTGGATATCCGTTATAGCAAATGTGTTATAATAAAACTACACATTTAGTAATAAACAAAGGAATATCCTGGTGTATGGGAATGGATGAAAGATTACTTAGGAGTATTTATCTACCCAACTTACTCGATACGCGTGATTATCTCTGTAACTGTTTTACATTCTTTGCTTTGTAAAAGTATTAACTCCTTACTATTTGCATTGTAACTATCTTACATTACTAATCCTATTTTTACGTCTTAGATCTGATCGCGTTTTTTATAAATTTCAAACCGATTTTATGTTGTACTTTCAGTTGTAATCTTTGGTTACGTATGTAAAACTTAAACTATATTCATGTCTATTGATATGTTACAAATAACATATAACAACGTGAGTTATAAGTTAGAGTTTGTAGTAGTAACACTCACTGATGATGATGTCTTGGTCATTGAAACGCGTATGAGAAATAAAGATTAATTTGGGAGTTTTGTGTATTTTCTACATAACAAGTTTTGTGTATTTTCTATATTTAACATAACCTTACAAGCTAAGCTCAAAGAATATTTATTTTGATATGTTACATATTAGGTTTTTCAATACTTAATTTTGCTCGATATTATACGAAAACGCAGTCTGTTAGTGATTCAATGAACTACTAAAAACAAAACTTAAATTTATAATTGTTGCTTAGAAACGGACTTTTTGAAGAACATATTATTAGGATTTTGTTCACACTCGTTGTCTTCCTGTAACTGGCGGACATGTAAGGAAGAAGTGGAATTTTCCACATTTTTTCGCACTATAAAGCTCAGTCTTTTTGTAAAATTATTTTGCTTCATTTATAACGAAAACCGTACTTTTTGTAATTATTGCCACAATTATCCAAGAGCGTTCCTGTTTCGATTCCAGACACGTATAAATGTTTTTTTAACCGCATAAAAATGTTATACTTTTTCGACTTTTAACTAAAACTTAGTGTTCTACAACACGGCACATGGTTTAGAAATTGTATTTATAGCGAAACTTTTTTTTGTTCTAAAATTCAACAATTGGCCATTATCATTGCTTCTCTTATAACCATTTATTCTTACATTTTTCTGTATTAACTGTATTATAGTAGTATTATATACTGCCAAACCCAATTTTACCAAATTTTGATTTCTTCTTTAAATATAGGCACTGCAGTTGTCAACAGATAAAAATTGAATTATTTCAAGTAATTTCTCAAAATTTCCAGCTAATAACAATGACTGCCCGTCGCCAGCATGAGGTCATGAATTACACTAATTTAAAATCAATTAATTGAAAAAAAATAGTAGTGATTTAAAATAGTGAAACCAAAATGTAAAATTGTTGCTTAGAAACGGACATTTACAGAGCATTTTATTAGGTTTTTGTTAACAACCATTGTCCCCCTGTAATGGGCGGATATGTACGGAAGAGGAGCGATATGTATGTCTCTAAGCGAGGGGTCTGTGTAAGGATGACTTCGTTAGGTTGAAAACATTCCAAATTTTTCCGCGCTACATACCTCAATCTTTGTGACTGATTATTGCGTTTATATTTAAAACGAAACTGTACTTTTTGCAGTTATCACCGATGTTTACCACTAAATTATTGCCTCCCTGTTTCGATTCCAGAGAAGTCCACATTTTTTTTCAAGCAACTACATAATGTTTTATTTTTTCGATTTTGGAACAAATAACTTGGATAGTGTCCCCCCAACACATGAGCCTAGGCATTATGCTTATTTTAAAACTTATTTTGAAATAATTTCAACGATTGAGTCAATTTTGTTGCTTCGCTTATAATCATATAATCTTACATTTTTCATCTCTTTTGTATTTGAAGAAAAAGACTTTCTTAGCTCCTTGTTTTTAAACGAAGTAAAAATTTTTAAATGATTTGAAATTTCTGGGAGTGTAAAGTGTAAATTTGTAATGACCATATGAAAAATTCAGTAAAGAAAACGTGGGTAGCATTTACTGACCGATTCCTTATACTATTATCTATAGGATGGGAACCACGTTTCCCCATTGAATGTTCATCTGGACATTAAAAACTTACTCGTTACACTCCCACACATTCCAAATTATTTTATACATTTTAGTTCGTTTGAAAATGTGGTACTAAGAGAGTGTTTTCTTCAAATTGTCATTCTGTGCATTTTAGTATCGTGGAAGTAGTATATGGAAGTTTGCAATCGATATCTTGCAATGCAATTCGCCCCAGGCTCGTCAAAGAGTTTGTTATCTCAATGAATATTATTGATTGTGATCCACTGCCGACCTACTTAAAGATATGCATGTGTTTGTACGCTTTTAAATCTTAAACGATTTAATAATTATTGTAATGCACATTGGAACGTCCTGAAACACTCAATGGTCGGTCTAAGGATCCTACATGCTAATTTTCTAATATTTCCTGAATTTCCTCTTCTTCTTGTTCTACATTTAACTAACCATAGTTGCGAAATTTTAAAAATAATTTTGAGTGAAAGAATACAAACTCTTTTAACGATTGAAAATTTTAACAAGATATATACAAGGAGTGTGCAAACTAATAGAAGGAATTGGAGAAAACAAAAGCAAAATAACCTCACATTTTAACAAACCTTTTCTTAAGCCTGACAATAAAAATTACTAAATAATTCTAAGCTTCACATATAACAAGGAAAACATGAAGACCTAAGTCATGCTACTAACTATATAACTTCCCTCATGCCAGAGACGGTGACATGATGATGAATAATATAAGGTAACTTGTACATTTTACAGAACCAGCCCAAGAGCCCGGCAGATAGTGGGGATGGACACTGCAACTTGAGTAACACACCATCTTCCCTCAGGACTCCATGGGATGAGTGGACAAGGCTTTAAGGTATGTTGCTATTTGCCTCTTTACTTTTATACAACTTTACACTGCTTCCTTCCTTTATTTATCATCATCTTCAGCGGAAGTGATTCTTAGAGTATATTTTCTTAAGGTTTGAACCAACGCGTTTAACTATTATTCAATACAAACTATTGCGGCATTTAGACATTCTAGTTAAACCAAAATACTGCGAATAATTTAAAAACACTACAATAATTAAGAATTATGACACCCCAAAACCCTCCAAATATACGTGTAAAGAGATGGCTGCCCTCCCTAAGGGCTGTATCCTTGAATGTGCAAGTTTGCTGATGGTATTTGTATTATGCACAACAATGACAAACTACTTAGCCGGTAGTTATTGGCGTTATTGTTTTTATAAGTCTTGTTTTCAATATAATTTGGTAATTGTACATAGCAGCAGACATTTTCTACAAAACGATGTCTTGTTTTGTAATTTATTATATCAAACGATTTTTTAAAAGGGCTTCATATTGTTTGTAAGTTGGAAATAATTGTTTATGTTAAATACATTTTTAGTGGAAACCATTATTCTCTCTCTCTCTCTCTCTCATATATATATATATATATATATATATATATATATATATATATATATATATATATATATATATATATATATATATTAAAACAACACAGGTTATTCAAATACAAGAATATTTATTATTTTATATCCAAAGCTTTTCGTTGGCAAACAGTACCAACATCATCAGGAATGAAAATTACAATATTATTGTAATAAAATAAATATTCATGTATTTGGATATAAAATATTAAATATTCTTGTATTTGAATAACCTGTGTTGTTTTAAATTATTAAACAAGAAAACGTATTTTATATTTATATATATATATATATATATATATATATATATATATATATTTATTTATTTATTTATTTATATATATATATCTGGAATGTAAAGAAATGGTTGCTATTACTGAATAAATACAAAATATATCACTAGAAAACCTGACTCTCAGCATTACATTACCTTATATTACTTTTATACGAGATAAAGTAAACGTAAGCGTGTAGGTCAGTGGTTACAAACAAATGGTTTTCAAGGACCCATCGGTCGCTACATTGACAAAGGCCCCTCAAATTCTCAAACTTAAATTGTAGAATACACGCATAGTAATTTGAGTTATATATTATTGGTAAGTAACTTAAGGTTTGCCTACCCACTTACTTTAAGGCGGAAACTGTTCTTACATTTGAAAAGTAAATTTGATGCTACTACAAGTTTATTACAAGTATATTCAAGAAGTTTATTGAACATGTTAATGTTACGGTCCAAGTTGACAATGGGACACATCTCCCGAAACGACCGTCCTTAACAAATAAAATTAAGTGCTACTATAGGCAAGTTTGTAAATATTTACAAGTGTTTATCATTAATATTTTGTTTGGAGTAAGGAGTTAATGAAGTAAACACAAAAATCAAATTTTGTCAGTTTTAATTGCGACAAACATAAAAGCACTATTGAATAAAAATATAATAAGAATAATTATAATATTAGTTAGAATTTATGATTATGCATTTGAAAGATATCATAACTTGATATTATGATTTCAGTGAGATGAGTTGAATCCGTACTTTGAGTTCATGATTTCAAAAATGTTAGGTTCGATACTTGAAATCTTTTACTCTGCAATCATACTGCATATCAAGCCGATTCCCATATTTATTTTTCATGAAGTACATAGTTAAGGATGCCTGTTCGAATGGCTAACGTCAAAAAAAATTAGATAACAACATTATTAACATAGCAATTACAAACTGTTACATATTTAATTGTAACAACTCATGCTAATGAAACATTCTAACCACTACTGCAGTTACAATCACTGTAAAACGTTTTTTTTTGACGTTACCCATTTTAGTGTTTTAATAAATGGTTTATATTTATACGAAAATTCACTGTACGGAAACTTACCCGTTATTGCAAGGTTGTCTGTATAAATAAATAGTTGTACCTGACTCGCAAGTCCATAGCATTTATTTAACAATAATCTCTGCGAGTGTAAACATGATTAGTAACTAAACTTATGTTCGAGGGGGTCCATTTGGCTCTGGGAACAAACAAGGCGGGTCTCTAGATCTTACCATCAGCTCCTATCTACTGCCATCTTGAGAAAGTTTACAACCAGCTCTAGGTGCCCTTTATCCAGGGAACCCTTTCTTTCTGGTTAAAATTTGGAGGATGGGTTCTTTACACATCAATTTTTTGTGGTAATGTAGAGGAAATCAAGAATAAACCTCTTTTATATAGCCTTGGTTACGTAAGGCAATTTTTCATTATATTTTGTTGGAAAAAGAACAAAAAATATGAAACTTAAAAACGTTTGAAAACTTTGTGAGTATTTGTTAACTTAATTATAGAAATGTTAACCTACAACAAAACACATTCCTATCCGCCTGTGTGTATCTGGTACGAATACTCATGGTGGAAGTAAGGTTAGGCTATCTGTAGTTGCCGACACTTACAATTGCAAAAAGACAGCCTAACTAGAGCCTTATGTAGGCCTATGTTTCGGGTAAATCTTTGGATGTTCCCACCTTATTACCGGAAATGTACATAGTGTTTTAGCCAATAAAACTAAATAACGCATTTTGTTTCAGTTTTTAAAGTAAGGTTGACAACTGTTTTGCTCTAGTTTTAGTTTAGTAATTGGAGGAATTTAAGCTATTTATCATCCATTAGCCAAAGCCTTTGTATCGATGCACTTGGGCTATGCCCCTTCCCATGTAGAACCCCGTTTCCCTCCCTCACAATTGCCTCCTACAGGAAGACATATAAGCTATTTATCATCTGTTAGCAAAAGCCTTTGTATCGAAGCACTTGGGCTATTTCATCTTGTGTCCCTTTTATCCATTTTTTAATTAATCCAGTTTTCAATTATTTTTAAGCATTTATCATTTTCCTTTCACCAAGTATTCTTCTCACTCCATGCTCTCGACAAATATTTCTTTCTTGTAGGTCTCTTTATACACGTTTCTACAAATACCTATTTTGTCTCATATTCTGGAAAGAGTGTTTTTGGAAAACAAAAACAAATTTCATTACTATGAAACAGTATTTGTCTGTGTTTCCAGTTTCTTCCTATTCTTCTCTCCACTTTTTCCACACCTTACTGTTTCTTTCTCTCTCCTCAATTCCTCGCATTCTCTGCTCTTTTTACTCTGTATTTTCGTCTCTTTCCCTTCAATTCTTCTTTCTGCTATGCTGTCTTTCTCTCTCCCTCTCACTCTCTCTCTCTCTAAATTTATCTTCATCAATAGGACGAAGATGGCTCTCTTAAAAACGAAATATTTGTGCCATATTGTCTGATGTGCGATGTTGGTAGTATGACAGCAAAATATAATTTAACAAGACTTCCAATTTAATAAAAATAAAATAAACGAAGTGGAAATTTTGTTGTAAATAAATAAATGTGCACAGGAAGACAAATATTTAGTTTGATTTGTTGGAATACGTGAAGAGCATGTGGAGCTCTGCTTCAGGCAAGTGAATCAGGGACATTGCTGTGAGGGGTTTATCATTGTATTGAAGGGATACAAGGGCTGGAGATGGCCAGATAATTACCTGTAATTTTATCGTTTATACAGAGAGGACAGGTGGAGGAATCTGCTAAGACCAATCGATGTTGGGACCGTTTATAGAGCTGAATGTATCTGGTTAACGTAAAAGGAGACTTCCTTGAAAACGTTTATAGCAAGTTTAAGCATGTTTAACTGCTTAATCCATTATTAAAAGAAATCTCTTTTCTGCGTAGAAGTTGGTTTCCTTGCACCTTGCGACGGCATCGTCTTTTTTGAGGTAATAGAAATAGCCTGCAACTCTGAAGTAGAAAGAAAGACCAATATACTTGTATCGATGCTAGTTGAAAGCCTCTCTGAGGCATAAAAAATGGCTGAAACGTCGCCTTAAAGTGGTAGATCTTCTGGAAACAAGGCTTCGACGAAGGTTGTATAGAATCCAGCACCGCGTGTCTCTACCGTGGTAGATCCGTCCTTGTAAATGTTGGTCCATTCGACGTCAGGGTAGTTGTTAGCCAGTATTTCTAATGTAGTTGACTTCAAGAGATAGTGCAGTGTTCTGCTTGGCAGAACCGGGTTTACAGAAATATCTGGCATCTCCCGTGTGATATGAGGGCATCAAAAGGACCGTCGCTCACCCTGATTCGTATGAGACTGCTTCAGAACGAGAGCTTTTGGTTGTGACTTATTTTGAGTTTCAAGCCGGACATTGGCAGAGCGCTACGTTCTCCCGAGGTTTCCGACCCGGCATGAATTTTCAAAAAAATTCCGTAATAATTAAATTATTATGTAATCACAAAACTTACACAAATATTTATATCACTGTACTGAAATAAAAACGTACAAAAATTAAGCATACACTATATTTACATTGCCATGGTTTACTAAAGACTTATTGAGTTATATATTGTTAGACTAAAAGCAAAAATATAAAGCATTAAATCATTTGGAGTCTTAGTAAGTTTTAATCGAATTAATTATCAGTATTTTAGTTATAACAAAATACATCCCAGACACCTAGACGGTATATGTCGGCAATCCCAAATAAACCATTAGGGTAAGTCAGGTTAGGTCTAAAAACTAATAGGTATACTTGATGTCGACAATTACTCGCCCGAATGTCCGCATATCTACTTTATGTAGGCCTAAGCCTTGGTTAAACGGTACGTTTCCCAGGTTTCTACCTTCTTGATAGAAATGTACATATTGTACATATTATTATACATAAAACAACATCTCAATATTAAATTTTTACAACTAAATAAATGCCACAGCAAATTACTTTAGAATTAGTTGATGTGTATTTTTTTACCATTGGCCAAAGTATTTGAATCGGTTCACTTTATCTAGTACACTTTATTATATTTACAAATGGTAATTGGTGGGGGGAGGGTATTGATATCAGTTTAGTAGTTAGTATTTTTCTTGCTAATGTCCGTTTTAAAGCTTTTTGTTTCTGACAGTTCTGATACTTCTTTAGGTGAGAGAATAGAGAAACCTAATTACAGATAGAAATCGTATTTCCCTAATACGCACCATCCTGAATCTTAATCACTTTGGTTTCGCAGATTCTCTTGTCACTCGCTTGAAGGGCGAATATGGAAGAGTAAATTCAAAAGTAAATGGTTAAATAGGTTGGTTATTTATTCTCTATATAGTGCAAGTTTAAAACTGGTAATTTTGTTTATTTTTTAGTCCTAAAATACATGATTTCAGAGATAATACTCTGTCCTCCATTCTATGGTTCTTTCATTGCTTTATGTTTTATATTCAAACACTCTACTTTTCGATTGAAGACTATCCGAAATTCGGAGGATGTACAATGGATTTTCTGCATGATAGGATTTATTATTTTAAAAATACCTCATATTGGTTATATTTAATATATACATTTTAATTGGAGCTCCCGATTGATTTGAGAGAACCTAAAACCTATGCATCCAGGCAAACGTGGGACCATCCAGTGGCAGAGCGGTTGTTAGTCAGCATTTATAATGCAGATGACCATCAGTTATTGCGGTTATATATTGGATGATGCCGGGTAGAACCAGTATCACTTGAATACGAGGAGCTCCCGAGGGATTTGAGGGGAACGTAAGGCCCATGTCTCACTCCAATTGATGAGCTTCTCCGTTAGAACCAGGTCTGTAGTGGTTTATTTTTTAATATTAAAACGTACATTGGCAATGCGCAACGTTCTTCAAAAGTTTTCGACCTTATAAAAATTCAATAATAACTAAATATGTAAATATAAAAGGACAAAAATATTTATATTACAGTAGTTAATTAAATCGTAACACAATTAAACAAACACTGTATTTACATTACCATGGTTTCCTAAGGACATTTTAAATCATATTTTCTTAGGTTGAAAGCAAACATATGAAGCTTAAAAACTTTTGGAGACTTTGTAAGTTTCAATCAATTTAATTACCCTAATTTTGCTTATATCACTATATATTCGTGTCCTATAGACGGTATATCTCGTAAATTACGAATAAACCACTGTTAGAGTCACATTAGACATTATATGTATATATATATTTACATATGTATGACGTCGACATTTAATCGTGCTGAAAATAGCCTAAGTAGAAGCTATTGTGCTTGAACAGTTATGTAGGTAAATATAGTAAAAACCATTCCTTTGATTAAATGCTACATTTAGACGTTTCCAACTTATTACCAAAAAGGTACATAACTTATTACATAAATATCTATTAAAACTATATAAAAGTCCCATCATTGTACTCTAGAATTAGTTTATTTATTGGTCGTGTATTTATTTCTATTAGCTAAAGGATATGAATCTATTTATTATATTTGATTTAAAAATGGCGACGTGTATTTAGGCCTATGTATATTAATTGTTAATGTTAAAGCACTGTTAGTGGAACCCATTATTCTCTTCCCCCTTTCTCTCTCTCATATATATAGGCTAACCCCTCTCTCTCATACACATTGGCTAGTGGTTACCAACAAATTGTTTTCAAGGACCCACTGAGGGCATCGGTCACTACATTGACAAGGACCCCCCAAATTCAATAAATGCCTAAATAGGTTGGTTATTCTCTATATAAGGCTAGTGTAAAACTGGCGAATGTTGGAGAAAGAAATTGTTATTAATTTTGTTTATTTTTTAGTCCTAAAATACATGATTTCAGAGATAGTACTCTGCCCCTCATTATATGGTTCCTTCATTCCTTTATGTGTTATATACAAACGCTATACTTTTGGATTTAAAAGCTGTCCGAAATTTGGAGGATTTAAAATGGATCTTCTGTATGATAGGAGTAATTCTTTTAAAAATACCTTATATTAGTTATATTTAATTGTTACAGTTATATTTCAATATAATTTCGTTTAATATCCTGATACTTTATAATGCCTGATTAAAAAAAATAATAATAGTTTGTGTCTATGTGAGTGTTAAGAATGGCACAACTGATATTGTATAACTAGTAAAACTCTAACTTTAATAAAAGAATTTCTTGTCTTGTTCCAGTCACGTGCTGCTTTGGTACGAAGAAGAGGAAGGAAAGGAGAGGTAATTACTTTTAGGTTGTTTTAACTTTACCTATAAATAAAGTAATTTAGTAGTTTTATTAAAATCCACTAATGTAATTAAATAGTTTTATTTCTTGTTCCAAACTCGTATATATGTTCAGTTTCCAATATTTGCTGGGTTTAAGCTAAATATTGGGATCCTCATCCAATGCGTGTTCTTTTGAATATTCAAATATTATAGCATCATATTTCGGCTGCCACATTTAGAATTTTCATTTTGTGGTTCTTGTAAGTCTCCGTCTTTAATTCTACTACTACCGTATTATATTTCTAGGAGAAAATGCATGAAGTTTAATGAAACTATAGATCCAAAGTATTAAAGTTACTGTATAAATAATATATTAATACATATGTCAATAACATTAACATAAATAATATGTTAATTAAAACATCAGATTTAAACCATTAGCACACTCTTGCCTTAAATAAGAAGCCTTCCGCAAGGTTTAAACTTGCACCGCTTGTCACAGTGCTAACGTTACAGCAAACTGACACTGTGGCCATTTGATGTACTCAGTTATGTCAAGCATTTCTTTATGATAAGTGTAAATAACTGGACATTAAAAATAAGTAGAAACGAACTATCAAAGCGTTCCTTCAAGTTATTTATGCTTTTCATTAATTTTAATTTACATTATTTTAAATTTATTTATTATATTTAGGGACCCAAGTGCCAGATTTTAAAATTTAACCTGTATTTATGTTTGTATATGATTCTACGCTCTACGAACATGACTTTAAGAAACTATGAAAAATAAAAACATTAGCTATGACGTAGAATAAAATTATTTTTTTTAAATTCATCTACATAGTACCTAATAATTATATATATATATCACAATATGCATGTCTGTAGGCTTTAGTTTTATCTGACAGTTTATTATCGTATTTATATTGTTTATAAATATCGTATTATGTGACAAGATTTATTCAAATTTCTACCTTTACAGTAGTTTTCGATGAAGACATGCTCAGCTATTTGTCAAGCGCATACCCGAGAGTAAAGTTTGATTCTATTCTCGAGGTGATTCCTGAAGACGATGAGGAAGAAGAGGAAGCGGAAATAGTTCATCAAAAAGCTGTAATATTTTCTACAAGTGATTCTGCACTATTTCCGCTAAAGATTGAAGTCCCTGCGTTCTACAGGACTCAGTCGTTTTGTAAGTTACTTTTTTTTGTTCCTTACATTAAGAATAATGTTTGTAAAATATTTGAACTGTGAGAGATTGTAGCAAACTGTCGCTGTCTATCAAAGGGCAGTCCGTTTTAGAACCCATAAATAATAATATACTTCGAAAGACTACATAGTAAGGATAGTGGACTCTATCGCTGGAGAGGAGAGTTAAGTTCGGCATTAAGAGAACCTGCGATTTATGGAGAAAAATCTCATACAAATGCCTAAAAAGCACGTCCAACTAACACCTGCAGCTTGCGAAATTTTCAGAATTTCCCACCGAAGCCAAAGATAAGATAAAGCAGCATTCATTCTAATAAGACAGAAGAAAAATTAGCGGCATAAGGTAGAAAATAAAATTTGAAGAGGATGTAACCCATATGGAAACTATCCAAAGGAAATACAAGTTAGTCAAACTCCAGGACTCAGGCGGAGGGGGGGGGGCGACTGGGTATTTTTGGAACAAGTTCTAAATTAAAATGAAAAGAAGTAAACTAGCTAAATAAAAGTAGTAAGAGGTATTAGTGAGGGGAAATATATTTTACGTACTGTATAGAAGCAATTCGAGAATAGAAGAATGAAGTAAAATAAGAGAAATATTAGTAAGTGGCTGGGCGATCAAGTGAAGTGAAACAAGAAACCATGCTAGAGATAATTCGTTAACAACTAAAACTATTAATTTATCTTAAATTCAAAGGCATCTCCTTACAGTAAAAATAATTAAGTTTTATAAACTTTTTATTAATTTCTTTAAGAAATAATGAATTTCAAATATAAACTTTATCAAGCCAAGTGCAGTAGCCTATCCACGCCTTAAGATAATTAAGTGCGATTTTATAAGGTTTTTTTAGTAGTAAGAATAATTATAGGAGTTTTGATGCATATCGACAAATTAGAGCTGGACAACGTAATTTATGTATAACTACCTGTAAATTTTAAGACTTTGAACTCAAACTTGAAGTTAATCTGTCATATTAAAAAACCATTAGCTGTGTATTAATTTGATTCCCTTAGAGTCAAATATCCTGTAGTAGCCTACATCCTAAGTAAACTTCAATAATCATTTAAGCATCTCTATACAACTTCCAATAGACATTGCATAGGAAAGGTTAATGTACATAATTTTATTTTTATTTACAGACCTAAATGTACATTTATCTATTTAATTACCCTCTATGTTTCTGAATATCTACCTAATCTTATCTATTTATCATTTTCACTACACTAAATATTTACAAATTATATTGTATTTTTTCAGAAGCGACATTTCGGCTTCGTGGTTTGGAACGACATCTGGTGGAGGTGAGCAAACATTTTACTACCACTGCTATATATTTAAGCTTTAAACTAAATACGTTTTGGAACCCAGCAAGCTCTCTTAGCTTGTATGGGAGCACACCAAGCCGGAGACTCTATATCTTGCCGTATACGTTTATAGACTAGCCTTGAGTTTTACTGCCTTTAGTAGCTCCAAGCTGTTTAGGTTGTACTCTTGCGACTTATCTGTGACGCAATTACATCCTGTGGGATATTGCCGCATGGCACCGAAATATATATAATCTTAGCACGGTAGTAATCTCAATATTAAACAGAATATAGAAAAAAAAATTGTAAAATAATTCCTACTGAGGTTAACCAAAAAAGATTATAATGTAGTGATTCTTTCATTTATAATTACAATTATTATAAATTTATATATATGTATATATACTGTATAGAGAGAGAGATCAGAATCACAATATTGGCGAAATCGAAATCGAATTTCCTTGCAATTTTTCATTTCCTTCTCTATACAGTATATGGTGATGGACTATAATTTTTGTTTGGTTACTGTTTATATAATTTCTTTTATTTAGTTTCTAATTTATGAAGCTAATGGTGGTCTATAACTTCTCATTCTATCCACCTCTTGTAATACTTCATTATTGCAAGGAACCTTTCTCTTATAATTGCATATACATCCTATTATAGTATTAAATTTCTAACTATGGGATTGTTACCTCAATGCCTAAGTGCTGTATTTCAAACACGTAGTCATTCAGTTTAAACGCGTCCAAGACATCAACTTTTACAAATTTAATTAATAAACAAATAATTGAAAAAACTGTATTAACATCAATTGCCATTCACTAAGGGTTGAAAAAATTATTTCATTGGTTGAGTAAAAATGTATTTTTAATAAAAAGACAGTTTTCAT
Source organism: Prosapia bicincta (assembly GCA_036971475.1). Taxonomy (NCBI): domain Eukaryota; kingdom Metazoa; phylum Arthropoda; class Insecta; order Hemiptera; family Cercopidae; genus Prosapia; species Prosapia bicincta. The sequence continues at coordinate 12,584,152 of JBAIZL010000394.1, read as the reverse complement.
CATAGGCGAGTATCTCTGATGAATTCATCTAAACTAATTAGTTCAGTGAATAGTCTAAGCTATAACTAATCTGTCTAAACCGGTGTAGATATAGTGTTAGTATATAGTTATAATTTTAACCGTATTCTTGAAGTGTACATGTTATATTAGCTATACTTACTGACGATGGCTTTGCATCTTAACTCACTGAAGAATTAACTATTGGCTGTGTGTTGGTGTTCTTTAGTACAGCCTCCTTTCTTCTGAACTTCCCTTAACCGAAACCTGGGTTAAATAGGAAAAATATGACTGTTACGTGATTTTTACCCCAACACGGTAAACGTGAGGGGAGATGCGGGAGGTTTTGTTAGAAAATACATATACTGTGATATTTAACATTAGAAAAGGTTTTATGAGGTTTTACTTGAAGAAATATACTTTAGGATACTTACCATGGCTCATCCGAAAAGGTTCCGCCCCCATTATGTCGGATAAGCGGAAGTTTTATTGTATTTAGTTATTACGTTCTCTACCTGCAACGTTCCGCGATGATGGCAACAGCTGATCAGAGCATAGCTTACTTTTACAGCGCGAGACAATTTGCCACCAGTGTAAGGCCTTGAGGGGTATTTAGCATTATCATGAACACATGATGATAGTGTTATATTTTATATTGTACGCGTGAAGAGTGTTGTAAAGTGTAACGGAGTGAAGATCCTGTTTCTTGGACCATTTTAGGATGACAATTACTTGTTACCGCCTTGACTAATGACTTTACCCTTTTGTATAAGAAATGTTGTGTTGCGCTGTTTTACGTAGTCCAGACGAACATTTAAAAAAAACTTTACATTAATATGTATTGAAAACCTGTTGATCTGAATTTAAATGTATTTTTAATATTTATTTTCTATTCACAGAATGCTGAAATGAGTGTCTACCCGCTTACATGTTCTTTGTCTCGACCAATCTTCGAAATTACCCCTTTCGACACAACCTTTTCTAAATCTCTTGAAGAACAGGGTCATTTCAGGTAAGAAACGAACAAAAATACTTAATAAAATAAAACAATACATTAAATTGTATGTTGGTCAGTTACAAAAAAAATTTTATTTAAATTTCTAAATCAATATACATTATTTTGTAAATTATTTTATGCTAAGTAAAATGTTAGTTAATAGCAGATGTGGGAGGCAAAAGTGAATTTTATGCGTTGTATTTCATGAATAAATGGGGCTGATGATTAAATTTATACGGTTTACTTTTCTTTTTTGAAGAAGTAACTTATCGTTCTACAACATCTAATTTGTGGGTTACACGTTTCTAAGTCCAATGTTTTCATAAAGTCACAAAACATTGCCAAGTACTATTAAATTGTGATGTTTTTCTCAAGAAAGTGTCTATTCTTGAAGTTTAGAGAACGTGTTAGATTCCAGTAAGGGTACAGGCACAGGCAAAACTAATGTCAGTTATTTCAATGATTTATTAGATGATTTATTTATTGGATGTTCTAAGTAAATTATTGATAACAACAAAATGTAATCTATTATCAGCACTCGACAAAGTGTAGAGTCTTGCGCCGAAGAAAGAGAGAAGTTTTCTCGAGTAAGCTTTACTTTATCAATACATTTATACACTGAAAACGTATCCGAATCATTTCTTCAGGAAGTTCTGGTACATACGTCACAACGTGTCTGTTAGGGTTTGTGGCCTAAACGTGTCCTAAGGGGGTAAAGCTAGCTCTAGCCTGGCACATTATTACGTCACATACGCCCTTAACCTCTGGCAATCCTGCACTTATTCACAAAAATTGTCAATGTTTAATATACCTTGCATTTCAATTACTCTATTTAGACAAAAAATCTAATACTCAAGTATATGAAATTCATATTGTTTAAATGGTTGAAAACGGAAATTTGGAATATATAACATTAACTAGGGGCAAGTAGGGACAAATGAATTTGTATTCATATTGATACAAATTTTAAACTTTTGTATAATTTTATTTTTCAATACAAATTGAATTTCATATAATTCAATTTTTTTCAAAATGTCACGCCACCGAAGCGGCCTTAGGGTTTTAATTTTCTTGACTCATTGACAAGAGAAGAGACAGATGTAAATAAATCTAGACACAGTTTGTTTAGAATTCTCAGATATAATTTAATGTTCAACTTACAGTTCTTGAAGCCCATTTCGCACAAAGAAAACAACTAAGTACTTTAACAATGAATTAAAAATTGACTCTAACATCAACTACATTCTAACTGAGATACTAACAAGACGACTGAACTACTAGCATAACAACAGCACAAAAAGAAGAGAAGAGAAGACTGAGATTGTCCGGGTAGAGGGTTTTATAGTACCCCTTCCTCGGATGTTAGCCACTCCCAGGGATGCTTCCAGTTAGTCCACATGGTCTAAAAGAATCTTTCATTGGTCTAGATAGCATTCAAGGTAATTCTATGATTTCATAAAATGAGGAGTTCTCAGTCACCACTTGTAATAACCCAAAGTAACTAAAAAAGATTAAGATGACCCTGGTGGTTAAGATCAGGGATTCCTCGTGGATGTTGAGAAACCACAGAAACTGCTTATCATTTTCTATTTTGGACTAACTGTCTGCTTTCCTGGTACAGTATTACAACTACCTTCCCTTTTAAAAAAAGGAAAGTTCTAAAAACCTTTACTTTTTTTACATTAAACTAACATCTATTGTTAGTTCCCACAAATAAACATTATTTAAAAGAAAATTTTAATCTAACATTCTGATAGATATATAAATGTTATATGAGAACATTTCAATTTCAAAATAGTATAACAAGTATAGGTCAGAACTAATAGTTATGTAATGAGCTATCATATTATCTGAAATAAAAACATAAAATGTTTACATTTCCTAAAATATCATTCATCAAAATAAAATAGAACATATAACATCATTGACAAACTTGAATAAATGAAACATTATATACATAAACACATAATACTAAATTAATGTTCATAACAAGGAAACTGTCTTTTTTCTCAAAAATAGTATAACAAGTATAGGTCAGAACTAATAGTTATGTAATAAGCTATCATATTATCTGAAATAACAAAAACATAAAATGTTTACATTTCCTAAAATATCATTCATCAAAATAAAATAGAACATATAACATCATTGACAAACTTGAATAAATGAAACATTATATACATAAACACATAATACTAAATTAATGTTCATAAGAAGGAAACTGTCTTTTTTCTCAAAAATAGTATAACAAGTATAGGTCAGAACTAATAGTTATGTAATAAGCTATCATATTATCTGAAATAACAAAAACATAAAATGTTTACATTTCCTAAAATATCATTCATCAAAATAAAATAGAACATGTAACATCATTGACAAACTTGAATAAATGAAACATTATATACATAAACACATAATACTAAATTAATGTTCATAACAAGGAAACTGTCTTTTTTCTCAAAAACTCAAACAAATACATAAATAAACATATGCCAAACAGAATATGTCAAGTTCATAAGTCCGAACATATTCACATTGTAAAAGTACACATCACATGTGGGTTGTAGCGAGAATGTTTCCCGGAGCAAATCCTACTAAATTGGTTTCATCTTCTTGAGAAACTGTGGTAAGGTGGATGGTATTAGCTACTGGCGTTGCTACTGGGGCAGTCTCATGAACTGTGGAGCTTGCAACTTTTACACAGTTAAAACGGTTAGTTCTGGACAGAAGACAATAAAAAATACAACTTGTAGCCACAAATCCGAGGAGAACACAAATTATGAAAAGTGCAATAAAATACGTAACAAGTGATTCATTGTTGTCCTTTGGCTTTCTACTTTAGGTAAGCTTATCTCGGAGTTGCTCAATCGTTATCGTGTTGACTCGTTCCATGCGGTCATTGAGTATCCGGTTTAGATTGTTTACATCTTGATCGTCGTAAAACGATTGATTTTTAAATAAAGCTCTTTCATAAGGAGTTAAATTATCTTCAATTGCGGGAATAATAATATGATTAAATTGTACTTTGGCGAAGATCGACTTTTGGAATTAGCTAAGATACGAAAATATTTGGAGTATAAATAACAATTTTTTGGTTCATAGATAATTCCTGTAGAAGATAAAGTTTCAGATTTAGTCTGTGACATCTCTTTTCGATTATTGTATTTCCAATTGATACGAATGACGAATGGAAACTATAAATCCAAAATTCTTGATTAGGACCGGGATACAAAACTGGCGATGAAAAATTCGTAACTATATTTCGTGTACAGATCTGATATACTTTAGTCTCTTCACCAACGAACATTGCATACTCGCAGGAGTACCTCCCAGAGGAAGGCAGAAAGGGTGTGACTACAGGGCAGATTCCGAAGATTAGGTCCTTGCAGTCCTCAAGCTGTTCCTTTCGGAGTAGAGCATATTCCTGGCGGTCGTTCGACACAGCAAGGTAGTCAACGTCTCCTTGCACGACGACAAACTGTGCTATATCATGATCATAATACTGTAATGGTCTTACTCTAAATAATCCATAATACCCATTACCAGTCTTAAGAGGAATCTCAATTTCCAATTTTATGCTATTTTTATAAGAAAATGCATGTCCTTTTGAGATTCTATAATAGCTATATACCTTATCTACATCAGTATCTGTTAACAAAGCTTGACCACTAGGTAACTGTGTTACAATTTCTCTTAAAAGTAAACTTAATTGAGCAGGTTTGACTAACATTGAACTAAGATAACCTGTTGACGTTACATCAAGTGCTTTTTGAATTTCAACAATGTGTTTATTAACTAAATTTATGGTTATTTCTATTTCTCTAAATAAAGAAGAAATACGTGCTTCATATTGAAGTTTTCTTTTTAACTGATTAGTTTCATTCCATATAGAAAAATTTGTTTTCTTAAAATCTACTAAAGCTTTCTGTAAAGCATTACCAATTAATTTAATGGTCTTAGTATTTTCATCTATTTCATTAGTTAATTTTTTCATATAAGTGAGTTGTTCTTGTTCAACATTAATTAAATTATTAGACTGAGAGTCAAGATCATCAATTTCTGAATTAATATTTTGAAAATCATCATCATCCATAGTTCCCAACAAAAATTTAAAAGCTTTCCCAATCCCATTAATTATACCTCGGGTTGGTCTGGATGTGGGTAATAGGAGTTTAAGATTTGATATCTCATCTCGAGTTGTCTGTAAATTAGATCGAAGGTAGGAGGTTTCATGGTAAGGAATTAAATCATTTAATTCGGATATGTTTCTCTGTTGCTCTATATAATCGAAGAGTGTCTCAATGTTGTGTAATACCTCGTCATAGTCATCAGTGCTAATGGAAACTACCAATGTACAGGTGTGGGTGGAGAGAAGTATATCTCTTTATTTAATGAATACCAATCCTTTGTCAAGATTACAAGTTTCATTGTACGACTGATGGTGGTGGGAGCAAGCTGTAGTTGTCTAAATATATTCAACGAAGGTCTATAACAAATAGGCATGTGAAATAAATGAAAACATTTTCTGTAATTACTTCTGCTGCTTGAAGCTCGAGATCTTAGATTATAAGGATGAGGCAAATGTGAGGGTAGATCTACAAATCGTTCAGGTATCCATTCAGGATCTCTTGGGTCTATAAAGGTTTCATCCAAAGTCACATCGTCATCATAATCTTCTTCATTATTAATCTCTAATCCTTCATTATTAATATTATCATCTTGTAATATGGGGCCTCCCACTACTAAATTGTTTCCTTCAAGCATGTCCGTTTCAGCATTATTTGAATCTGTATCAGTGAAAGTATGAATGGAATCCTTGTCACCGTTATCAAGCGATAAGGCTGGCAATCTGTTGACTCTGCGGTTGGCTACTTCCTGTTTACATATACATGGTTTAATTCGATTCACATGTATTACAGATGTCTCTTGATTATTTAATCTAATTTTATAATTTAAATCACTAATTACTTTTTCTACAATATAGGGACCTAGCCAATTTTTTCCAAATTTTCGTTTTGGTCCTCTTTTTATATTCGGGTTGTGTAGAAACACATAATCACCTAATTTATACTTAATTAATTTACATTTCCTGTCATAATACCTTTTGTTTTTCTTTTTACTAATTTCCGTATTTTTAACAGCAGTTTTCCTAACTTGTTTTAGTCTTTCAATTAATTTATTTAAATCAGGTCGTGTGACTTCTTGAACTTCAGTTTTTATTGAGAGATAATCTTCATTATGTAACCTAATTTCGTGCCCATATAAAAGCATATGCGGACTGTTTCTAGTACTTGTTTGTAATGTACTGCGGTTATCCATTAGTGCGAAAGGTACTATCTCATCCCAATTTCTACCATATTTAGCTACATATTGTGATATCATATCGGCAATTGTTCTATGGAATCTTTCTAGCAGTCCACTTGATTGTGGATGATAAGGGGTAGTTTGGAGTTTCCTAATCCCTAATATAAAACAAACTGTTTTAAAGAAAGTTGAAACAAAATTTCTTCCTTAATATGTTAATAAGCGTTTTGGTACTCCATGCCTCGTTATTATTTTTGTAACGAACTCTTTAGCTATTACTTCTGCATTTTGAATAGGTATAGGTATTGCTTCACAATATCATGTCATATGGTCTATAAAAGTTAGCAAATATCTGTTTCCATTTCTACTTAGTGGTAGTGGTCCTACAATATCTAGAGAAACTAATTCAAAAGGTTCTTGAATCGGCGTAAACTCAGCCATAGTGGCTTTGTTTCGAATTCCTAGTTTTCTTTGGTTACATGAGATACACTGAACAAGATAATGTTCAACATCCCTGCCTAAAGTATTCCAAAAATATCTTTCCTTGAGCAAACTTGTGGTCCGTTGATGTCCTGAGAATATAGTATCGTGATGATGGCTAATAACTTTGTTTACCATTGTCTTAGGTATGACTAGTTTCAATTTACTATTTTCTAATTTCTACAGTAAACCATCGGTATCTATTTTATAATCTTCCAAACATTTAGTGGAATTTTTAATTTTGTTTTGACAGAATTAATCCTTTTGTTGCTCAACAAATATTTCTTGTCTGGAAATTAAGGTGTTACAATTGCGTTGACGTGTCTACTTAATGCATCTGCATTAGTGTGTCGTTTCCCTGGCTTGTGAATTACGTCATAGTCAAATTCGGACAAACGAAGTGCCCATCGTGTCAGTCTAGAAGAAGGATCTTTTAGGCTTAACATCCATTTGAGTGCTGCATGATCTGTTATGACTGTAAACCTTCGTCCGTATAAGTAGCATCGAAAATATTTGGTTGACCAAACAAGACTAAGGAGTTCACGTTCTGTTGTTCCATAATTTCTTTCTGCTTTATTCAGTTGCCTGCTTGCGTAAGCAACATGGTGCTCTTGTCCATTGTGAATTTAAGACAATATTGCTCCAATTGCAACAGATGACGCGTCCGTACTGAGAATGAATAGTTTCGAAAAGTCTGGGAACTTTAAAGTTGGTTCATTACGCAAGGAATTTGTTAAGGTTTGAAAAGCATCCTCTTGTTTTTTCTCCCATACAAATGCAATATCCTGTTTTGTGAGTTCTGTTAATGGCTTAGCTATTTCGGCGAAATTTTTTTTTTTTATAAAACGTCTGTAATACCCAACTAAACCTAAAAACGATCTTATATCTTTTACATTAAGTGGTTTTGGATAATTCTTCACTGCTTGAATTTTCTTATGATCTGGCAAAATTCCTTTGTCAGTAACAATGTGTCCTAAATATTCCACTTTATTAACGGCGAATACGCACTTGGACAGCTGTGCATAGAGATTTGCGGTTTCCAGTTTTGATAAGACTTTATCTAATCTCTCGGCACGTTGTTCTATTGTTTTGCTATATATTATAATATCTTCAAGATAAACTAAAGAGTCTTCTCCTTTAACTCCCAATAAAATATTATCAATAAGTCTCGGAAATGTCGCTGGCGCAATACACAATCCAAAAGCAATGTTTTTAAATTCAAAATGTTGTCCTGGTAAACTAAATGCGGTTTTCTCGATATCTTTAGGGTGCATTTTTACTTGATGAAATCCACTATATAAATCAATGGTCGTGAAATATATACTATTATTCAAACAATCCAAGGTTTCTACAATATTTGGCAAAGGATATGCATCTCCTCTAGTTATAGAATTCAACGCTCTATAATCCACACAAAATCTATATTTAGGTGTTCCATCTGGACTCTTTTTATTTACGATAACAACAGGACTCGACCACGGTGAAGTGGAGGGTTGTATGATTCCTGCTTTTAGCATTTGTTCTATCTGTTCTTTTACTACAGATTTTAGTGCTTCTGGTAATCCATAAGGATTTTAGTTTATAGGCGGATGTTCACCAGTATCAATCTTATGTTCTACATTTACACTACATCCTAATTAACCTCTGGGTTTTTCAAACAGGTGGGCGTAATCTACTTAACACTGGATACAAAATTTTCCGATCATTTTTACTCAAATGAGACATCTTCTCCATCATCTCTGTTTGTAAACGTTCTATTTTCAACTCTTTTGTTTTCACATAATTAACTTCGTGTTTCCCAACACAACTTTCATTCCTATTACAACAAACTAGTTTATAGTCTTCTGCTAGACCTATAACACAGTGTTTAGGAATCTCTAACGTATCTCGACTAAAATTTATTACCTTTACTAACACTTCCGGAATTTCTTTTCTACTCTACTAATTACTCTGGCTACTCTTGCGCCATGTATTTTCAATTCTTCCGGCTCAACGAGAACTATTTCGGGAACAACTTTTCACTCTTTTTCTACTTTTAGGCGTCCCTTAAGAAGTACTTCCGACATAGGATGTAAATATTGCACCTTTGTGGTCATAACACGAAATGATGCTGGAGTGTTTGGCAAGATCAAGGAATCATTATCGCTTGGTTTGGAATAAAGTTGATCACGCTCAGAATTCCTTTTTGGCGATATCGTTTTCACACTAGCCTCCCACGTAATTCCATCTTTTTCTCCTTTAACAAGATAAACACTGTTATCTAAGAACAGTTTACCTGTAGCTAAATCCAATTTAGCTCCTGTGCGTCTTAAAAGATCCATTCCCAATATACCGTCATATAACATGTCTATTGACGCTACTAAAAACTCATGGGAAAACTCACACTTTCCCTCTAAACTTACTAAAACCCTTTGTTTGCCGTATACTCTTAACTCGTTTCCAGTTACACTTTTGACTATAACATTATTCGGATAAATTTTACTACGACTTATGCCTTTCTTTATGATCGAAATGGTTGCACCTGTATCCACTAAGAATTTACAAGGTTTTCTTCCTATAATTACATCTATTATAATGTGACCATCTACGTTATTATGGACTAAACTAGTTACTACATGTGTCTTTACTCCCAGTTCGACAGGTCGGTGCTGTTTCCCGCCGAACCTTGCGCGTTTGGGTGGTTCTTTCGGCTACGACAATCTTTAGCTATGTGTCCAAACTTATGACAGTTGTAACATTCAATCCTTTTACCATCGTAGGTCTTCTTTCCTGAATAATTAGGTTCCTGGAAACTATTCTTCTCTTGTACCTGGACTCTACAATTTCGCGATATGTGCCCAATTCGTTTACACGTAAAACATGTCACTTGCGTGAGAAAGACGTTCTTAGGTGGACTTTTCTCATAACCATTTAATGGTTTTCTAGCCTCAACTGCCGCTACTGTGACAGCTAATTGAATCGCCTCGGCCATGGTTGTAGGCATGCGGTATCTCACATGCTGACCTACATTATCAAGTAAACCATTGGTATAAGCAGCTAACATTCTACGATCCGCTTCTTCGCGAATTATTTTCTGCAGTTCTGGATTGTCTACTTGCGTAATAGTTTTAGCACAAATTACGTTTACAGCGGTCTGCGAAGCTTCAGGCGATTGGATAGAATTTTGAAGCGCAACATAATGGAATTGATCCAATTGCTTCACTCTAAACCGTTCAATAAAAGCATCTTTGAGTGTTTTAAAGGTTACATCGGTATGTTGTAGCTCCGGGTTACTGTTTAGAAACAAGGCAGCCGATCCTTTTAATTTCAGTTTTAATAAAGATACTTTATCCTGTTCATTCCAATTTCTTACCTGGGCTGCTTGCTCGATGTTATCGAAACATTCACGAACTGGTATCGGTCCATCACCTCGCCATGCGTCTATTAAATTTGCGGTAGTTAGGTCTTTAATTTAATCCTAGTAGGGTTTACAACTAATTTCAAATGTTCGGCTTGAATTTTTAATTGTTCTTGTGTTTTCACAAGAGCCTGTTTAAGTTCCTGCACTTCTTGTGCCGTTGCCATTTTAAAAGTTTATTTTAAATTTTAGATAATTATTTTAATTACTTGGCTGGGCGATAGTGTGTGCGTTACCAAGTATATTAGCAAAACACCAAAACAAGGAAAAGTTACAAGACTGATTATCTTGGTATATGAAGATAAGAATTACTTCGGTTATCAGGGAAACCACAAATCCAGAATGACATAGGCTATCAGTGTTATAAACATGTAGACTTGATAATACTTTCCTATCTCTCTTTTTTCTTAATAATAATATTTGTCTTCAAATTAATTAAAATATTCTATCTCTAGCTTAGCCAATTTGTCTCTGATAACATTCCCTCCATCAGTATACGTAGAGCAACCATTTATGTGTCTCTCAATTATTCTTTGAATCAAGTTTCTGAGCAAGGTAGAACAACCTTCTAATAAAATATCAGGGTCAGAAACAGGAAGATAATATATAGGTCGAGAAGTGATTGAGTTTTAGGAATATCATGGGTGTGGTCTTCGGGTTTAGAATTAGAACTTTCAGGGATAGCTGACAACTTAGCAAACTGAACGGGCCTAACCGGAATTGTTACAGGTCTAGGACTAGGAGCTGGACTAATGTGTTTATAATAAGCAGTAATGTTTCCCACCCTAGTACCAATTTTCATAAATAAATCTGGGGCTATCGGTGTTCTATTTACTATTTGGCCTGAAGGGCTACCAAAATTTCTACGATTATCCATATACTCATAGTTATCACTCTTACGCTTTTTCCCTATTCTATTTCCCATAACAATAATAACACAAAAGTATTACACATGTCATTATTTAACACTAAATAGTCTAAATTACATGTAACATATAAATTTAATTCATATTTGATTATTGAGATTCATCAAAAGAAACCAGCAAAGAGTTTCAAATCTAAAGCATAGACCATTTCATATTACTTAATACACCGGTCTCATCACTAATCAACTTGTCAAGAAATAGAAAAATAAATCAGGGACATGTACCTGTGTTTTTGCAACAGGCAATCCACCTGTATTTTTGCAACAGGCAATCCCACCGCTGCCACCAAAATTTGTAATGCCACCGAAGCGGCCTTAGGGTTTTAATTTTCTTGACTCATTGACAAGAAAAGAGACAGATGTAAATAAATCTAGACACAGTTTGTTTAGAATTCTCAGATATAATTTAATGTTCAACTTACAGTTCTTGAAGCCCATTTCGCACAAACAAAACAACTAAGTACTTTAACAATGAATTACAAAATTGACTCTAACATCAAATACATTCTAACTGAGATACTAACAAGACGACTGAACTACTAGCATAACAAGAGCACAAAAAGAAGAGGAGAGAAGACTGAGATTGTCCGGGTAGAGGGTTTTATAGTGCCCCCTTCCTCGGATGCTAGCCACTCCCAGGGATGCTTCCAGTTAGTCCACATGGTCTAAAAGAATCTCTCATTGGTGTAGATAGCATTCAAGGTAATACTACGATTTCATAAAATGAGGAGTTCCCAGTCATCACTTGTAATTCACCAAAGTAAGTAGAAAAGATTGAGATGACCCTGGTGGTTAAGTTCAGGGATTCCTCGTGGATGTTGTGAAACCACAGAAACTGCTTATCATTTTCTATTTTGGACTAACTGTCTGCTTTCCTGGTACAGCACTACAAAAATAATTTTTTTTTGTGTGTGAATTATATTGTATGTGAAAGCGTTTGGTTATAATATTCGTTTACAAATCATAATCAGGTATTTTTCATTGCAATGTAAAATTCCCCTCCCCCCAAATCCTATGAAAAAACCTATTTTTTCTCTGCTCCTACGAGCCATCTCCCAGCTCTGTACGATATTCCAAGCATCCACAATCTTCTTTTAAGATTCGGCTCACGAAATTATACATAAAGATGTTTACACTCGTGCATCATTGTTGGACGATAACTTCTACACCCTGCAGGTAGCGGCGTGGAGACAAAATATAAAAATAATGTGACTTCTACACCATCGTCTACGATTGTTCCAGACACTTTTACTGCAAATGTTTTGAGACGAATTTAGATTCTTCTTTTCTGAACTCTCTTATTCAAATATGTTGTTACGATAACTCTATAGAATGCTTTATATTGCCCTCGCGTCGTTTCTGAGGGAACACTCATAAACTTTTAGCAATCATATGAATTTAGAGGAATCTCTATAAATAAGCAATTAAATTGGAAATAAAATAATATATAATTGTAACAGATATCAGAACGTAATAGCGAAATGTTTTTCTTTTAATTTTTGGCTCTACAAGAATACCTAAACAAATTCGTTTTTGGCAGTGCTTCGCCACAAAATGTTTTCAAAGACCCCCTCATAGGTCGCTACATTGACAGGAACTCTGAAATTCTTAAACTTAAATTGTAGATTGCACGCAAAATAATTGGAGTTATATTACTTATTAGTAAGTATTTCAAGGTTTGCCTACCCACACACTTTAAGGTAGAAACTATTCTTATGTATGGATAATTAAGTTTGATGCTACCACAAGTTTTTTTACAAGTACATTCAAGAAGTGCTTTAGTTTCTTTAAAAGTACAAAATGCAAAACTATCACATGTTGAAGTCTAGGTCCAGGTGTAGTGAGAAGAGTTGAATCTGTCATTTGAATTCATAATTTTCATACCCCTCCCCCAGCCCCGTAAAACATTATATTGTTGTACTTTTTAGGGAATCGAAATCGGCGCTTTAATCAATGCAGAATCGAATATCACTAGATACCATTACAATTATACGACTCCTGGAATCGAGAATCGGAATCAGCGCATCTGTATAACATAGTGTAATTCGGTCTGGGCGGTGATGTAGCCATAGAAAAATCATTATACGTAAAAATTATATTGTACTAAAAGTATGAAATAGTGGAGTGCTCGTAAAATTTAACAAGTGTGATGCATTTTAATTCCATACAATTTAGATTAAATAAAACGAATAAATAATTTAGATAAATTAAACGACACGAAGTTACATTAAATCTGTATATTCTGATTTAGCTACCACCAGAGTCATCGAAATTCTTCTTGCTTTGACGCCGGCCTAGGATCGGCACCCATTCGGCCTTATCATCAAAATTTATGGGATGTAACCAACCCGCGTCCGTGCACCGTACACGTACATCCCGGGGAACTCCCGGGGAGCTACACTGTTTGCAAAATGGGTTTGTAGCAAACAATAACGGAAGAGTTTATCAAACCTAATTACAACAGAACTGACCTTACTGAAGTTTAACAGCATTCAGAGTCCAACCTTCCATAAATTCTTACGTGATGAAAGACATTGATAGAAAGATTTCCTCCCGGGATTTTCGGAAGAAGACGGACGAAGCAGCAGTGGAACACAATTTTAGTGAATAAAAGTAGAGCCGACCAGTAAAAAAGAGACGACCAGGCAGACAAATATAGTAAATTATCAAACTTAAATTACAAAATAAATGAAGCAGAGCCTCAAAATGCAAAAAGAATCGCCAATAGAATACTTCGACATTTTTGTAACTGTAAAGAAATATAACTTTAAGTCGTTTTGTTTTATTGCCGTGTTGACGTTTTTGTCTAAAACATTATTCTAAATATATATATACATTTAAATTTAAAAATATAAAATTTTAAACCTTATAAAAAATCACGATTTAACTACAAATATCATGCCCTATCCAAATACCTAATAACTAGAATGTGTAAAGAAAAACCATTCTAAAGAAGGGACGATTTTGTTAATTTGGAAGAGAAGTAGAACACAAACAGTGAAAGGAAGTGAAAATGCAGCTAGGAAAACCATTGGCATTGGAAAATACCATCAAGAATATATCGTATGATAGGTTACCCCATATCTTAACAATTTTGTGATTGGAGGAAGTCTGGTAGCTTAATATGTGAGTTTCCCAACCATTTCAGGGATTTTACTCTGTATATGTGGTCTTTTTAACAGAACTTGTGTTGTGTTTTTTAAGTTTTGTAGTCGGTAAAAAAAAGGGGAGTAATGTTTTTATTTCAGATGTAGAAGCAGAACAGTGACTAATTTTCAAGTTACTAAGATTAAATTTTAATTTTTTAAATTGTCGGGTCAAGAAAATTCTAAAGAAATCCAAATTCTAAAAATTAAGCCTAGAGTCGGAAATGAATTGACATAGATAAAAAAGTATAAAGATAGTGAAATTATAAACTTGTAATAAATAAAGAACGTTCGACAACTAAATTTGCGGTAACACGTAAAACAGTGAAGAAAGAATTGAGGCAGAAGAGCGATAACCAACTCAAATTAATACATAGAGGAGGACTCAATCGGATCACATAGTAGATCGGCCAAAACAAACTGGGAGGTCTGTTCCATATTAGTAACAACATTTACAAGGACGCTGGAACCTGCTGGAGTTATAAAAGGTTAGAGCTTTCTTATTTCTTTCAAATAAGTATAAAGTTTAATTCTTTGAGGTTATAATGGAAATAAAAAATTTCTTTTGACGTAAATTTTAATGAAAATATGTTTTTGAGTATAGTGGCTTTACCTTGTTAGAACGAATATACCCTGAGACAAATAAGATGCCATACTGGCTTACGTCATAAAACCGTCGTAATTAAACTAGTCAGATGTAAAGACGTTTAGAAATAGTCAAAATTTGAAATAATCACTTCAACCTTAAATAAAGATAATTTTGAATGAGTACACAAATTGTGACGAGTATAAATATTTGTAAAATGTTGCAAATTAAGAAGTAAATAAATATAGGGTTTCTTACAAAAATGTCAAGAATACAAGAGGTATAAACTGATGGTAATTTGTTTATATAAAATATATATTATGTCTAGAGGGTTTCTGATTTAGAAATAAATGTGGTTATAAAAAATGTGTATCTAATTATATTCTTATAATTTAAAAATTAAAGGGTTAGTTGTTTGATAGGAATTAGGGCAGTTGGTTAATCAGTTGTAAATCCAATATATACAAAGCCAGTTAGAAATAAACACAATTTAGGGTGACACAGAAATGTCAGGCAACATAAATGAAATGTTTGAAATAATTTTTATGTACTTAAAATAAGGGGTTGAAATGAATTAAATTCATGCTTCACTTAATCTGTTTTGAAAATTAAATTCACTGTTAAGATTAAAAATAATTTTGACTGAACCTTTTGTTTAGTATCCAGGGCCCATAAATATTGTTTTAGAAGGAAATATCATTAAGGGTTTATCCTTAGATAGGAAATAGGGTTAATCATCCTTGAAATAATAACCATAGCAAACGAAATTGAATGTTATTATAAAATCATAGAAATAAGTTATTGTTTTGGCAACATACAAAGAAAGAATAAGAAGATTTTCAAGTAAGTTATTTGATTACAAATGTGAAAATTTCTGATATATATATATATATATATATATATATATATATATATATATATATATATGATATATAAATATTTGTAATTTTGTTATGTAATCTTGATTTACTAAATATGTGTGATTCTCTAATAAAATTTCGATTGTTTTCGAAATTATGTTAGTTTGGTTTTCTGGATAAAATTATGTGTTTTCCAGTTAATATTATATGTAGAACTATGAATGTACTACTACGAACTAACTACGGTAAATTAGATAAACGACTCATTAAAGGATACAAATTTCATTAAACGTTTGTGGTTTTGTAGAAAAGAGAGATAAATTTAATTTATAAAATTACTAAAGAGTTTTAAAAGATTTTATTTGTACAATTTTCACAAGATCTTGAACCACTGGACGTGAGTGACCTGGCTCCTGTTGATGACATTGTCAATTCATTTACAAAAACATTTGATTGCTGCCGGAAAGGCAATTCGGAAAACCTCTTCCAGACCACGACGACCACCTGTACCGTGGTGGAATTATGAATCCTTCGTGTACGATGGAACAAGTTCAAAAGATATCCAACGAGTGAAAAGCTGGAAAAATATAAAATCTTCCGTGCGGAGAATATTTAGGCTAGTTAAACGAGATTAACGGTCGCAGTACGTTGGCAAAATTACAAGAACTACAGCTCCATCTACATGGTGCAACGGACCGGGCCACCACCTACGCGGCGCCGTCAACCCTACCGTTGACCAACACGCGCGCGCAAGTCCGCCCACCAACGCCCATTGCAGAGCAAGAATTTTGAAACGAGCCGCTCGCAGCCAAAACCACGAACGCTGTGCAATGCTCGCCAAAATCTGCCAGAGAACAAGTCACTGGACTTAAAAAAGAAAAAACCTAACTTGCGGCGGATTCTACCCTTAACGGGTAAGTAATCCCGGGGGATGGGTTCTTTTGAAAGACATCTAAACGGCGAAATGACCATGTCAGCTGTAGGAGAGTGTAAGAAACGTGTTTAAAATAATACTCAGTTTGTTTGCAAGTTAGTAACAAAAATATTTATTTTTTAATTTTTAAAAAATTTAAAATTTAATTTTACAATGCACAGTCTGCAATTTATTTGACTTCAAAATATCCTTTGTGTTGGTTCTTACACAGTTAAGAAACCATACTCTGCTTATTTTAGTTGACATTAAAATTTAAATTAAGAATTTACGATTTTATTTTTCTTTCAATCGGAGTATACCAAAAGCGTAAAACTTTGCTCTACTTAACGGTCAATCTTACTTGTCGAGAATATAACCCTTTCCTATCTGAAGTTCTTGTTCTTATCTTCAAATTAAAAAATTCTCTTTTCCCTTAAGTGACTTTTTAACAACCCTTTACTGCTTGTCCTAACTTTATTTCCGTATCCCAGGTTCTCAACCTTGCAATTTTAATTGTCAATATTTGGTTTTGTTTACTTAACTTTTTACTGAAAATTTAATTGTTACAAATTACAAATATTCGCTTTAACCTTTTGGATTCAAGCAAAGCCTTACTTTTCAACACACTCCGAAAGATCCCTACTTTTCACATTTTGTTCCATTTATTTAAACTTTCTAAACACACTACTTTATTTATGGCCATATTTTACATAGCCATGTAAATGATAAGATTTTTCTATATCTTTATCAATTTTAAATGACCTTTTTAAAATTCAATTTCTATTTACTTTAGCAGGTAAAGTTTCAATCAATTTTACCAAACAACCTAAAAACAATTTCATAAATTATATCAGATTATATAAAAACCAATTATGAAGTACATACTGAAACAAAAATTACATATAAAACATATAGCCATATCTCCTACAAGATTATCAAAATATTTACTGAACAACAAATCATAATTTATAAAAATTGTTAAATCATCTGCTGAATAAATTCAAACACCTTCCCATATTGAAATTATAATATTTAAATACATATGTTTATAAAAACGTTTACTGAAACATATTTAACCTGTTTAAACATATCCTCAATCATTTACAAAATCTACAAATTTATTTAAATTCACTTAACCCTTTCACTAGAAAATATTTAACCCTTTGGTTACTATTTGATTAACCCTTTTTTATTTTAAATGAGAACAATTTATGTCAATTTGTTTCATATGAAAAAATGTCGTAATGACTCCTTCTAAATAAAATAACAATTCAGTTTAATTTAATTATATGAAATAACACTCCTGTTTATAGGAGTACATGAAACTAAAGCATGACCTTCCCAATCAGCTGTTGTAAACAATGGCCTTTTGTCCGCCATCTTGGATATTTACTTTTAGCAAATTATATTTAACTTTATTTTTAAACTCTTTACACCTTCATAATATTTTAACTCTTTAAATAATTTAAATCCCTTTATTTGATTTGTTTATTTAAAAACCCTTTCCCTTTACATAAGTTCTAACCTAAAATTACTATTTCCCTTACATTCATGAAGTACAACATAATTTCTGCTTTTATGGCATCGCCATCTTGAAACCCCCCTCTCTTTAAAACAAAGCCACCAGAATTTACTTATAAAATTCAAAGTTTACTGTTAATGGTTTGAAAATTTATTTAAATTTTATAACATTTTCCCAATTAAGAAAAAATTCTTCAAATTAAAATTTTTAATTTGCAAAGGGAAGACAAAAATAGATCTGACCTTGAAATCCACCACAAAGCACGGCTTGCCTATTTCTCCCTCTCTTCTCCGTCTCTCCCTTTGTTCTCCAGCGGGGTGGGGGAGGTCCGGCTTGGATGTTGCATCGTTCCCACGCAGGTATACTTGGATGACTTCCCACGCGTTGCCGCCATCTTTGAAATCCTCCATCCCTTTGTGTGTCTGGTACGCTTCAGGTAGATCAGCTTGCGTTACCCTTTGCTTGAAAATCTCCCATCTTCTTTCTTCAATGACTTTTGCACTTCTTTTACATTTTAACAGTTACTAATAAAATTTTAGCTTTAAGCCCTTCTTTTAACACAGTTCTTAACTGGGCATTTTTTAACACAGAAAAGAAATAGAAAAATTTTTTAAAACGTTTATCAAGTTAGTTAAATTTTGTTTAATTTTGTTAGAAATTTAGAATCACTTTTTTAAAACTGTTTGCTAGGTTAACCACTGTTCACATCGCCTTGTCTTTCTAGTAAGGCTGCAACACACACATTTTAAGACGCTCGCACATTATTTGATGGAATTTTATGGGGAAACCTCTTTCGCCGCGATCTTGAAATGCGAAAGGGCCCCATATTCGGAAATACAGCGTCACGATATCTCAACGAAACGAACTTTCCCTAGCCACTCATAGTTTTTGAACTATTTACGGTAACAAAAACTACTATTCATTGTTTTACCGGAGCTACGCCCGACAACGTCCTTACCCTTCGAGAGTCCTGGTTTAGCTGGCCGTAAGGACGCTTGGCTTGCGTTCAAACAGGGAAATTCTCCCACCTTGCAGTCCGTTCCCACGAGTTGACAACCAATAGGGATGTTTACGATGTCGCCTGACCGGCGCGCGCATCTTCCTGTATACTATTTCTTAACGGCTTGCAGAATCTATAAAACAGATCGATTCAATCCACTTTTTCGATCAAGCCGTATAACTCTTTAAGGGTGCTTCTGATGACATTTTATTATTCTTTATTATTGATTTTTCTCGTCTTGCTTTATCTCTGGAAATGTCGATGGTAATTCTAGGTCAATTTTGACCATCTTCCCCTTGCAAACGGCCTTAAATTTAAGTTTCTAACCCTTCTTACGGTGGCTTGGTTTGTTTTACTTAAAAGAAATTTAAACTCTTTATGTTTTAAATTTTATCTCTTTGCGGTATGTATTCCAAGAGAATACTGCCCGCCGCAAGATCCCCCTTTAAAATTGAGACAAAAAAAAATTTTTGAAAGTATCTCAAAAAAAAAATTTACTTATACAAAAAAAAATTTATTTTTCGAGATTTATTTATTTTCTTATTTTATTTGTGGGTGCTAGCTAACTCTTAACTATTTTACTTATCTATCTACTTGTCCATGGTCCTCTTCTATCTCTTCTCACTGAAACACTTAAAACACTTTTACAATATCAATAAGTACAACCATATGTTTATGCATTTATATAAATCTCACAACTCTCACTTTTCACTCTCAGGCTTTATACAATATATCTGATCTTGTTTTCTCTTTGCTTTATTTTTTAAAAGTTAAAAAATTTAAAATTTTTTATCTTAAATTTTCCATTTCTTACATCGCCCTACATTTATTCCCTCTTTAGTGGCTTTATTTTATTTTTTCTTTACACACATATAAACATTTTACATTTCCCATAACTACAATCCAAAATATCTAACAAAGTTCTTACAATCTATACCTGCAGTTATATACTTACGCTCCTTATCTTAAGTGAGGAACGATGTTCAGGTATTTCCCTCTCACTCTCGGGCGCTGTCCCTATCAGCTGGCGTCTTGCGTAACTTGCCTACGCATTAGTCGGCCACTCCACACAGCTGTGACCTTGTGTAGTAAAGCTACTTCCTTATCTTTTTTGCTTGGGTCAGTGCTCCTACTGTATACAACATTGGATCAATATTTGTTGCACTACGGCAACATACATTTTTTATCTTGCAGTCAGGTCAGCTATCAGGCTTCTGTGTTTATTTAGTCTACGTACAATTTTATATCTTTAACATCGTACCTTCCTGGAGTCTCGCTGAATACCTCTTTGTATTCCTCTATTAATTTTTCCAGCCTTTCCTCCTGAGTCTTCGTGAGAATCGATTTATTTTCATCCTGCTGCTGTATTGTACTTAGGTTTCTTACATTATATACTCGACGTGGTTTCAGAGTTTGGACATCTTTATACTTTTTGTGTTTCTTTCTCTTTACTCTACTCTTCCAATTTACAACTCCTAATCTCCTCCTCATCCTGTATCTGGGTCTGCTTCTTTTTGCCTTGTCCTGAGTTCTCTTTTCTCCTCCTTTTTCCTTCCTATTACGCTTGTTTTTCTTGTCCTCTGGCTCGCTCGCATCCTTGTTTCCTTCCGGGATTTCCGCATGGTCGTAGGAACATTCTGGGCCTCCTTGTCCTCTTTGTACTTTTCCTCCTATTTCTTCCTCTTGTCCTTTATACTTTTTGTGCCTACTTTCGGCTTTCTCGGGCTCTGCCCTTTTTTCCGCCCTAGTTCCACGTGTATGACCTTCTTTGCTCCTCCCTTCCGGCACATTCCTGTTTGCTTTGCCATCGGCTCCTCTTCTTTTGCTTAAAGTTGCTGCTCCCTTCTTGCTTTCTCTTCGCTCTGTTACTTTTGCCTCCTGGCCTTCTGGTTTTCCCTTTTTCTCCTGTTCCCTACCTCTCTGTGTTAATTCTGTATCTGGTTTCTCTTTAGCCACATCTGCTCCAACATTTCCCTCAGATTGGGATCCATGTCCCAATCCCCCCCCGAGACTCGGCCACTCCGGGTTCTCGATAGGGGTAACGACGTCAGCCTGGTGTTCGGCTGGCGCCAGTACAAGCCCCTCTTCTTCGCTTGTACCAATCCATCCCACCTTGTCGATTTTTGCTCTCCTACTATTCTCTTGGAGCTCTCCTGTATGGTCTTGTTCAGATCTTACATCTTCTCCTTCTTGAGCTTCCAAGTTAGCAATGGATGTGTTTGGATGGTCTTGTTTAGATCTAACATCTTCTCCTTCTTGAGCTTCCAAGTTAGCAATGGATGTGTTTGGATGGTCTTGTTTATGTCTTATGACTTCTCCTACTTGAGCTTCCTGATTTCAAGTTTCTCTGAGATTGCTTGCATTTCCGTTTCCTTCCGGGATCTTGGCTAGGTCACTGGAACTCTTTGGGCCCCCTTGTTTTGCAGCTTCCTGCTGCCTACTTTTTCTCTCAATTTCTTCCTTTCTTCCTTCTTTACTGTTACTGGGTAGCTGTTCTACAGCATCCTTGGGCTCTGCCCCACCCATCGCCCTGTTTCCACTCTGTTCCCTTTTGCCTTCTCCTTCCAGCACGTTTTTGCTCGCTCCTCTGTCAGATGTAACTCTTTTTTGCCTCTCTTTTTCTTTTACTATTCTTTTATTCTTCTTCATACTACCAATACTTTTTTTTATTTCTATGTTCCGGGTCTCGGTTTCAAAGTTGTCCAAGAATTCAATGGCGTTGGCCACGGACTCCCGATGAACTCCTATGCAAGCACTGCTAATTTCCCTTTCGAAATGTGCCCTTACTTTGCTCACCAAGTACCTCTCAGGTATTGGTGGGTCCAGGTTCCTGGCCTTGTTAACCATCACCACGAAGTAGTCAGACCTTTTATATGGTCCCATCTCGTTATACTTCCCAGTGTCTAACTGCCGCCTTATTTTCTCTTGCGCAGCAAATCCCCAGTACATGTTAAGAAACTTGCTCTTAAATTCCTCGTACTGGTCTTCTGGCCGTTGCACTGCCAGCCACCAAGCTTTGGCTGTTCTTTGTAGATTCCTTACAATCATTTGAAGCTTGGCCTCCTCCTCGAGCATGGGGTCGGTTTCTTCGAAAAGCTCTTCCATCTTTTTTATGAAATCAACTGGATCTTCATTTTCCTTCCCGAAGAACTCGATCCTTCGGATTCCCACTATCTGATGGTAGGCCCACACTCTCGGTTTCTCCCAGTAGACGGTTGGTCCTTGTTGTCTGACGTTTCTTATTTCTTCTTGTTCTTTTTTTACTTCTTCCTTCCTTCGTTCTTCCTCTCTCTCTTTTTCTCTCTCCTTTCGCTCCTGTTCTCTCTCTTCCCTTTCTTTATCCCTCTCTGCTGCTCTCTCCTTTCGTTCTTGCTCTCTCTTTTCTTCTCTCTCTTTTCGCTCTTGCTCTCTCTTTTCTTCTCTCTCTTTATCTCTCTTTGCTGCTCTCTCTTCCCTCTCCTTTCGCTCTTGCTCTCTCTCTTCCCTTTCTTTATCCCTCTTTGCTGCTCTCTCCTTTCGTTCTTGCTCTCTCTCTTCTTCTCTCTCCTTTCGCTCTAGTTCTCTCTCTTCTCTCCACCACTCCATGAACTTCTCTATATCACTCTTCTCCTGCTGCTTTGGTGATGCCATCATCTCTGTTTTATTCTATTTCTTCCTTTTTTTTTTTTTTTTTTTTTTTTTCAGTTTATATATAATCCTATCCTACTCCTTCTACTTAGACTATGAATATGTTTCCTTACATATTTCTTCTTCCGTTTTTTGTGTCGCTGGATGTCGTGCGTGTGTTTCCTATGCGCGCGTTCGTCTATGTGTTTGCCTCTTTCTACTTACTACTATTTACCCCTACTCTACTTTCTTAACTCTTTTAAATCTATTTCTCATACTAAACTATTTAACTCTTACTTTCATCTTCTTATCTTATTTTTAAATTAATTTACTAGTGTTTCAACCTAAAACTGCAATCTAACTTTTTTCTTTAACTTTTTATTATTTATTTCTTACACTTCCTAGGTCGAATTTCGCCATGTCTTTTTATGATTTTAATAGAGACCGAAATATTTATACGGGAAAGTCCGCAACTTTACCCGTCGGCCCCACTCGTTCGGGCGCCATCTTACTAACTGCAACGGACCGGGCCACCACCTACGCGGCGCCGTCAACCCTACCGTTGACCAACACGCGCGCGCAAGTCCGCCCACCAACGCCCATTGCAGAGCAAGAATTTTGAAACGAGCCGCTCGCAGCCAAAGCCACGAACGCTGTGCAATGCTCGCCAAAATCTGCCAGAGAACAAGTCACTGGACTTAAAAAAGAAAAAACCTAACTTGCTGCGGATTCTACCCTTAACGGGTAAGTCATCCCGGGGGATGGGTTCTTTTGAAAGACATCTAAACGGCGAAATGACCATGTCAGCTGTAGGAGAGTGTAAGAAACTTGTTTAAAATAATACTCAGTTTGTTTGCAAGTTAGTAAAAAAAATATTTATTTTTTAATTTTTAAAAAATTTAAAATTTAATTTTACAATGCACAGTCTGCAATTTATTTGACTTAAAAATATCCTTTGTGTTGGTTCTTACACAGTTAAGAAACCATACTCTGCTTATTTTAGTTGACATTATAATTTAAATTAAGAATTTACGATTTTATTTTTCTTTCAATCGGAGTATACCAAAAGCGTAAAACTTTGCTCTACTTAACGGTCAATCTTACTTGTCGAAAATATAACCCTTTCCTATCTGAAGTTCTTGTTCTTATCTTCAAATTAAAAAATTCTCTTTTCCCTTAAATGACTTTTTAACAACCCTTTACTGCTTGTCCTAACTTTATTTCCGTATCCCAGGTTCTCAACCTTGCAATTTTAATTGTCAATATTTGGTTTTGTTTACTTAACTTTTTACTGAAAATTTAATTGTTACAAATTACAAATATTCGCTTTAACCTTTTGGATTCAAGCAAAGCCTTACTTTTCAACACACTCCGAAAGATCCCTACTTTTCACATTTTGTTCCATTTATTTAAACTTTCTAAACACACTACTTTATTTATGGCCATATTTTACATAGCCATGTAAATGATAAGATTTTTCTATATCTTTATCAATTTTAAATGACCTTTTTAAAATTCAATTTCTATTTACTTTAGCAGGTAAAGTTTCAATCAATTTTACCAAACAACCTAAAAACAATTTCATAAATTATATCAGATTATATAAAAACCAATTATGAAGTACATACTGAAACAAAAATTACATATAAAACATATAGCCATATCTCCTACAAGATTATCAAAATATTTACTGAACAACAAATCATAATTTATAAAAATTGTTAAATCATCTGCTGAATAAATTCAAACACCTTCCCATATTGAAATTATAATATTTAAATACATATTTTTATAAAAACGTTTACTGAAACATATTTAACCTGTTTAAACATATCCTCAATCATTTACAAAATCTACAAATTTATTTAAATTCACTTAACCCTTTCACTAGAAAATATTTAACCCTTTGGTTACTATTTGATTAACCCTTTTTTATTTTAAATGAGAACAATTTATGTCAATTTGTTTCATATGGAAAAATGTCGTAATGACTCCTTCTAAATAAAATAACAATTCAGTTTAATTTAATTATATGAAATAACACTCCTGTTTATAGGAGTACATGAAACTAAAGCATGACCTTCCCAATCAGCTGTTGTAAACAATGGCCTTTTGTCCGCCATCTTGGATATTTACTTTTAGCAAATTATATTTAACTTTATTTTTAAACTCTTTACACCTTCATAATATTTTAACTCTTTAAATAATTTAAATCCCTTTATTTGATTTGTTTATTTAAAATCCCTTTCCCTTTACATAAGTTCTAACCTAAAATTTCTATTTCCCTTACATTCATGAAGTACAACATAATTTCTGCTTTTATGGCATCGCCATCTTGAAACCCCCCTCTCTTTAAAACAAAGCCACCAGTATTTACTTATAAAATTCAAAGTTTACTGTTAATGGTTTGAAAATTTATTTAAATTTTATAACATTTTCCCAATTAAGAAAAAATTCTTCAAATTAAAATTTTTAATTTGCAAAGGGAAGACAAAAATAGATCTGACCTTGAAATCCACCACAAAGCACGGCTTGCCTATTTCTCCCTCTCTTCTCCGTCTCTCCCTTTGTTCTCCAGCGGGGGTGGGGGAGGTCCGGCTTGGATGTTGCATCGTTCCCACGCAGGTATACTTGGATGACTTCCCACGCGTTGCCGCCATCTTTGAAATCCTCCATCCCTTTGTGTGTCTGGTACGCTTCAGGTAGATCAGCTTGCGTCACCCTTTGCTTGAAAATCTCCCATCTTCTTTCTTCGATGACTTTTGCACTTCTTTTACATTTTAACAGTTACTAATAAAATATTAGCTTTAAGCCCTTCTTTTAACACAGTTCTTAACTGGGCATTTTTTAACACAGAAAAGAAATAGAAAAATTTTTTAAAACGTTTATCAAGTTAGTTAAATTTTGTTTAATTTTGTTAGAAATTTAGAATCACTTTTTTAAAACTGTTTGCTAGGTTAACCACTGTTCACATCGCCTTGTCTTTCTAGTAAGGCTGCAACACACACATTTTAAGACGCTCGCACATTATTTGATGGAATTTTATGGGGAAACCTCTTTCGCCGCGATCTTGAAATGCGAAAGGGCCCCATATTCGGAAATACAGCGTCACGATATCTCAACGAAACGAACTTTCCCTAGCCACTCATAGTTTTTGAACTATTTACGGTAACAAAAACTACTATTCATTGTTTTACCGGAGCTACGCCCGACAACGTCCTTACCCTTCGAGAGTCTTGGTTTAGCTGGCCGTAAGAACGCTTGGCTTGCGTTCAAACAGGGAAATTCTCCCACCTTGCAGTCCGTTCCCACGAGTTGACAACCAATAGGGATGTTTACGATGTCGCCTGACCGGCGCGCGCATCTTCCTGTATACTATTTCTTAACGGCTTGCAGAATCTATAAAACAGATCGATTCAATCCACTTTTTCGATCAAGCCGTATAACTCTTTAAGGGTGCTTCTGATGACATTTTATTATTCTTTATTATTGATTTTTCTCGTCTTGCTTTATCTCTGGAAATGTCGATGGTAACTCTAGGTCAATTTTGACCATCTTCCCCTTGCAAACGGCCTTAAATTTAAGTTTCTAACCCTTCTTACGGTGGCTTGGTTTGTTTTACTTACAGCGTACAAGCGTAAGTGGCGTGGTGGCTTGGTGTACAAGCGTAAACAGGAAGCCCTAACTTTCACTGTTGGATTGTCTGGAGATTCTTGTTTGAATGTCCATTTCTCTCTTGACGAACTAGAATATCTCTCTCGTCAACGAAGGATTCAGCTCCAGGTCTAGATTATATTGTACACTCCAGGATTAATCATCTTCCCCCGTCGGAAAAACGAGCTCTCCTTCGAATATACAACCCTATATTCCAAGAGCACGACTTGCCCGATGCACGGTTAGAAGCGACAATAATTCCTCTTTTAAAACCAGAAAAGGACAAAACTAATCCCAGCAGTTACAGACCCATCTCTCTCTGACCATCTCCTTATGTAAACTACTGTAGAAGATGGTCAACAAACTTCTTTCTAACGATCAGTGTGGTTCCAGACAAGGACGATCAACAGTGTGTGTGTGTGTGTTTGCGTTTGTTTTTGTGTGTGTGTCTGTTCGTGTGTGTGTGTGAGTTTGTGTGTTAGTCTATTTTCAGAAATACTTGTATATAAACTTTCCAGATGTTTTTAACAAATGCTGCTGAGTTGAATAGGTTGCTTCTGATAAATCTCCTCTTCAAACCAAATAACTTACAATATTTAATATAAGAATACAAATATTCAATAGTATCAGGCCTATAGTTTATTTTATTCACTCTAATTCCCTTAATGAAATGCATTAAATCACAAAATAGAGTGCAACATTTCCTTTAACCGGACAATAAATTATAATTTGCTGAGAAATATCAGTAAGTTGTGATTTTAGTCCAGGTATAGAATTAAGATTTGTTTTAAATATTACTTTTCGTTTTATTTATTAATGTTTGTATTTTATATTTGAATTTTTTCACATAGTTCCTAATAACTATACATAGGTATTAAATATATGTATTTAACATATAGTCAGTTTCTATATTTATAGGAATTTACATTGAAAACGATATAAACCTAATCTCTAAATTCTGAGGAAACCCGTTGTTAGCCTAAATGAAATTATTTGTTTCAGATGAGGATTCACGCAAGAACTAATAGAGGTTTACAAGTGCCGCAAGCTGGGTCTATAGTTTTACTCTGGAAGAGAAAATGGCGGGGCGCCTGTAGACGTATACACTTGGAAAATAGAAGAATTTGAACTCAAGTGAATGGAGAAGGTAAATTTATTATACTGTAATGTAAAAGTTTCTAGCTGAATATTTACTCCAATACGTACTTTGCTTGAGCCTTAGCGTTGTGAGATGTATTTTGTCGAGACACAACCTGAATTTTAACAACGAAATGATTCCTTGTTGAACAAATTTAGCGCACTTAACAAAAATTATTTTTTCTTACAATTTATAATCAGTGGTCTTGATTTAAAAAAGAAAAAAAAATCAATAACTGAGTAAAGCATTGAAGAAACACAAAGCATTTATTTAAAAATTCAGGCAATTATTGCCTAACATTTCTTTCTACCGTCTTCTGTCTTGCTTAAATCGAAGTGTTGAGTTGAGCCGATATGCAATACAATTTAAAGAGACGACTTCACGGACCTTGAGACTTCACAGTATTGATAGTGTGTACAAAACAATTTGTTAGTTTAGAAATGTTTACCAATTCGTAAACGAATAATAAGACGGTAAAGTATGACCTTTAAGACAAATCATTAAAGAATAATGGAACTAACGCTGTGTGCTGTTTCTCACCCTACTATAGCAACAGTATTTTGCTTTACGAACATGACTTTAAAAACTATTAAAAATAAGAACATTAGCTATGATGTAGAATAAAATCATACAGTAGTACCTAATATATATATATATATATATATATATATATATATATATATATATATATATATATATATATATATATATATATATCAGCATATGCATGTCTGCAAGCTTTAGGTTTACCTGCAGTTCATTATCGTATTTATATTGTTTATAAACATCGTATTGTGTGACAAGGGGTTTTCAAATTTCTAACTTTACAGCAGTTTTCGATGAAGACATGCTCAGCTATTTGTCAAGCGCATACCCGAGAGTAAAGTTTGTTCCTATTCTCGAGGTGATTCCTGAGAACAATGAGGAAGGAGAGGAAGCGGAAATAGTTTATAAAAAAGCTGCAATATTATCTACAAGTGATTCCGCACTATTTCCGCTAAAGATTGAACTCCCTGCGTTCTACAGGACTCAGTCGTTTTGTAAGTGACTTTTTATTTGTTCCTTTCTTTTTATATAAAATGTAAATTCTATTCTTAGTTGCTTTATTTAAAGCTTATATCTGGTCGCGCACAAATGCAAGTGTTCAAGTCAGCAACAATTTCTAAATTATACCCCCCTTCTCTCTCTCTCTCTCTCTCTCTCTCTCCCTCTCTGTCCGTCTATCTGTCCCTCTTTCTTTCTCGCTCCATATATATATATATATATATATATATATATATATATATATATATATATATATATATAAATTTGAAGAGGATGAAACCCGTATGGATACTATCCAAAGGAAACACGAGTTAGTCAAATCCCAGGACTCGGGGTGGGGGGGAGGGAGGGGGCGACAGGGTATTTATGAAACAAGTTCTAAATTAAAATGAAAAGAAGTAAACTCGCTAAATAAAAGTAGTAAAAGATATCAGTTGGGGGAAATAAAGTTTATGTACTGTATAGAATCATTTCGAGAATAGGAGAGTGAAGTAAAATATGAGAAATATTAGTAAGTGGCTGGGTGATCAAGTGAAGTGAAACAAGAAACCATGCTAGAGATAATTCGTTAACAACTAAAACTATTAGTTTATCTTAAACTCAAAGCCAACTCTTTAAAGTAAACAATATTAAGTTATATAAACTTTTCATTAATTTTTTTAAGAAATAATTAATTTCAAATATAAACTTTATCAAACCTAGTGCAGTAACCTATACACGTCTTAAGATAATTAAGTGCAATTTTATAAGATTTTATTTGTAGAAAGAATAATTATACGAGTTTTTATGCATGTATTCAATTTAGAGCTGAACAAGTTAATTTATGTATAACTTCCTTTAAATGTTACAACTTTGAACCAAAAATGAAAGTAAATCTGTCATACTAAAAAACAATTAGCTGTGTATTAATTTGTTTCCCTGCAGTGGCCTACATCCTAAGTAAACTTCAATAGTCATGTATCATTTCTATACAACTTCCAATAGACATTGCATAGGAAAGGTTAATGTAAATCATTTCATTTTTAATGACAGACCTAAATATCCATTTATCTATTTAATTACCATCTATGTTTCTGAATATCTATGTAATATTATCTATTTATCATTTTCACTACACTAAATATTTTCAAATTATAATGTATGTTTTCAGAAGCGACATTTCGGCTTCGTGGTTTGGAACGACATCTGGTGGAGGTGAGTAATAATTTTACTTTAAACTAAATAAGTTTAGGAACCCAGCAAGCTCTCTCAGCTTGTATGGGAGCACACTAAGCCGGAGACTCTATCTTGCCGTATACGTTTATAGACTAGCCTTGAGTCTTATTACCTTTAGTTTCTCCTAGTTGTTTAGGATGTACTCTTGCGACTTATCTGTGACCCAATTACAACCTGTGGGATATTGCCGCATGCCACCCACATAGATATAATCTTAGCACGGTAGTAATTTCAATATTAAAAACAATATAGAAAAAAATCTTGTTAAAGTCATTCCTACTGAGGTTGACAAAGAAAGATTTTAATTTAGTTATTTTTTAATTTATAGTAACAATTATTATAAATATATACATAGATATTTTTGAATCACAATATTAAGTGGCAAAATAGAAATCGAATTTCCTTGCAATTTTTTATTTCCTTCTCTATACAGTATATGGTGATGGACTATAATTTTTGTTTGTTACGGTTTATATGATTTCTTTTATTTACTTTCTAAATTATGAAGCTGATGGGTGCCTATAACTTCTCATTCTATCCATCTCTTGCAATTTTTCATTATTGCAAGGGACCTTTCTCTTATAATTGCATATACATCCTATGTATTGAATTTCTAGCTATGGGATTGTTACCTCATTGCCTAATTGCTGGATTTCAAACACGTAGTCATTCAGTTTAAACGCGTCCAAGACATCAACTATTACAAATTTAATTAATAAATAAATATTTGAAAAAACTGTATTAACATCAACTGCCATCTACTAGGGGTTGAATTATTAAATCAATATATAATATTTTGCAAATCATTTTATGCTATGTAAAATGTTAGTTAATAGCAGGGGTGGACGGTGTAAGTGTACTTTATGCGTTGTATTTCGTGAATAAATGGGGCTGATGTTTTAATTTGTACGGTTTACGTTTCCCACTAAGAGGAAATTTATCGGTCTTCGCAACATCATATTTGATTAAACGTCATAAAACATTGCCCATTACTAACAATTTGTAGGGATTTCGTCAAGAAGTGTTTATTCTTGAAGTTCAGGAACGTGTTAGTTTCCACTGAGTGTACAGTCACAGGCAAAACTAATTTCAGTAATGTCAATGATTTATTGAATGTTTTCAGTAATATTAATAATAACAATAAAATCTAATAAATTACCGGCAACCGACAAAGTGTGGAGTCTTGCGCCGAATAAAGAAAAAGGTTTTCTTGGGTAAGCTTTAATTTATCAATACATTTATACACTGAAAACGTTTCCTAATTATTTCTTCAGGAAGTTCTGGTACATACCTCACAACGCGTCGGTTAGGGTTTGTTGCCTAAAGATGTCCTAAGGGGGTACAGCTAGCTGTAGCCTTGCACATTATTACGTCACATACGCCCTTAACCTCTGGTAATCCTGCACTTCTCATTCACAAAAATTGTCAATGTTTAATTTGCCTTGCATTTATATTACTCTATTTAGACAAAAAGTCTAATATTCAAGTATATGAAATTCATTATGTGGAAATGATTATAAACAGAAATTTGGAATAAATAACATTTACTAGGGGCATGTAGGGGCAAATGTTAATATTCATATTTAAACAATTTTTAAACTTTTGTATAATTTTTTTTTTAATACAAATTAAATGTAATATAATTCAAGTTTTTCATAACAAATTTTCCATATAAACAATATTTTTTGTAAATGAGTTTTGTAAAATGTTTGTTTACAAATCATACTCAGCTGGTTTTCATTGGAATGTATATCGTAAGGAGAATTTTTATAACTTTAACTTCTTCAAAACCTTATAAATGTTGTAAATTGTGAAAAATCTATACTTTTTCCGCTTCTTGCGTTTAAATAAGCATTTAAATAGGAAAATATATATATATATACTTGTAGCAGATATCAAAACCTAAGCGCAAAACGTTGTCTAATGTTTGGCTCTACAAGAATATCTACAAGATATTTGTTTATGGCAGTGCTTTGCAACAAAAAGTTTTCGTCACTACATAGGTCGCTACATTGACAAGGACTCCTCAAATTCTTAAACTTAAATTGTAGATTACACGCAAAATAATTGGAGATATATTACTTATTAGTAAGTATTTCATGGTTTGCCTACCCACTCACTTTAAGTTAGAAACTATTCTTACATATGAATAATAAACTTGACGCTACCACAAGTTTATTACAAATACATTCAAGAAGTGCTTTATTTTTATTCACAACTATTTATCATACGCTACTGTTCCTATATTCAGGAGGAATTTATTAATCTTAATTATATTAATATTTTTTTGGGACAAGGAGTTAATGGAATAAAAAAAATAACACAAGTTAGATTTTTTGCGACAAACAGAGAAAAATTTAATAATTATATTAATAACTCAAAAAGTATTATAAAATGCAATTACACATTCTCACAACTTAACAACAATTGCAGTGAGATGAGTTGAATCTGTCCTTTGGGTTCATGATTTCGGAGAAATATTAGGCTCCATACTCGTCACTTTCACTCTGACTTCCTCACCGCTGCCACAGCCTCGACCTACCACGAACCTTTAGTATCGTGACCTCTAGACTAGGTTTTAGTTTTGCAGTAAAATTGCTTGGAACATTATCTTGCTTTACCTTTCATGAGAAAAGAACCTATTTTAATATAGTAGGGATGGAACGGTTCATAAACTTTTCAATTTTGTTACCAATTTCGATTCTAAAATTTTTCATTCGATTCTACATTCTTAGGTCGATTCTCCATTCTTTTAAGTTATATATGCCTCTATGATATTCTCTAATAATAATTTAGCTTACACCTCGGCCATATGGTGAAACCTTTGGAAAAATCTGTTTTAATGTAATAGGCAACACAAAACGTTCTTTGCGTTCTTGCGTAAAAGATTTATCTCAAATCTTCATTTGCTTTAGTCGTTTAATTCATTCAAAGCAACCAATACAAACATAAGACAAACATAAGACATAAATTAGTTATTCTGCAATAAATTACGCCACTCCAGAATTTTAACAGTTGAAAAAAAGGGAATCGAAATCGGCGCTTTAATCAATGCAGAATCGAATATCAGTAGATACCATTACAATTATACGACTCCTTTAATCGAGAATCGGAATCGGCGCATCTGTATAACATAGTGTACTTCGGTCTGGGCGATGATGTAGCCATAGAAAAATCATTATACGTAAAAATTAATTTGTACTAAAAGTATGAAATAGTGGAGTGCTCGTAAAATTTAACAAGTGTGATGCATTTTAATTCCATACAATTTAGAATAAATAAAACTAATAAATAATTTAGATAAATTAAACGACACGAAGTTACAATAAATTTGTTTATTCTGATTTAGCTGCCACCAGAGTCATCGAAATTCTTCTTGCTTTGACGCCGGCCAAGGATCGGCACCCTTTCGGCCTTATCATCAAAATTTATGGGATGTTTCCCAATCCTTTCAGGGATTTTACTCTCTAAATGTTGTCTTTTTAACAGAACTTGTGTTGCGTTTTCTAAGTATTGAAGTCGGTAAAAAAAAGAGGAGTAAAATTTGTATTTCAGATGTAGAAGCAGAACAGTAACTAATTTTCTAGTTACCAAGATTAAATTTTATTTTTTTAATTGTCGGGTCAAGAAAACGCTAAAGAAATCCATATTCTAAAATGTAAGCCTAAAGTCATAAATGAATTGATATAGATAAATAAAGTATAAAGATAGTGAAATTATAACCTTGTAATAAATAAAAAACTTTAGAATTTTAAAAACTAAATTTGCGGCCCTTTGGACTTGATTCCAGAGCAACATTAAGTTAGTCTCGTTCACTGGAACAAGACGAACATTGTAATCTCCATCAGGAAGCTGCTAGATAGGATTTATCTTAGTTGCAGTTTAATAAAAAAAAAAATGCGGTAACACGTAAAACAGTAAAGAAAGAATTGAGGCTGAAGAGCGATAACCAAACCAAATTAATACAGAGGGAAGGACTCAATCGGATCACATAGTAGATCGGCCAAAACAAACTGGGAGGTCTGTTCCATATTAGTAACAACATTTACAAGGACGCTGGAACCTGCTGGAGTTATAAAAGTTTAGAGCTTTCTTATTTCTTTCAAATAAGTATAAAGTTTAATTATTTGAGGTTAAAATAGAAAATAAACAAATTTCTTTTGACGTCAATTTTCATGGAAAAATGTTTTTGAGGTATTGGCTTTATCTTGTTAGAAGGAATAAACCCTGAAGATAAATACGACGTCATACTGGTTTACGTCATAAAACCAAGATGGCGGCATTAAACTAGTAAGATGTAAACAAA
Source organism: Prosapia bicincta (assembly GCA_036971475.1). Classification (NCBI taxonomy): domain Eukaryota; kingdom Metazoa; phylum Arthropoda; class Insecta; order Hemiptera; family Cercopidae; genus Prosapia; species Prosapia bicincta. The sequence continues at coordinate 12,550,062 of JBAIZL010000394.1, read as the reverse complement.
CTTTAAGAAATAAAGTCAAAATTTGAAATAATCACTTCAACCTTAAATAAAGGTAATTTTAAATGAGTACACAAATAATAACGAGTAAAAATGTTTGTAAAATGTTGCAAATTAAGAGTAAATAAAATATACAAAAATGTCAGGAATACAAGAGGAACCTTAACATATATATTTGTGCTACTTCTAGGGAACTAAACTCATGGAAATTTATTTATATAAAATAATTATTATATCTAGAGGGTTTTTGATTTAGAAACGAATGTGGTTATAGAAAACCTGTATCTAATTATGTACTTGTAATTTAAAAATTAAGTATTAAATTGTTTGATGGGAATTAGGGCAGTTGTTAAATCAGTTGTAAATCCAATATATACAAAGCCAGTTAGAAATAAACAAAATTTAGGGTCACACAGAAATGTCAGGCAACATAAATGAAATGTTTAAAATAATTTATATGTCCTTTAAATAAGGGGTTGAAATAAATTATATTCTTGCTTAACTTAATCTGTTTTGAAAAATAAATCAACTGTTAAGATTAAAGAAGAAACTTTAAAAATAGGACAAAATTAAAAATAATTTTAACCGAACCTTTTGTTTAGTATCCAGGGCCCATAAATATTATTTTAGAAGGAAATATCATTAAGCGTTTATCCTTAGATAGGAAAAAGGTTAATAATCCTTAAAGTAATAACCATAGCAAACGAAATTGAATGTTATTATAAAATCATAGAAACAAGTTATTGTTTTGGCAACATACAAAGAAAGAATAAGAAGATTTTCAAGTTAGTTATTTAATTACAAATGTGAAAATTTCTGATATAATTATGATATATAAATATTTTTAATTTTGTTATATAATCTTGATTTATTAAATATGTGTGATTCTCTAATAAAATTTCGATTTTTTCGAAATTATGTTATGTTTGGTTTTCTGGGTAAAATTATGTGTTTTCCAGTTGCTATTTCATGTGGAATTAACTACGGTGAATTAGATAAAAGCCTCATTAAAAGATAAAAATTTCATTAAAAATTGTGGTTTTGTAGAAAAGAGAGATAAATTAAATTAACAAAATTGCTAAAGATTTTTAAAATTTTTTATTTGTACAGTTTTCACAAGATCTAGAACCACTGGACGTGGATGACCTGGATCCTGTTGATGACATTGTCAATTCATTTTAAAAAAAACTTTTGATTGCTGCCGGAATTGCAATTCCGAAAACCTCGTCCATACCACGACGACCACCTGTTCCTTGATGGAATTATGAATCTTTCGCGTACGAAGAAAAGCTTTGAACAAGTTCAAAAGACATCCATAAAGTGAAAAGCTGGAAAAATTTAAAATCCTCCGTGCGAAAGCACGGAGAATATTAAGGTTAGGTAAACAAGAATAATGGTCACAGTACGTTGGCAAAATTACAAGAACTACAGCTCCATCTACATGGAAGAAATTACGATACTTCCTTTCGTGGCACTTCCTTTTCGATGCCATTAATTTCATTAAGGTATCCGGATAGAGTTTTGACCACGGATTGTGAGGACCACGATTGCCAATGTGCTGACGTTATCGGCCTCAAAATATTCTTCATCTTCTGCATACAAGGACGCTTTCCAGGTGTACAAGCGTAAACAGGAAGCCCTAACTTTCACTGTTGGATTGTCTGAAGGTTCTTGTTTGAATATCCATTTCTCTCTTGACGAACTAGAGTCAGCTCTCTCGTCAACGAAAGATTCAGCTCCAGGTCTGGATTATATTGTACGCTTCAAGTTTAATCATCTTCCCCAAAAACTAGCTCTCCAGAACAACAGTATATTCAAAGAGCACGAATTTTCCGATGCACGGCTAGAAGCGACAGTAATTCCTCTTTTAAAGCAAGGAAAGGACAAAACTAATCCCAGCAGTTACAGACTCATCTCTCTCTGTCCAACTGCTTATGCAAACTACTGGAGAAGATGGTGAACCGACGTCTTGTCTGGTATCTAGAAACAAACAAACTTCTTTCTAACAATCAGTGTAGTTCCAGACAAGGACGTTCAACAATGTGTGTGTGTGTCTGTGTTTAGTGTGTATGTGTGTGTGTGTGTGTGTTTGTGTATTTGTGTGTGTGTGTGTGTGTGTTTGTGTGTGTGTGTGTGTGTGTGTGTGTGTGTGTGAGCTTGTGTGTCAGTCTATTTTAAGAAATACTTATATATAAACTTTTAAGGTGTTAACAAATACTCAGTTGCATAGGTGGTCTCTAATAAATCTCCTATTTCAACCTAATAACTTACAATATTTAATATAAAATTATCAAGATTCAATAATATCAAACTTATAGTTTATTGTACTCACTCTAATTCCCTTAAGGAAACGTATTAACACACAAAATAAAGTGTAATATTTCCTTATAACCAGGCAATAAATTATAATTTTCTGAGAAATATCAGTAAGTTGTGACTTTAGTCAAGGTAAAGAATTAGGATTTTAAAAATTATTAGATTCTATTTTATTTATTATTGTTTGAAGTTTATATTTAAATTTTACCACATAGTCCCCAATAACTATACATAGGTATTAAATATGTGCATTTACTATCTAGATTTCTGTATTTATAGGAATTTACAGTGAAAACTATGTAAACATAAAGTTTTGAGGAAAGCCATTGTTTAGCCTAAATGAAATTATTTGTTTCAGATGAGGATTCACGCATGAACTAATAGAGGTTTACAAGTGCCGCAAGCTGGATCTAAAGTTTTACTCTGGAAAGAAAAATGGCGGGGCGCCTGTAGACGTTTACACATGGAAAATAGAGGAACTTTGTCTTAAGTGAATGGAGAAGGTAAATTAATTATACTATAAAGTAAAAGTGTCTAGCTTGATATTTACTCTTAGAGGTTCTTTTGGTTCTAGACTTAGTGTTGCGGGATGTATTTTGTCTAGACTCAACCTGAATTTTAACAACGCAATGGCTCCTTGGTTGTGCAAAGTGGAACATCTCTGCTTGGCCTCACTTACAACAGAGATAATAAAATGTTCCCACTTAGAGGCTGCAACACAATTTAAAGAGACGACTTCACAGTATTGATAGTTGTTTAGTGTGTACAAAACAATTTGTTAGTTTAAAAATGTGTAACAATTCGTAAACGAATAATAAGAGGGTAAAGTATGAACCATAAGACAAATTAATAAAGAATAATGGAACTAACGCTGTGTGCTGTTACTCACCCTACAGCAACAGTACTTTTATAGCACAATAGTATTCTCTAATGAGAACTGCTTTACTGCATAGAACTGCTTTACTGCCAAGGGCGTATGTATTGTACACTTGTGACGCGTTACTGTGGTAATATATATTTTACCAACATGTATTTCAGTAAATTTTATCAATCTACATCTTGTGAGATTTTGTAATCTTTTCAGTTTATTTTCAACCTCTCATATATAATTGATAGTTGTAAGGTCAGTGATCCTATGGGTCGCGCGTTTAGGGTCGCCGGTTTCTTATCTTTTGTTATACAATAAGCTTTTTTTGTTCGTTGCTATTTTTTTATCATGCTGCGGTTTAAAAAATCTACACTCAGATAGCATTCGTGATTACTTTTATATTACATGTTCCTATAAATTACTTCTTCTTGTAGATAACCTTATCTTGTAGACAACACTTACTTGTAAATTGCTTTTACCTATAGAATTTTTTTTCTTGTAGATTAAGTTTTATTGTATATTGCATTTTTGTGTGAATTCCCTTTTTTTAGTTTAATTTTTCTTGTAGGAAACCTAATCTTGTAATCTAACTTCTTTGTCTTTCTGTGAGGTATCAGAACTTTGCTGGTATAACCCTTTATTTCCGTAGATAAAGAGTGTTTAAATGGTAGTTGCTTTCAATTTACATGTAGAATTATTACTTTCTAGGCATGCAATGGTGTTCACATGACCTCTAATGCAACATACAGCTTACAGACAGTGAAGGATGTGGCATTATCGTTTTGCCAATAAACCCATTATAAACCTATTTCAACTTCTCCATTAGCGTCAAGTTCACTGGGCAGTTCCTTTTCCAACACCGACGCTTTTTCACTTCCACATGAAGTTTTTTCACACTTTCAGGTGAAAATGTTCCTGAGTAAACCTTTCTTGTTCTCAAATTCAACTTAAAACTTTTTCTCGTACATAGTATTTTTTTTAACCTGTAAATTATAAAGATTTCCATTTCACACATACATACTCTCTGTACAGCTCAATTAAATAAGTTCTCAAAGTGAAGTAATTGCCTCCGCGTTTGATAACAAACATTGGTTGTTGGTAGCTTCAAGGGCATTGGCGTACTGTACACTACGTGAGGGTAAGTACAAACAGCAATCCCAAAGGCTCTTCTGTACATAACAATACTTATGTACTGTACTGTAATATTTTACAAATTATATAGTATATAATGTACTTATGCCATTCCCGTATCTATGTACATGTATACACTACTGTATACTGTAATTGTCTGTAAGTATAGTATTTAACACACCTAGTCCTGATTACCCGCGGATATGGAGGCACAACTGTAATCATATTTGTCCACATTGTTATGCCTGTATTTTTACCTTTTTATTCCTCTCTATTTACAGTTTGAATACCTATAATACTTTTTATTTAAAGGACAAAAACATATTAAATAACTTGTTTAATTAGCTACAAGCAGTGCCCCTTCTATTAGCCCGTACGCAATCTTTGACATTTAGTAGCATGTTTTATAATTGAAGGGGCAAATTCTAAGATGCAGCGTAAAGTTTAAAACCATGTAATATATTTTTCTTTACAAATTGCATTGTTCTAAACGTGTAACTAATAGTTTAAACTTAGGTATTTAATAGAAGAACTCGCTAAGTTTAATGAAGCTGGCTTTCAGGAATTAGTTACAATTTTACCTAATAATACTTACTTTAATTTAACAATGGATTTTACAAACAAATTGTAGGCTCTCCTGTGGGATCTAACACCTAGCCTATATAATCCAATGGAGAATGGGAGATATAGAATATCTGGGAAAAGTAAAGCACATATGAGACTGTATTAACTGCTTGAGAATGATATTTTCACTGCCGTTCCTCCAAATAGAATGCGTGATGTAGTCGGTTTGTTTAATAAATGTACTAGAGTTATGATAGAAATATGTAATTTAGGGTTCTCCTAAAGCGTGTAATAGCCCACCTTCGTATACATTACCTGGTTTGTGTCACAACCAAATCTATCCTCATCACATACTTGGTAGCTATATATATATTTGTATTATATAAAAGGGGCCTGTTTTATATAAACCTCCGGTGTATAGAGTTTGTGTGTGTAACAAAGTTATTTTGCAATATTAGCAAATTTGTGGAACCTAGGAATTAGGTACTTTACTGGTATAACCCTTTATTCCCGTAGATAAAGAGTGTTTAAATGGTAGTTGATTTCAATTTACATGTAGAATTATTACTTCCTAGGCATGTAATGATGTTCACATGACCTCTAATGCAGCATACAACTTACAGACAGTGAATTATGTGGCATTATCGTTTTGCCAATAAACCCATTATAAACCTATTTCAACGTCTCCATTAGCGCCAAGTTCACTAGGCATTTCTTTTTCCAACACCGAGTCCTTTTCACTTCCTCGTGAAGTTTTTTTATGTTTCTGACTAAAAATATTTCTTCTTCCTAACTTCAACTTAAAACTTCTTTTTGTAAGTGATATGTGTTTTAACGTGTTCCTTGTAAAGTGTACCATTTCCCACATGCATAGACCTTCTCTCCGTACAGCTTTATTAAATAAGTTCTTAAAGTCAAATAACTGCCATTGCGCTGGATAAACATGCAGCCTCTTCAGCAACTTTTCAGCGAAATGAAAAAATAACAATCTCCTATCACAATGTTTTTTCAAGTAGAAAAAAAGTCCCAGTTATCGTCAGCATCACTAAACGTAAGAGACCGTTCTTTTTCGAGTCTTTTCCACTTTCAGGTGAAAATGTTCCTGAGTAAACCTTTCTTTTTTCTCAAATTCAACGTAAAACGTTTTCTCGTACATATTATTTTTTTTATCGTGTAAATTGTGAAGTCCACCATTTCACACATACATACTCTCTGTACAGATCTATTAAATAAGTTCTCAAAGCAAAATAATTGTCTCAGCGTTTGATAACTAACACTTGCTTTTGGTAGCTTCAAGGGCATTGGCGTACTGTACACTGGCGTGATGGTAAGTACAAACAGCAACCCTAATGGTCCTTATGTACATAACAACACTTATGTACTGTACTGTAATATTTTACAAATTATAAAGTATATAATGTACTTATGCAATTCCCGTATCTATGTACATGTACTCCTGTATACTGTAATTGTCTGTAAGTATAGTATTTAACACACCTATTCCTGATTACCCGCGGATATGGAGGCACAACTGTAATCATATTTGTCCACATTGTTATGCCTGTATTTTTACCTTTTTATTCCTCTCTATTTACAGTTTGAATACCTGTAATAGTTATTATGTAAAGGACAAAAACATCTTTAATAAATTGTTTGATACAGTAATAAGCTACAAGCAGTGCCTCTTCTATTCAACCCTTACGTATTTTATGACAGTATTGTAGATATAGTTACATGCAGTGGATTGAAGGGGAAAATTCTAAGATGCAGTGTAAGGTTTAAAACCATGAAATATTGGATTTTGTTTACAAATTACATTGTTCTAAATGTGGCAACTAATTGTTTACAACGTTGGTATTTAATAAGAGAACTCACTAAGTTTAATGATACGGGTTTTCTGGAATTAGTTACAATTTTACCTAATAATGCTTACTTTCGGTTAACAATGGACTTTACAAACGAATTGTAGGCTCCCCTGTGGGATCTAACACCTCACCTATATAACCCAATAAGGATTGGGAGATTTAGAATATCTGGGAAGAGTAAAACAAATTTAAGTTACTATTAACAGCTTGTGGATGATATTTTCACTGCCGTTCCTCCGAATAGAATGTGTGATGTAGTCGGTTTGTTTAATATATGTAGTAGGGATGGAAATATATAATTTAGGGTTCACCTAAAGAATGTAATATCCTACCTTCGTAGACTTTACCTGGTTTTTGTTACAACCAAATCTATCCTTACAAAATACATTGTATCTGTATACATTTGTATTATATAACAAGGGTATGTTTTATAAAAACCTCCAGTGTATAGAGTTTGTGTGTGTAACAATGTTATTTTACAATTGCTGCAAATTTGTGGAGCCTTGGAATTAGGTTTCTTGTTTCCCTTGACTTTGTACATCATCAGGTATAAGATTTTAGCCATTTTGGAGACGTAACATAGATATAACGTTGCGTATATTATTTTAAACTAAGTTTATAACGACTCAAATTAACACATTTTCAGGAGTTGTAAAATTAGTCTAATTTAAGCGTCTCTGAGGATGATTTGGGAACTACTTTCTGCGCAGCTGTAACAAGTTAGAATAAAATGTTCACGTAGATAGTGACTGCCCTAGCGGCTATATCTTGGTCGAATGTTGTCAAGATACAACGCTGACTGCAACTGTAAATACTACGTAAGCTTTAGAAAATATTAAACAACTCCACGGTAAAAGTGTCAGCCCGCTCTAACAAAGCACTTTTGACAGATCATTTCCTCTTATTCGTGACAGGAAACTGTAAGTTTGTAGAAAATCACGAAAATATTAAATATGAACAACTCCACAGTAAAAGTGTCAGTCCGCTCTGGATGTAGCTGAAACTAATCTCCCAGGGCAAGACATGGTAAAACAGAGATTTTCCTCTTATTCGTGACAGGAAACAGTGAGATTGAAGTACCTGTAAAACGTTTGAACAAAGTAGTTTTGCGTATCACGTAGATTATAGTTTAAGTTTAACGTAGAACGAAGAGGTGATAACGGATTTTCAAAATTTTGTACTAAAGTTAGTTGCATTATTTTCGATGAAATTAGTTTCTAAATTACTATTTATTAGGAATGTACTGTGGTTGAATTTAATAATAAATACACAAAAACCTCTTAACCACAAACTTTCTTTAATTTACCCTAATGTACATTTCAGTCTTTGTATATTATCCCTCTGAGGATGGTTACTTTGTAACTGAAATGAACATTAGGGTAAATTAAAGAAAGTTTGTGGTTAAGAGGTTTTTGTGTATTTATTAGTTTCTAAATTTCGATAAAAATAGGATTTTCTGTTACATACGTAGATTGTAACAGTGTTTAACGTAGAATTACGTGGTACCAATAGTTTTTCAAAATTGTGACCAGTTATTTACATTTTTTCTACGTAATATATTGTTTTGTTATATTTTTCTAAGCTCTGGTTGGAAACACCTAAGACCACCCAGCCCTCGTGGCAGCCAGCCTCTAGCGAGCTACCTACGTCTCATTGCGTTGCGGTTAGTATCCCTACCGCGAGTGAAGGAAACGGGATTGATTGTCCATGTACCAAGCTTCTAAGCTTTTTCCATGGAGAATCAGGAGATAGTGAAATGAAACAGTACGGCGAGTGTCAGGCTAAGAGCATGATGAATAAACCTGATAAAAAAGAAAACCTGCTGGAAAAATCACGCGACAGATCATGCAGAAACTCTGGAGGGTTGGATCACCTTATGCTAAGGAGGGTTATTACGTTAGAAATAGCTTGTTAGTGAGGCTATGACAGGAATAACATGCACCTCTTCTTCTATTGCCTACCCGAAACTGAAAAGGCATGCAGTCAAAATTAGTACTTCCATGGAGGCACTATATATATTTATATATTTATTCTTCGCATTATGTTTGAAGGTGTAAGCTTAGCTTAGGTTAGGTCAGGTTAGGTTAGGTTAGGTTAGGTTAGGTTAGGTTAGGTTAGGTTAGGTCCGTAGGGACAGCGGCCGTCTATGTGTCTCGTGGGTGGGGTCATTTCGACCCAGTGACGAAATGAGTGTGGATGTTGTATGTGCTTTGGCGTGTTTGTAGAACCTTTTTGCTAAGTGTCGGAGATGTTGTTTGTTGAAAGGCATTTCCAACTCAGCGTGAAGCAGTGTTATTCTTGCACATCTAGGTTCCTTCGTGATTATTCGCAAAACCTTTTTTTGGAATATCTAGAATCTGCGTATGCGTGAGTTGCCTGCATGGCTCCAGACGGGTGATGCGTAAGTGAGTATGCTGCGCAACATAGATACGTATATAGTAGTGGCTGCCCAAAGTGAAAGTGGGCTTGTTCTGTTAAGCATAGGATATAGTTGTGTTAAAGTAATTTTTGCTTTCTTTAAGGTTTTGGTAATGTAAGGATCCCAAGTCAGGCTCCTCTTGAGTAGGCCTCCCAGATATTCGACCAGGTTCCCGCCGTTAATGTCCATAATAGTTTTAGCGGTGGTTAGTTTTTGTGCCCTACGTTTGGAGAGAAGCAGAGCCTGGCACTTACCCACGTTCACCCTGACTCTCCAGTAGCTGAGACATGGTTCCAGTGCTGTGAAAAGTGTTCATGTAAATTTGAGTGTATTAGACGTGGTTGCCATGACTGAGCGGACAACGCGGTGTCATCTGCAAATATGGCTACTTGTATGTTTAGTGTTGTCGGTATGTCTTTGATGTAGATGTTGAAAAATACGATCCCAATAATTGAGCCCTGAAGGACTCCGGGCCGTATAGTCCGTAGTGTAGATTGAGCTTTATCTATATCAACCATAAACTTACGGTTGGACAGGTATGAGCTAACTAGATGTATAAGCTCATCTGGAAAGCCATAGTGTCATAGTTTCACTAAGATCTGGGTTATGCCAGACCCGGTCAAATGCCTTTTCAATGTCCAGGAAGACTACCCCAGTCGAGCAGTAATTGTTGAAACTCTTGATTGCATGCTCCACCACTCTCATCAGCTGATGCGTAGCCGAGTGTTTTGTCCCAAAACCAAATTGCTCTGGCCTCAGTATGTTGCTTGTGTGGATATGCTTGTTGATATGTTTAAGCAGGATTTTTTCAAATACCTTGCCCATCGTATTCAACAAGCTTATCGGTCTGTATGAGTCAGGTTTGCTGTGGTCTTTTCCCGGTTTGGGGAAGACCAAGATCCCCCAAACTTGGGCTTGGCCTCCTTCCAAGCGTCCGGGAAGTGTTGTGTCCGGAGTATAGCATTGTAGATGATTGAGAGAAAAGTGATCGCTTTCTCCGAGAGGTTTTTTAGCGTTGTGTTGGTGATGGTGTCTGGTCCAAGAGCTTTTCTGGAGTTCGTTTGTGAGATTTCCCACTTTATCTTTGTGATAGTAGTGTCAGTGTTTGGTTAATGTAGTAGACAAACTGTGCTGTTTCTAAATCTACTTTAGCTCTAATGGTTGTATCAGCTGTTTGGTCGTTTGGTTGGAACGTGCTCTCAAGCAGTCTATGTCTACATCTATGTCCAGTGGTGTGTCGACACAGTGGAGTGCTGTCCAGCTAGGGCCGGAATAACTCCCAGTCAGCCAGTCTGTAGTCTAGCTGGGTTTATGTATTTAGTGTGTCCAATGGTGTGTCGACACAGTGGATATGGAATTGGAATTTTCACAAAATATAATAGTTCTTAATTTTTTGCGTTTACATTAATAAAGTTGAATGTGAAAAATTAGGTTCACGAAATTATGTATAAGGAATAAAATCTCTGTATGAATGGAGAAATCAAACTCTTACCTTTAATAACTATACTCAAAATCAGGAATTTGATAGACAACAAACTGTAAAGTGAGTTTCAAGCCACCGGCAAGAGTTCTATGAATTAACTGATTAAATCTTCCTTTTGCCCTGAATTACGAACAGTTTTCTAAATTACTACATCAAAACATAAATTTTTACTTACTTTATTATTTGTAATTTTTAAAAATATCCACACACAAAATTAAATATTTTTAACATAATATGTATATAACAGGTGTTATCATCGATCTATTAATTGTACCACAAGTATTACACGATATAATCCTAGAACACAAAGGGTCAAAAATATTTGTAATATAACATGGGCAAGAGCATGTGTATTTGGACACAGAAAGGTTGAACTTGCTATAATAACATTAACAGAGTTTTATCGTATCTAATTTTTATCTCTCCCTTTGAGGAGGATCTTGTGACACTTGCAAAGCGCTTGACTGTGCTTGTAAATATTTCAATAAATTAACAGGAAACATTTACTATCAAACACTTGTATAAGAAATATTCATAATCCAATGATTTTAAATTAAACAATTAAAATTAGAGATAAGTTCAACAGTGTTTGTAAAATAGAATATTGATTAATCTATTACATGGTTCAATATCTTATTCGAAAACGACTTGTCGCACAAGTATATTAGAAGCTAGAAGGTAAAACAAAATTGAAACAAGAAAAGTAAAGTTTATTTGGAACTGCATGAGCTCAATAAAATACCTTACAATCTGTCTAACTTGCTTACAGATTACGACAGCTGATGATAGGAATGAGTAATCTAATATTTATGATTGCGCCCAGCTTCCACTCATCTTCCGTTCCAAACATATGACTAATCACACTTTCCCGCTATTTTTCAACAGTGTCTGGAATCGCACTCTCGAAAACTCACACGTGCGTTATTCTTGACTTTCGATGACGAAATTGGAGTCACCCCTTACAAACCCAGAGTATTATTTTACTAGACATTTTTCTAGTATCTGACATTTTCATAAAAATTAACCACCCTTTCTACTCCCGTAGAACCACACCCTCATATTCCCATTAGCTTTTAATGACGGTATCGGACTCAGCACCCTCCAAAACACTACGATTGATCATTTTCTAGTTTTTTTTTGCCTTCTCACAATTATACTCCCAATACATCATTTGCTATTCCCATAGAGGGTCACCCGTATATTCATATTGACGTTCGATTACGGTAAACGACTCAGCACCATTAAAAACCACCCGAATGTTCATTTTCAATTGTATTTTTGCCTTCTGACAATTTTACCCCAATTCACCCCTTTTCTACTCCCGTAGAGCCACACCCGTGCATTTCCGATTAATATGGAAGACTGTATTGGACTCCGCAACCTAAAAAACACTACGATTGATCATACTCTAGCTTTGTTTTGCCTTCTCACATTTATACTCCAATTCTTCATTTGCTACTCCCATAGAGGATCACCCGTGTACCTTCATTGACGTTCGATAACGGTAAAAGACTCACCACTTTTAAAACCCCCCGAGTGATCATTTTACATTGTTTTTTTGCCTTCTGACAATTTTACCCCAATTCACCCCTTTCTACTCTCGTAGAGCAACAACCGAGTATCCCCGTTTAATATTGTAGGCGGTATTGGACTCAGCACCCTCCAGAACACTACGATTGATCATTTTCTAGTTTTTTTTTTTTGCTTTCTCACAATTATACCCAAATTCATCATATGCTACTCCCATAGATGGTCACCCGTGTATCCCCATTGACGTTTGATAACGGTTAAAGACTCAGCACCATTAAAACCCACCCGAATAATCATTTTCAATTGTTTTTTTCCTTCTGACAATTGTACCACAATTCTACCCCTTTTCTACTCACGTAGAGCCACATCCGTGCATTCCCGATTAATATGTAAGACGGTATTGGGCTCAGCTACCTCCAAAACACTACGATTGATCATATTCTAGCTTTGTTTTGCCTTCTCACATTTATACTCCAACTCATCATTTGCTACTCCCTTAGAGGATCACCCGTATATCCCTATGACGTTCAATAACGGTAAAAGACTCAGCACCATTAAAACCCTCCGACTGATCATTTTCTAGTTTTTTTGCCTTCTGTTATTTTGACCCCAAGTCACTCCTTTACAACTCCCATAGAGCCACACCCGTCCATCCCCGTTAAATTTTGTTCACTTATATCCCCGTCAGCTTTCGATAGTTGTACACGTTTATGAAAACTAACAATCAGGACTTATGTGAGTTGAGTAAATAATTGGCCAGCTGAAATGAAGAAGGGACATTCTAATGTTTATGTTTTCACCGAGATTACACACACCCAGTGTCTTACAGTATAAACATTTGACTAGTCAGGCAGTCGCACCATAGTGGCAACACTGTTGGTTCTCGTATCGTTAGTGGCGTGGGAATAATATACACACCGGCTGCCATATTGTTATTAGACTGAACGAAAATATACACTGGCTGCCATATTGATGCCTAAATGAAATGCTGCCGTATTGATAGTATTTCAGTAAATTTTGTATTTTTAAGATTTTATGAAATTAAAGTACATGGATTATTATCATGTTTATTAGAAATAAATTATACACGACGAAAAACATATATACGTCACTCCTTCAAGTGGCTGCCATATGGTTGCAAAATGAAATGCTGCCATATTAATAGCGGGATGTATATATATATATATATATATATATATATATATATATATATTTATACATATATATGTGTGCGTGCGTGTGAGTGTGTTTGAGTGTTTGTGTTTTTATTTGTGTATGTGTGTCTTTTCACCAACATTTTGACAAAATATTATTTAAAGGAGTCGTGGGGACGCTTTGACGAGTCCCCATTAGCTGCCCTTTGCACTAATGTACAATTCACGACAATGCATGACTACTACCTGCATGTGGTTTGGAGGAAGCTGGGCTGCATGAAGAGAGGCCACAGACCCATTGGGCCCCAATGCAAATTTGCTTAGAATGAGAGATTTTAGACGGATAATTGGAGCGCAACTATCTCGACAAGTTACTTCTAAGGCTTCTATTAACAAAATGTTTCAGGTTAGGCGCCTTCACAAAACGTTTGATTCAACACAATGACCTCTTTAGATTCTATAAACAAGTCGACACCACGCCTCAGCGAAGGTGTAATTAAGACTTGTATCTTCTGCCAATGTATTCAGGAATACTGGTAAATGGATAAAACTTTCTGGCATATCTATGGTTAGGAAACAAAAGGTTAATCGCCACAGTGCGCTAACACCACTCGCCACTAATCCTGAGGCAAGTCCATTATGTTTACCTCAGCAAACATTGGTTTTCCATGTCTAAATACTTTTCAGTTGTTTACAATCTTTAATTCTAAAATTCCTTTCTCCTTATTTTATATGCATTTTTATACAACCCGTATTTTATCATATTAATTTTTAGCTAAATTTAAAAGTATCTTTTACAACACTTCGCAATACGATATGTTGTATTCTCATGGCAAAGCCTAGAGCCTAGAGCTATTTGGTTACTGAAGGGAGAGCGGGCGTAAAAATAAATAATTCAAAATAAAAATCCAGCCTTGGATTACAACTTAGTGACCTAGTTTTGTCATTTCATTAAAAATCTTTACATAGCAGAACACAATGCAACCAAATAACCATTTACAGCAAACAAAAGCAACCCATCTACTCACCTTTGCTCACTGTACGATGCAGGGGTATCTGGGGAGCTCTGAGGGGCTCTGGGGTGCTTTCTCATGTCATCCTCTGCTATGCTCACCATCAGTTTGCACTGCAAATTTTAATAATAACACTTTATGTTCTCCTCTATAACCTTACATTATATTTATGATCACTATGTTGTCTGTGATTAAAGCAACCTATAGGACATTATACCCTTTTACTTGAATTACCTTTTGAAAATAAAAAAAATTGTATGTTACGAAAAGTATTCTTAAGCATTTTAGTATTGAATTGTCCATTTTCTTACATGTTTTCATATTTATTATTAATACCACATAAAATTTACGAAATTATTATAATGTTATGCAAACAAACTCTTATAAAACAAACATGCAACAAAAATTTCAAACAAAAAACAAAAGTGTTCTATTTTCAACAAAACGTTTCGAATTTTACTTTTTAATTCATTTTTAAACACTTTTGTTTTGGATAAAATTCCTCACATTTTTATTTAAGCATAATCTTATTTAAAAATGCTAGTTTTATTGCATTTAAGTACAATGGAAGACCACAAAAACGTTAAACTTAATATTCGTTTACTTTATAATGATAATTTTTCAGAATTATTTTTTTAAGTGTTTTCAGCACAATAGATCAAATTTATTGAAGCAAGTCATTTGGGTTACATGAATATTTTATTTTTAGTCGATAATAAATACAAACTGCGTTGAGAATACGAGAAATGTCCATTCAGTTTTAAAGAATCTATAGTTATATGTAAGGAGAAATTAAAAAAAAGATATTATCAACGGAACAAAACAGTTGTAAGTCACATTGCTCCAAACATACTTTCCACACATATTAGAATATTTACAAGTATTTGTAATTAGGAAAAGATAACCTCAGACGACCTTAAAGCACATATAAATAATTGTTATTCATGCATAGTAAACAACAGAAGTACTATCAAATAATACTTATCAAATACAGTATCTTTCCTACAACATACATATAATTTTATAGACTTAGGCTACATAACTGTGATTAGGGCGTGATAAAGTTATTTGAGTAATTTAACTATTCTGCTTTATAACTAAAGTAAAATCTTTGGCTTTATAAAAACAATTTTACAAAACAATAGGGGAACCTCAAAGGTAATTAATATTAGAAACTTTACACTTTCTTTTAATCTGAAAACCTTCACACAAAATGCCAAAATACCAATGCATTCACCATAGCTTCAAACTAATAAGAAAATATAACCTACAAGCTAATAAACGCACTAGTCGAATAAACAGCTGATTCTATTGTTGTCCAAAGTCTAGATCGCGGCGATAAGATTTCGTCACTCCAGTTGGCTGTGGCCGTCTCGACATACTTCTTCTTGATTACTAATATAAGTTATTCATTATAAAATGTATTATATAGAACAAGGCAAGGTGAAAAGTATCACATAAACACTCTCCATGTCCGCAATATACCTGACTTTATAAATAACGATGGGAACTCACCCTATTCTGATTATGTAACCATAATGCCCTTATTGTTGCAGAACCTAAAGGAAGGGGAGACCTGGGATAGTTGTCACACGGCTAATTTGGATACAAACACACACACACACACACACACACACACACACACACACACACACACACACACACACACACACAGACACACACACACACACACACACACACACACACACACACACACAGACACACACACACACACACACATACACACACACACACACACACAAACACACACACACACAGACACACACACACACACACACACACACACACACACACACACACAGACACACACACACACATACACACACTCAGACACACTTACAAAACAGTTCTAAGTAATAATTAAACATTATGAATACTTCTTGAACAAAAAGACGGTTGATACGTATGTCACGAAAAATTGATTTTTAATACACAAATGTTTCTCGAATCAAGTAATAGCGGAGTTTCTTTCAACAAAACATTTTGTGAGTGTCTCCTCTATAAATAATTTTATAAATAAATAAATACCTTTAAAAACCACTACTATTTATTTCAATTAATTGATTTTAAATTAGTGTAATTCATGACCTCATGCTGGCGACGGGCAGTCATTGTTATTAGCTAGAAATTTTAAGAAATTACTTGAAATAATTCAATTTGTATCTGTTGACAACTGTAGTGCCTATATTTAGAGAAGAAATCAAAATTTGGTAAAATTGGGTTTGGCAGTATATAATACTACTATAATACAGTTAATACAGAAAAATGTAAGAATAAATGGTTATAAGAGAAGCAAAGATAATGGCCAATTGTTGAATTTCAGGACAAAAAAAAAGTTTTGGTAGAAATACAATTACTAAAACCATGTGCCGTATTGTAGTACACTAAGTTTTAGTTAAAAGTCGAAAAAGTTTAACATTCTTATGCGGTTAAAAAAACATTTATACGTGTCTGGAATCGAAAACGGAACGCTTTTATTTCTTGGATATTTGTGGCAATAATTACAAAAAGTACAGTTTTCGTTATAAATAAAACAAAATAATCTTACCCAAAGACTGAGCTTTGTAGTGCGGGAAAATGTGGAACATTCCACTTCTTCCTTACATGTCCGCCAGTTACAGGAAGATTACAGGAAGACAACGCGTGTTAACAAAAACCTAATAATATGTTCTTCAAAAAGTCCGTTTCTAAGCAACAATTATAAATTTAAGTTTTGTTAAACTTAAACAGATAAGAAGCACTAACAAACTGCGCTTCTACATGATTTCGTGCGACATTAAGTATTAAAAACCTAATATGAAATATATCAAATGACATGAATATACTTTACATATTGCATACGTAAAATACGTATGCAGCACCCGCTAACCCGCTAACCCATCCCTGACCACACTGGGACCCTAACCCATCCGCTTCTATAGAATGGGTAAAAGAAACATTTGAACCGCTCCTAAGAGTTGTTAACTCTGCTGTGATCTGGGAAGCCTTCACGGGCGGACTGGGTCTTTGCATTATTAAGACTATGTCTTTACCCCCCAAAACCACTCAGAATGCATGACTTCCTTCATCCAGTAAGTCTCTTCTGTCAACCATGGATAGGTTACCGGTCCTGATATGGAATGGCAACGGCGTAAAATTTAAAGAACTAGAGCTTCTTTGATATATGTAAAGAACCGACTATAAACTAACGCTTATTACAAAGACACCTAAACCCCCGCAGATAAATCTTTAAAGTTAACGGCATTGACAGGAAAACTAGAAGTCGCGTCGGTACAGCTATAATAATAGATATACGTATTAAACATGTTGAATTGTTACTGCCCACAATCGCATGCATTGAAGCAACAGCTATTAGGCTTGAGCTCAACGGTAGCAACACAACACTTGTATCAACTTACAAACCCCCGGGTTCTGTTGATTACACTCGCGATTTAGAAGTCCTTCTACAAACCTCCTGTAGGGTAATAATCGCCTAAATTCTAAAGGACCTGAATTCTAAACACACATGCTGGGGCTGTAAGTCTATAAACACAGGAGGCCGGCAACTCCGAACCTTCATACAAAAGTATGAACCTTTTTTCGGTTCTTCCGAACCTTTTTTTCATTTCGCTGAAGAGTTGCTGAAGAGGCTGCATGTTTATCAAACGCAATGGCAATTATTTGACTTTAAGAACTTATTTAATAAAGCTGTACAGAGAGAAGATCTATGTATGTGTGGAATGTTACTCTTTACAAGGAACACGTTAAACAAATTATTAATTCCGGGGAGGACTTTCACGGGGGGGAACCTGGTCAAATATCTTTGAGGCATACTGGGGCCTGACTTGGGATCCTCACATTACCAACACGTTAAAGAAAGCAACAATTACTTTAACACAACTATATCTTATGCTTAACAGAACAAGCCCACTTTCACTATGGGCAGCCACTACTATATACGTATCTATGTGGCGCAGCATACTCACTTTCACATCACCCGTCTGGGGCCATGCAGGCAACTCACGCATACGCAGGTTCTAGCAATTCCCAAAAAAGGTTCTGCGAATAATCACGAAGGAACCGAGATGCACAAGATTAACACTGCTTCACGCTGAGTTGGAAGTGCCTTTCATCAAACAACATCTCCGACACTTAGCAACAAGTTTCTACAAACAGGCTCACGCACATACAACATCCAAACTCATTTCCTCACTGGGTAGATATGACACACATAGTCTGACGTTGTCCCTACGGACCTAACCTAACCTAACCTAACCTAACCCAACCTAACCTAAGCTTACACCTTCAAACATAATGCAAAGTATAAATAAATAAATAAATATATATATATATATATATATATATATATATATATATATATATATATATATATATATGTAATGCCCACATGGAAGTACTAATTTTGACTTCATGCCTTTTCAGTTTCGAGTAGGCAGCAGAAGAAGAGATGCATGTTATTCCTGCCATAGTTTCACTAACAAGCTATTTGTAAGGTAACACCCCTTCTTATCTCTTAGCATAAGGTGATCGAACCCTCCAGAGTTTCTGCATGATCTGTCGCTGGATTTTTGCAGCAGGTTTTCTTTTTTATCAGGTTTATTCATCACGCTCTTAGCCTGACACTCGCCGTACTGTTTCATTTCACTACCTCCTGATTCTCCATGGAAAGAGCTTATGAGCTTGGTACATAGACAATCAATCCCGTTTCCTTCACTCACGGTAGGGATACTAACTGCAACGCAGTGAGACGAAGGTAGATTGCTAGATGTTGGCTGCCACGAGGGCTGGGTGGTCTTAGGTATTTCCAACTAGAGCTTAGAAAAATATAAACAACAATATATTACGTAGAAAACAATGTAATAAACTGGTCAAAATTTTGAAAAACTATTGGCACCACGTCATTCTACGTTACATACTGAGTGCAATCTACATATGTAACAGGAAATCCTATTTTTATCGAAATTTAGAAATTTAATTTCATCGAATATAATGCAACTAACTATAGTACAAAATTTTTTTAAATCCGCTATCACCTCGTCGTACTACGTTAAACTTAAACTAATAATCTACGTTATACGCAAAACTGCTTTGTTACAACGTTTTACAGGTACTTCAATCTCACTGTTTCCCGTCACGAGTAAGAGGAAAACCTCTGTTTTACCATGTCTTGCCCTGGGAGCTATGTTCCAGCTACACCCAGAGCTGACTGACACTTTTATCGTGGAGTTGTTTAATGATTTATAAAGCTTACGTAGTATTTACAGCTGCAGTCAGAGTTGTATCCTGACAACATTCGACCAAGATGTAACGGCTAGGGCAGTCACTATCAACGTGAACATTTTATTCTCACTTGGTACAGCTGCGCAGTAAGTAGGTTCCAAGCAATTCTTAGAGACGCTTAAATGAAACTAATTTTATAACTCCTGACAATGTGTTACTTTGAGTCGTTATAGACTTAGTTTTATATAGTATAGGCAGCATTATATCTATGTTACGTCACCAAAATTGTTAAACCTTATACCTGATGATGTACAAAGTCAACGGAAACACGAAACCTAATTACAAGGTTCCACAAATTTGCAAAAAGTTTTAAATAACTTTGTTACACACACACAAACTCTATACACCGGAGATTTATATAAAACATACCCCTTTTACATAATACAAATATAGCTACAAAGTATGTTATAAGGATGAATTTGGTTGTAACACAAACCAGGTAAAGTCTACGAAGGTAGGCTATTACAATCTTTAGGCGAACCGTAAATTACATATTTCTATTATAACTCTAGTACATTTATTAAAGAAACCGACTACATCACGCCTTCTATTTGGAGGAACGGCAGTGAAAATATCATTCTCAAGCATTAAATATAGTCTCAAATGTGTTTTACTTTTCCCAGGTATTCTAGATCCCCCTTTCCCTACTGGATTACACAGGCGAGGTGTTATATCCCACAGGAGAGCCTACAATTTGCTTGTAAAGTCCATTGTTAACTGAAAGAAAGCATTATTAGGTAAAATCGTAACTAATTCCAGAAAACCAGCTTCATTAAACTTAGTGAGTTCTCTTATTAAATACCAATGTTGTTAACAATTATTTGACACATTTAGAACAATGTAATTTTGTAAACGAAATCCAATATTACATGGTTTTAAACCTTACACTGCATTTTAGAATTTGCCCCTTCAATCCAAATGCTTGTAACTATATCTACAATACTGTCATAGAATACGGTAAGGAAGAATAGAAAGGGCACTTCTATTCTATTGATTTTTGTTCATTTCAATGAAGAGTTGCTGAAGAGGCTGCCTCTTTATCCAGCGCAATGGCAATTATATGACTTTAGGAACTTATTTAATAGAGCTGTACAGAGAGTATGCATGTGTGAAATGATACACTGTTTAGTGATGCTGGCGATAACTGGCATAACTAGAACCATTTTTTCTACTTTAAAAAAACATTGTGATAGGAGATTGATTTTTGTTCATTTCACTGAAGAGTTGCTGAAGAGGCTGCCTCTTTATCCAGCGCAATGGCAATTATATGACTTTAGGAACTTATTTAATAGAGCTGTACAGAGAGTATGCATGTGTGAAATGATACACTGTTTAGTGATGCTGGCGATAACTGGCATAACTAGAACCTTTTTTTCTACTTTAAAAAACATTGTGATAGGAGATTGTTTTTTGTTCATTTCACTGAAGAGTTGCTGAAGAGGCTGCATCTTTATCCAGCGCAATGGCAATTATATGACTTTAGGAACTTATTTAATAGAGCTGTACAGAGAGTATGCATGTGTGAAATGATACACTGTTTAGTGATGCTGGCGATAACTGGCATAACTAGAACCTTTTTTTCTACTTTAAAAAACATTGTGATAGGAGATTGATTTTTGTTCATTTCACTGAAGAGTTGCTGAAGAGGCTACATCTTTATCCAGCGCAATGGCAATTATATGACTTTAGGAACTTATTTAATAGAGCTGTACAGAGAGTATGCATGTGTGAAATGATACACTGTTTAGTGATGCTGGCGATAACTGGCATAACTAGAACCTTTTTTTCTACTTTAAAAAACATTGTGATAGGAGATTGATTTTTGTTCATTTCACTGAAGAGGCTGCCTTTTTATCCAGCGCAATGGCAATTATATGACTTTAGGAACTTATTTAATAGAGCTGTACAGAGAGTATGCATGTGTGAAATGATACACTGTTTAGTGATGCTGGCGATAACTGGCATAACTAGAACCTTTTTTTCTACTTTAAAAAACATTGTGATAGGAGATTGATTTTTGTTCATTTCACTGAAGAGTTGCTGAAGAGGCTGCATCTTTATCCAGCGCAATGGCAATTATATGACTTTAGGAACTTATTTAATAGAGCTGTACAGAGAGTATGCATGTGTGAAATGATACACTGTTTAGTGATGCTGGCGATAACTGGCATAACTAGAACCTTTTTTTCTACTTTAAAAAACATTGTGATAGGAGATTGATTTTTGTTCATTTCACTGAAGAGTTGCTGAAGAGGCTGCATCTTTATCCAGCGCAATTTCAATTATATGACTTTAGGAACGTATTTAATAGAGCTATACAGAGAGTATGCATGTGTGAAATGATACACTGTTTAGTGATGCTGGCGATAACTGGCATAACTAGAACCTTTTTTTCTACTTTAAAAAACATTGTGATAGGAGATTGATTTTTGTTCATTTCACTGAAGAGTTGCTGAAGAGGCTGCATCTTTATCCAGCGCAATGGCAATTATATGACTTTAGGAACTTATTTAATAGAGCTGTACAGAGAGTATGCATGTGTGAAATGATACACTGTTTAGTGATGCTGGCGATAACTGGCATAACTAGAACCATTTTTTCTACTTTAAAAAAACATTGTGATAGGAGATTGATTTTTGTTCATTTCACTGAAGAGTTGCTGAAGAGGGTGCCTTATTATCCAGCGCAATGGCAATTATATGACTTTAGGAACTTATTTAATAGAGCTGTACAGAGAGTATGCATGTGTGAAATGATACACTGTTTAGTGATGCTGGCGATAACTGGCATAACTAGAACCTTTTTTTCTACTTTAAAAAACATTGTGATAGGAGATTGATTTTTGTTCATTTCACTGAAGAGTTGCTGAAGAGGCTGCATCTTTATCCAGCGCAATTTCAATTATATGACTTTAGGAACTTATTTAATAGAGCTGTACAGAGAGTATGCATGTGTGAAATGATACACTGTTTAGTGATGCTGGCGATAACTGGCATAACTAGAACCTTTTTTTCTACTTTAAAAAACATTGTGATAGGAGATTGATTTTTGTTCATTTCACTGAAGAGTTGCTGAAGAGGCTGCATCTTTATCCAGCGCAATGGCAATTATATGACTTTAGGAACTTATTTAATAGAGCTGTACAGAGAGTATGCATGTGTGAAATGATACACTGTTTAGTGATGCTGGCGATAACTGGCATAACTAGAACCTTTTTTCTACTTTAAAAAACATTGTGATAGGAGATTGATTTTTGTTCATTTCACTGAAGAGTTGCGGAAGAGGCTGCATCTTTATCCAGCGCAATGGCAATTATATGACTTTAGGAACATTTTTAATAGAGCTGTACAGAGAGTATGCATGTGTGAAATGATACACTGTTTAGTGATGCTGGCGATAACTGGCATAACTAGAACCATTTTTTCTACTTTAAAAAAACATTGTGATAGGAGATTGATTTTTGTTCATTTCACTGAAGAGTTGCTGAAGAGGCTGCCTTTTTATCCAGCGCAATGGCAATTATATGACTTTAGGAACTTATTTAATAGAGCTGTACAGATAGTATGCATGTGTGAAATGATACACTGTCTAGTGATGCTGGCGATAATTGGCATAACTAGAACCTTTTTTTCTACTTAAAAAACATTGTGATAGGAGATTGATTTTTGTTCATTTCACTGAAGAGTTGCTGAAGAGGCTGCATATTTATCCAGCGCAATGGCAATTATATGACTTTAGGAACTTATTTAATAGAGCTGTACAGAGAGTATGCATGTGTGAAAAGATACACTGTTTAGTGATGCTGGCGATAACTGGCATAACTAGAACCTTTTTTCTACTTTAAAAAACATTGTGATAGGAGATTGATTTTTGTTCATTTCACTGAAGAGTTGCTGAAGAGGCTGCCTTTTTATCCAGCGCAATGGCAATTATATGACTTTAGGAACTTATTTAATAGAGCTGTACAGAGAGTATGCATGTGTGAAATGATACACTGTTTAGTGATGCTGGCGATAACTGGCATAACTAGAACCTTTTTTTCTACTTTAAAAAAACATTGTGATAGGAGATTGATTTTTGTTCATTTCACTGAAGAGTTGCTGAAGAGGCTGCCTTTTTATCCAACGCAATGGCAATTATATGACTTTAGGAACTTATTTAATGGAGCTGTACAGAGAGTACGCATGTGTGAAATGATACACTGTTTAGTGATGCAGGCGATAACTGGCATAACTAGAACCATTTTTTCTACTTTAAAAAAACATTGTGATAGGAGATTGATTTTTGTTCATTTCACTGAAGAGGTGCTGAAGAGGCTGCCTTTTTATCCAGCGCAATGGCAATTATATGACTTTAGGAACTTATTTAATAGAGCTGTACAGAGAGTATGCATGTGTGAAATGATACACTGTTTAGTGATGCTGGCGATAACTGGCATAACTAGAACCTTTTTTTCTACTTTAAAAAACATTGTGATAGGAGATTGATTTTTGTTCATTTCACTGAAGAGTTGCTGAAGAGGCTGCATCTTTATCCAGCGCAATGGCAATTATATGACTTTAGGAACCTATTTAATAGAGCTGTACAGAGAGTATGCATGTGTGAAATGATACACTGTTTAGTGATGCTGGCGATAACTGGCATAACTAGAACCTTTTTTTCTACTTTAAAAAACATTGTGATAGGAGATTGATTTTTGTTCATTTCACTGAAGAGTTGCTGAAGAGGCTGCCTTTTTATCCAGGGCAATGGCAATTATATGACTTTAGGAACTTATTTAATAGAGCTGTACAGAGAGTATGCATGTGTGAAATGATACACTGTTTAGTGATGCTGGCGATAACTGGCATAACTAGAACCATTTTTTCTACTTTAAAAAAACATTGTGATAGGAGATTGATTTTTGTTCATTTCACTGAAGAGTTGCTGAAGAGGCTGCCTTTTTATCCAGCGCAATGGCAATTATATGACTTTAGGAACTTATTTAATAGAGCTGTACAGAGAGTATGCATGTGTGAAATGATACACTGTTTAGTGATGCTGGCGATAACTGGCATAACTAGAACCTTTTTTTCTACTTTAAAAAACATTGTGATAGGAGATTGATTTTTGTTCATTTCACTGAAGAGTTGCTGAAGAGGCTGCATCTTTATCCAGAGCAATGGCAATTATATGACTTTAGGAACTTATTTAATAGAGCTGTACAGAGAGTATGCATGTGTGAAATGATACACTGTTCAGTGATGCTGGCGATAACTGGCATAACTAGAACCTTTTTTTCTACTTTAAAAAACATTGTGATAGGAGATTGATTTTTGTTCATTTCACTGAAGAGTTGCTGAAGAGGCTGCCTTTTTATCCAGCGCAATGGCAATTATATGACTTTAGGAACTTATTTAATAGAGCTGTACAGAGAGTATGCATGTGTGAAATGATACACTGTTTAGTGATGCTGGCGATAACTGGCATAACTAGAACCTTTTTTTCTACTTTAAAAAACATTGTGATAGGAGATTGATTTTTGTTCATTTCACTGAAGAGTTGCTGAAGAGGCTGCCTTTTTATCCAGGGCAATGGCAATTATATGACTTTAGGAACTTATTTAATAGAGCTGTACAGAGAGTATGCATGTGTGAAATGATACACTGTTTAGTGATGCTGGCGATAACTGGCATAACTAGAACCATTTTTTCTACTTTAAAAAAACATTGTGATAGGAGATTGATTTTTGTTCATTTCACTGAAGAGTTGCTGAAGAGGCTGCCTTTTTATCCAGCGCAATGGCAATTATATGACTTTAGGAACTTATTTAATAGAGCTGTACAGAGAGTATGCATGTGTGAAATGATACACTGTTTAGTGATGCTGGCGATAACTGGCATAACTAGAACCTTTTTTTCTACTTTAAAAAACATTGTGATAGGAGATTGATTTTTGTTCATTTCACTGAAGAGTTGCTGAAGAGGCTGCATCTTTATCCAGCGCAATGGCAATTATATGACTTTAGGAACTTATTTAATAGAGCTGTACAGAGAGTATGCATGTGTGAAATGATACACTGTTCAGTGATGCTGGCGATAACTGGCATAACTAGAACCTTTTTTTCTACTTTAAAAAACATTGTGATAGGAGATTGATTTTTGTTCATTTCACTGAAGAGTTGCTGAAGAGGCTGCCTTTTTATCCAGCGCAGTGGCAATTATATGACTTTAGGAACTTATTTAATAGAGCTGTACAGAGAGTATGCATGTGTGAAATGATACACTGTTTAGTGATGCTGGCGATAACTGGCATAACTAGAACCTTTTTTTCTACTTTAAAAAACATTGTGATAGGAGATTGATTTTTGTTCATTTCACTGAAGAGTTGCTGAAGAGGCTGCATCTTTATCCAGCGCAATGGCAATTATATGACTTTAGGAACTTATTTAATAGAGCTGTACAGAGAGTATGCATGTGTGAAATGATACCCTGTTTAGTGATGCTGGCGATAACTGGCATAACTAGAACCTTTTTTTCTACTTTAAAAAACATTGTGATAGGAGATTGATTTTTGTTCATTTCACTGAAGAGTTGCTGAAGAGGCTGCCTTTTTATCCAGCGCAATGGCAATTATATGACTTTAGGAACTTATTTAATATAGCTGTACAGAGAGTATGCACGTGTGAAATGATACACTGTTTAGTGATGCTGGCGATAACTGGCATAACTAGAACCTTTTTTTCTACTTTAAAAAACATTGTGATAGGACATTGATTTTTGTTCATTTCACTGAAGAGTTGCTGAAGAGGCTGCATCTTTATAAAGCGCAATGGCAATTTTTTACTTTAAGAAGGTATTTAATAAAGCTGTACAGAGGGAAGATCTATGTATGTGGGAAATGGTACACTTTACAAAGAACACGTTAAAACAATTATCACGTACAAAAAGAAGTTTTAAGTTGAAGTTATGAACAAGATATATTTTTAGTCAGAAACATAAAGAAACTTCACGTGGAAGGGAAAAAGCGTCGGTGTTGGAAAAAGAACTGTCTAGTGAACTTGACGCTAATGGAGAAGTTGAAATAGGTTTATAATGGGTTTATTGGTAAAACGATAATGCCAATAATTTAAACATGCTTCACTGTCTGTAAGCTGTATGATGCATTAGAGGGCATGTGAACATATGAAATAGTAATATAAAATAAACTTAATCAAGAAAAAGTAATCTATAGTAAAAAGCAATCTACAAGTAAGTGTTGTATACAGGAAAATAATGGTTATCTACGAGAAGAAGTAACATATAGGAACATGTAATATAAAAGTAATCATGAATGCTATTTAAGTCGAGATTTTTAGAACGGCAGGATTATAAAAAAATAGCAACGAACAAAAAAAGCTTATTGTAAAACAAAAGATAATAAACCGACGACCCGAAAAGTGCGAGCCATTGGATCACTGACCTTACAACTATCAATTATATATGAGTGGTTGAAAATAAACTAAAAAGGTTACAAAATCTCACAAGATGTAGATTGATAAAATTTACTGAAATACATGTTGGTAAAATATATATTACCACAATAACGCCTCACAAGTGTACAATACATACGCCCTTGGCAGTAAGGCAGTTCTATGCAGTAAGGCAGTTCCCATTAGTGAATACTATTGTGCTATAAAATTACTGTTGCTATAGTAGGGTGAGGAACAGCACACAGCGTTAGTTCCATTATTCTTTATTGTTTTGTCTTCGCTCATACTTTACCGTCTTATTATTCGTTTACGAATTGTTAAACCTTTTTAAACTGACAAATTTTTTTTCTACACACTAAACAACTATCAATACTGCGAAGTCTCAAGGTATGTGAAGTCGTCTCATTATATTGTGTTGCAGCCTCTAAGTGGGGATATTTTATTATCTCTTTTGTAAGTGAGGCCAAGCAGGGATGTTCCACTTTGCACGAAGGAATATCGGCTCAACTCAACACTTCGCTTTAAGCAAGACAGAACACGATAGAAAGAAATGTTAGGCAATAATTTCCTGAATTTTTAAAAAAATGCTTTGAGTTTTTTTAATGCGTTCCTCAGTTATTGATTACGTTTTAGCAAAATCAAGACCGCTGGCGATAAATTGTAAGAAAAAATAATTTTTATTATGTGCGCTACATTTTCTGAACAAGGAGCCATTGCGTTGTTAAAATTCAGGCTGTGTCTCAACAAAATACATCCCACAACGCTAAGGTTAAAGCAAAGAACCTATCGGAGTAAATATCAAGCTAGAAACTTTTACTTTACAGTATAATAAATTTACCTTCTCCATTCACTTGAGACCAAGTTCTTCTATTTTCCAAGTGTAAACGTCTACAGGCGCCCCGCCATTTTCCTTTCCATAGTAAAACTATAGACCCAGCTTGCGGCACGTGTAAGCCTCTATTAGTTCATGCGTGAATCTTCAACTGAAACAAATAATGTCATTTAGGATAAACAATGGCTTTCCTCTAAATTTAGAGGTTATGCTTACATAGTTTTCATTGTAAATTCATGTAAATATAGAAATTATCTAGATAGTAAATGCATATATTTAATACCTATGTATAGTTATTGGGGACTATGTGATAAAATTTAAATATAAACTCAAACAATAATAAATAAAGTAGAATCTAATAATTTTTAAAATCTTAATTCTTTACCTTGACTAAAGTCACAACTTACTGATATTTCTCAGCAAATTATAAATTATTGCCTGGTTATAAAGAAACATTTCACTCTATTTTGTGTCTTAATGAATTTCCTCAAGGGAATTAGAGTGTGTACAATAATCTATAAGCCTGATACTATTGAATATTGATAATTTTATATTAAATATTGTAAGTTATTAGGTTGAAAGAGGAGATTTTTTAAAATCCACCTATGCAACTGAGTATTTGTTAAAAACATCTTGAAAGTTTATATATAAGTATTTCTGAAAATACACACACACACACACACACAACACACACACACTCACACACACACACACACACACACACACACACACACACACACACACACACACACACACACACATACACACACACACACACAGAACCACTGTTGAACGTCCTTGTCTGGAACCACACTGATCGTTAGAAAGTAGTTTGTTTGTTTCTAGGTACCAGACAAGACGTCTACTTGTCTACTACTTCTCCAGTAGTTTGCATAAGCAGCTGGTCAGAGAGAGATGGATCTGTAACTGCTGGGATTAGTTTTGTCCTTGCCTTGTTTTAAAAGAGGAATTATTGTGCTTCTAACCGTGCATCGGGAAAATCGTGCTCTTTGAATATACGGTTGTATATTCGAAGGAGATCAAGTTTTGCCGAGGGGGGAAGATGATTAATCTTGGAGTGTACAATATAATCCAGACCTGGAGCTTAATCTTTTGTTGATGAGAGAGCTGACTCTAGTTCGTAAAGAGAGAAATGGATATTCAAACAAGAACCTCCAGACAATCCAACAGTGAAAGTTAGGGCTTCCTGGTTACGCTTGTACACCTGGAAAGCGTCTTTGTTTGCATAAGATGAAGAATATTTTGAGGCCGTTAACGTCAGCAGCTACATCCTTCACTGTCTGTAAGCTGTATGTTGCATTAGAGGTCATCTGAACACCAACACATGGCTAGGAAGTAATAATTCTACATGTAAATTGAAATCAACTACCATTTAAACACTCTTTATCTACGGAAATAAAGGGTTGTACCAGAAAAGTTCTGATACCTCACACAAAGACAAAGATGGTAGTTTACAAGATTAGGTTTTCTAGAAGAAAAATTAATCTACAAAAAAAGGAATTTACACAAAAATGTAATATACAATAAATCGTAATCTACAAGAAAATGTAATCTATAATAAAAAGCAGTCTACAAGTAAGTGTTGTCTACAAGAAAAGGTTATCTACAAGAAAAAGTTATCTATAGTAAAAAGCAATCTACAAGTAAGTGTTGCCTACAAAAAAAGTAATTTATAGGAACATGTGATATAAAAGTAATCACGAAAGCTATTTTTAGTCGAGATTTGTAAAACCGCAGGATTATAAAAAAATAGCAACGAACAAATGAGGCGTATTGTAAAACCAAAAAATAAAAGCGACGACGCTAAACGCCCGAGCAATGGAATCACTGACCTTATAATTATCAATTATATATGAGTGGTTGAAAATAAACTGAAAAGTTTACAAAATCTCACAAGATGTAGATTGATAAAATTTACTGAAACACATGTTGGGAAAATATATATTACCACAATAACGCGTCACAAATGTACAATACAAACGCCCTTGGCAGTAAAGCAGTTCTATGCAGTAAGGCAGTTCTCAATAGGGAATACTATTGTGCTATAAAAGTACTTTTGCTATAGTAGGGTGAGGAACAGCACACAGCGTTAGTTCCATTATTCTTTATTGTTTTGACTTCGCTCATACTTTACCGTCTTATTATTCGTTTACGAATTGCTAAACCTTTTTAAACCGACAAATTGTTTTCTACACACTAAACAACTATCAATACTGTGAAGTCTCAAGGTCAGTGAAATCGTCTCTGTAAATTGTGTTGCAGCCTCTAAGTGGGGACATTTTATTATCTGTGTTGTAAGTGAGGCCAAGCAGGATATTCCACTTTGCACGAAGGAATATCGGTTCAATTCAACACTTCGCTTTAAGCAAGACAGAAGACGATAGAAAGAAATGTTAGGCAAAAATTTCCCTATTTTTTAAATAAATTCTTTGAGTTTCTTCAATGCGTTACTCAGTTATTGATTATTTTTTGGCAAAATCAAGACCGCTAGCTATAAATTGTAAGAAGAAATAATTTTTATTAGGTGCGCTACATGTTTTTAATAAGGAGCAATTGAGATGTTAAAATTCAGGCTGTGTCTCAACAAAATACATCCCATAACGCTAAATCTAAAGCCAAATAAACCTATAAGAGTAAATGTGAAGCTAGAAACGTTTCCTTTATAGTATAATAAATTTACCTTCTCCATTCACTTGAGTTCAAGTTCCTCTATTTTCCAAGTGTAAACGTCTACAGGCATTTTGCTTTCCAGAGTAAAACTATAGACCCAGCTTGCTGCACGTGTAAATCTCTATTAGTTCATGCGTGAATCCTCAACTGAAACAAATAATTTCATTTAGGCTAACAACGGCTTTCCTCTAAATTTAGAGATTATGTTTACATCGCTTTCAATGTTAATTCCTATAAATATAGAAATTGACTAATGCTAAATGCCCATATGTGATACTAGGAACTATGTGATAAAAGTTAAATAGAAACTACAAACAATAATAAATACAATAAAATCTAATAATTTTTTAAAATCCTAATTCTTCACCTGGACTAAAATGCCGAATTACTGATATTTCTCAGCAAATTATAATTTATTGTCCGGTTATAAGGAAATATTTCACTCTATTTTGTGTTTTAATGCATTTCTTTAAGGGAATTAGAGGGTGAACAATAATCTATAAGCCTGATACTATTGAATATTAATAATTTTATAATAAATATTGTGAGGTTTTAGGTTGAAAGAGGAGATTTGTCAGAATCAACGTATGCAACTGCGCGGTATTTGTAAAAAAAGCTAGTATTGCCGACGGGGGAAGAGGATTAATCTTGGAGTGTACAATATAATCCAGAAGTAGAGCTGAATTTTTCTTTGACGAGAGAGCTGACTCTTGTTCGTCAAGAGAGAAATGGATATTCAAACAAGAAACTCCAGACAATCCCACAGTGAAAGGTAGAGCTTCCAGTTTACGCTTGTACACCTGGAAAGCGTCTTTGTTTGCATAAGATGAAGAATATTTTGAGGCCGATAACGTCAACATATTGGCTATTTCTTCACAGTCCGTGGTCAAAGCTCGATCCGGATACATTAATGAAATTAATGGAATCGAAAAGGAAGTGCCACGGAAGGAAGTATCGTAATTTCTTCCATGTAGATGGAGCTGTTGTTCTTGTACAAGTGCCATCGTACTGTGACCATTATTCTCGTTTACATTGCCTAAATATTCTTCGTGCTTTCGCAGGAAAGATTTTATATTTTTCCAGATTTTCACTCGTTGGATGTCTTTTGAACCTGTTCAAAGCTTTTCTTCGTAGGCGAAGGATTCATAATTCCATTACGGAACAGGTGGTAGTCGTGGTGGACGAGGTTTCCGGAATTACCTTTCCGGCAGCAATCAAAAGTTTTTGTAAATGAATTGACAATGTCATCAACAGGAGCCAGGTCACTCACGTCCAGTGGTTCTAGATCTTGTGGAAATTGTACAAATAAAAAATTTTAAACTCTTTAGTAATTTTATAAATTTAATTTATCTCTCTTTTCTACAAAACAACAAACTTTTAATGAAATTTTTATTTTAAATGAGGCTTTTTTTCTAATTTACCGTAGTTAATTCGTAGTAGTACATTCATAATACCACATAAAATAAAAGGTTCCATCAAAATTATGTTAAATTTTGTCCTATTTTTAAAGTTTCTTCTTTAATCTTAACAATGAATTTATTTTTCAAAACAGATGAAGTTAAGCATGAATATAATTTATTTCAAACCCTTATTTAAAGTACATATAAATTATTTCATAAATTTCATTTATGTTCCCTGACATTTCTGCATGATCCTAAATTTTGTTTATTTCTAACTGGCTTCGTATATATTGGATTTACAACTGATTTAACAACTGCCCTAATTCCTATCAAACAACTAACCATTTAATGTTTAAATTACAAGAACATAATTAGATACAAATTCTCTATAACCACATTTATTTCTAAATCAAAAGTCCTCTAGACATAATAATTATTTTATATAAACAAATTACCATCAGTTTAGTTCCCTAGAAGTAGCACACTTATATATGTTAAGGTTCCTTTTGTATTCCTGACATTTTTGTAAAAACCCCTTTATTTATTTACTTCTTAATTTGCAACATTTTACAAACATTTTTACTTGTTTTAATTTGTGTACTCATTTAAAACTACCTTTATTTAAGGTTGAAGTGATTATTTCAAACTTTGACTATTTCTAAACGTTTCTTTACATCTGACTTGGTTAATACCGCCATCATGGTTTTATGACGTAAGGCAGTATGGCATCGCATTCGTCTCAGGGTTTATTCGTTCTAACAAGATAAATCCACTATACTCAAAAACATATTTTCATGAAAATTTACGTCAAAATAAATTTGTTTATTTAATTTTTGACTATTTCTAAACGTTTCTTTACATCTGACTAGTTTAATACCGCCATCTTGGTTTTATGACGTAAACCAGTATGGCGACCCATTTGTCTCAGGGTTTATTCGTTCTAACAAGATAAATCCACTATACTCAAAAACATATTTTCATGAAAATTTACGTCAAAATAAATTTGTTTATTTAATTTTTGACTATTTCTAAACGTTTCTTTACATCTGACTAGTTTAATACCGCCATCTTGGTTTTATGACGTAAACCAGTATGGCGACCCATTTGTCTCAGGGTTTATTCGTTCTAACAAGATAAATCCACTATACTCAAAAACATATTTTCATGAAAATTTACGTCAAAATAAATTTGTTTATTTAATTTTTGACTATTTCTAAACGTTTCTTTACATCTGACTAGTTTAATACCGCCATCTTGGTTTTATGACGTAAACCAGTATGGCGACCCATTTGTCTCAGGGTTTATTCGTTCTAACAAGATAAATCCACTATACTCAAAAACATATTTTCATGAAAATTTACGTCAAAATAAATTTGTTTATTTAATTTTTGACTATTTCTAAACGTTTCTTTACATCTGACTAGTTTAATACCGCCATCTTGGTTTTATGACGTAAACCAGTATGGCGACCCATTTGTCTCAGGGTTTATTCGTTCTAACAAGATAAATCCACTATACTCAAAAACATATTTTCATGAAAATTTACGTCAAAATAAATTTGTTTATTTAATTTTTGACTATTTCTAAACGTTTCTTTACATCTGACTAGTTTAATACCGCCATCTTGGTTTTATGACGTAAACCAGTATGGCGACCCATTTGTCTCAGGGTTTATTCGTTCTAACAAGATAAATCCACTATACTCAAAAACATATTTTCATGAAAATTTACGTCAAAATAAATTTGTTTATTTAATTTTTGACTATTTCTAAACGTTTTTTTACATCTGACTAGTTTAATACCGCCATCTTGGTTTTATGACGTAAACCAGTATGGCGACCCATTTGTCTCAGGGTTTATTGGTTCTAACAAGATAAATCCACGATACTCAACAACATATTTTCATGAAAACTGACGTCAAAAGAAATTTGTTTATTTTCCATTTTAACCTCAAATAATTAAACTTTATACTTATTGGACACAAATAAGAAAGCTCTATCCTTTAATAACTCCAGCAGGTTCCAGCATCTTTGTAAATTTTGTAACTAGTTTGGAACAGATTTCCCAATTTTGTTTTTGGGCGATCTACTTTGTGATCCGATTGAGTCCTTCCCTCTGTATTATTTTGAGTTGGTTATCGCTCGTCTGCCTCCATCCTCTTTTCACTGTTTTACGTGTTACCGCAAATTTAGTTTTTAAAATTCAAAAGTTCGAATTTATTACAGGTTATAAATTTCACTGTCTATATACTTTTTTTATCTATATCAATTCATTTCCGACTTTAAGCATAAATTTTAGAATTTGGATTTCTTTAGAATTTTCTTGACCCGACAATTTAAAAAATTTAAATTTAAGCTTGGTAACTTGAAAATTAGTCATCGTTTTGCTTCTGCATCTGAAATACAAATTTCACTCCCCTTTTTTTTACCAGCTTCAATACTTAGAAAACACAACACAAGTTCGGTTAAAAAGACATTATTTATAGTTTAAAATCCCTACTTCTCTTCCAAATTAACAAAATTGTCCCTTCTTTAGAATGGTTTTTCTTTACACATTCTAGTTATTAGGTATTTGGATAGGGCATGATGTTTGTGGTTAAATCCTGTTTTTTTATAAAGTTTAAAATTTTGTTATTAAATTTAAATAGTATATATATATATATATATATATATATACTTAGAATAATGTATTGGACAAACAAAAGTCAACACGGCAATAATACAAAATGACTGAAAGTTATATTTCTTGTTACAAAAATGTCGACGTGTTCTATTGATGATTCTTTTTGCATTTTAAGGCTCTGCTTCATATATTTTGATTGGAAATTTGCTGTAATTTTGAAGTACTGGTTTGATGTTTTACTGGATTTTTCTGCCTGGTCGGCCCTTTTTTACTAGTCGGCTAAACTTTTATTCACTAAAATTTTGTTTCACTATTGCTTCGTCCGTCTTCTTCCGCACATCCCGGGAGGAAATCTTTCTGTCAATGTTTTACATCACGTAAGAATTTATGGAAGGTGAGACTTTGAATGCTATTAAACCTTAGTAAATCCAGTTCTGTTGTACTTAAGTTTGTTAAAATCTTCTGTTATTGTTTGCTTCTAACCCATTTTGCAAACGGCGTAGTTCCGTTCCCCGGGATGTACGTGTGCGGTGCACGGACGCGGGTTGGTTACATCCCATAAATTTTGATGATAAGGCCGAAAGGGTGCCGATCCTAGGCCGGCGTCAAAGCAAGAAGAATTTCGATGAATCTGGTGGCAGCTAAATCAGAATAAACAAATTTATTGTAACTTCGTGTCGTTTAATTTATCTAAATTATTTATTCTTTTTATTTATTCTAAATTGTATGGAATTAAAAAGCATCACACTTGATAAATTTTTCGAACACACCACTATTTCATAATTTTAGTACAAATTATTTTTACGATCAATGATTTTTCTATAGATACATCTACGAATAGTAACATGTGATAGTTTTGCGTTCTGTACATTAAATAAAAATGAAGGATTTCTTTTTTAATATTCGCGTCAAATTTAATATTCATGCGTAAAAAAATTGTCCAAGTCAAAGTGAGTGGGTAGGCAAACCTTAAACTACTTGACAATATGTATTATAACTTCAATTATTTTGCGTGTGATGTACAATTTAAGTTTAAGTAATTGAGGGGGTCTCCGTCAATGTAGCGAAAGATTTTTATTTCCAATTTAAACACCTATCTATAGATATTCCTCTAAATGCATATGGTTTCTAAGAGTTTATGAGTGTTCCCTCAGAAACGACGCGACGGTGTTACAAACATTCTATAGAGTTATCATAATAACATCTTCGAATAAGAAAGTTCAGAGAAGTAGAGTCTGAATTCGCCTTAAGACATTTGTAGTGAAAAGTGTCTGGAACAATCGTAGACGATGGTATCAAATACAATACAAGTCACAAATTTTTATATTTAGTCTCCACCCCGAGAGCTGCAGTGTGTAGAAGTTACCGTCCAACATTGATGCACGAGTGTAAACAACTTCATATATAATTTCGTAAGCTGAATTTTGAGAGGAAGATTGTGGGAGCTTGGAGGGTCTGACAGAGCTGGGACATGACTCAAATTTAAGGTAGTGATGCGAAGGAGCGGGGAAAGTATAGGTTTTTCACAATTTACAACATTTACACCATCCACAAATTTTACGTTGTAAAGGACGATAGATTTACTTCAAATAAGAAAAGAAACTTATTACTTCAAGTAAGAAAAGCAAACCGTATAAATTAAAACATCAGCCCCATTTATTCACGAAATACAACGGATAAAATTCACTTTCGCCACCCACCTCTGCTATTACCTAACATTTTACTTAGCATAAAATAATTTTAAAATAATGTATATTGATTTAGAAATCAAAACAAAAAGTAATTCTTAAATGACTAACATACAATTTAATGTATTGTTTTATTTTATTAAGTAATTCTGTTCGTTGCTTACCTGAAATGAGCCTATTCTTCAAGAGATTTAGAAAAGTTTGTGTCGAAAGGGGTAATTTCGAAAATTGGTCGAGACAAAGAACATGTAAGCGGGTAGACATTCATTTCAGCATTCTGTGAATAGAAAATAAATATTAAAAATAAATTTAAATGTGGATCAACAACTTTTTAATGCACATCTATGTTATGGTTTTAAATGGTCGTATAGAAGTTTTTTTTTTGAAGTGTATGCAAAATCTAAACCTTTTTTAGTCATTGTTAATAAGCTGCAACATGTAATTGTCATCAGTAGCGTAACCAGTGGAGAAAGTGCACCCCAAACCTAGTAATATTAGCAACCAACATTAACCTATAAAACAGCGCAAGTTTTTAGCAAAACAGCTCCTGATGACTCAAAAACTCTGTAATTTTAGGTGCCAAAATAACAATATATATGATTTCTAGAGATAAAGATATTCAAAATTTCCTCAGGGGAGTTCCGCCACCTGTCCCTTCGGGTTGTGCCCCCCTCCAAACCATTGCCCTGGCTACGCTCCTGATTGTCATCCTAAAATGTTTCAATAAACAGGATCTCCATTTCCTTACACTTTACAACGCCCTTCTCACGTACAATATGTAATATAACACTAACGCCACTTAAGTTCTTACACTGGTTGCAATTTGTCTCGCGCTGTAAAAGTATGCTATGCTCTGATCAGGTGTTCCCATCATCGCTGTGCTTTGCAGGGAGAAAACGTAATAACTAAATACAATAAAACTCCGGCTTATCCGTCATAATGGGGCGGAACCTTTTCGGATGAGTCATGCTAAGTATCCTAAAGTATATTTCTTCAAGTAAAACCACATAAAACAGTGAGTTAAGATGGCGAAGCCATCGTCAGTGAGTATAGCTAATATATCATGTACACTTCAAGAATACGTTTAAAATTATAACTATTTCCTAACACTATATCTACACAAGTTTAGACAGATTAGTTATAGCTTAGACTGTTCACTGAACTAATGAGTTTAGATGAATTCATCACAGATACTCGCCCATGATGATATCTTTTTATTAAAAATACTTTTCTATTCAACCAATGAATAAAGCATCTATGTAAGCACATATTTAAGCATTTTAAAGCACATCTATGTAATGGTTTTGAATGCTCGTATAGAAGGTTTTTTTTAATGTATGCAAAATCTAAACCTTTTTTAGTCATTGTGATTAAGCTGTAACAAGTAATTGTCATCAAGAGCGTAGCCATGGTGCAAGTCCCCCGTAAACCAAATAATATTAACAAACAACATTATCCTATAAAACAGAGCAAGTTTTTAGCAAAACAGCTCCCGATGACCCAACAATTCTGTAACTTTTTTTATTCAACCAATGAAATAATTTTTTTCAACCCTTAGTGGATGGCAATTGATGTTAATACAGTTTTTTCAAATATTTATTTAATTATTAAATTTGTAAAAGTTGATGTCTTGGACGCGTTTAAACTGAATGACTACGTGTTTGAAATCCAGCACTTAGGCATTGAGGTGACAATCCCATAGCTAGAAATTCAATACATAGGATGTATATGCAATTATAAGAGAAAGGTTCCTTGCAATAATGAACCATTACAAGAGATGGATAGAATGAGAAGTTAGAGACCACCATCAGTTTCATAAATTAGAAACTAAATAAAAAGAAAGCAAATAAACCGTAACAAACAAAAATTATAGTCCATCATCATATACTGCATAGAGAAGGAAATGGTAAATTGCAAGGAAATTCGATTTCTATTTTGCCACTTAATATTGTGATTCAAAAATATCTATGTATATATTTATAATAATTGTTACTATAAATTAAAAAATAACTAAATTAAAATCTTTCTTTGTTAACCTCAGTAAGAATGACTTTAAAAAGATTTTTTTCTATATTGTTTTTAATATTGAAATTACTACCATGCTAAGATTATATCTATGTGGGTGGCATGCGGCAATATCCCACAGGTTGTAATTGCGTCACAGATAAGTCGCAAGAGTACATCCTAAACAACTAGGAGCTACTAAAGGCAATAAGACTCAAGGCTAGTCTATAAACGTATACGGCAAGATAAAGAGTCTCCGGCTTGGTATGCTCCCATACAAGCTGAGAGAGCTTGCTGAGTTCCTAAACTTATTTAGTTTAAAGTAAAATGTTTGCTCACCTCCACCAGATGTCGTTCCAAACCACGAAGCCGAAATGTCGCTTCTGAAAAAATACAATATAATTTGTAAACATTTAGTGTAGTGAAAATGATAAATAGA
This sequence comes from Prosapia bicincta, assembly GCA_036971475.1. Classification (NCBI taxonomy): domain Eukaryota; kingdom Metazoa; phylum Arthropoda; class Insecta; order Hemiptera; family Cercopidae; genus Prosapia; species Prosapia bicincta. The sequence continues at coordinate 12,511,295 of JBAIZL010000394.1, read as the reverse complement.
TAAGATTAGATAGATATTCAGAAACATAGATGGTAATTAAATAGATAATTGGTTATTTAAGTCTGTCAATAAAAATAAAATGATTTACATTAACCTTTCCTATGCAATGTCTATTGGAAGTTGTATAGAAATGCTTACATGAGTAATGAAGTTTACTTAAGATGTAGGCAACTGCAGGATATTTGACTCTAAGGGAAACAAATAATACACAGCTAATTGTTTTTTAGTATGACAGATTTACTTTAATTTTTAATTCAAAGTTGTAACATTTACAGGAAGTTATACATAAATTAACTTGTCCAGCTCTAAATTGAATACATGCATCAAAACTCTTATAATTATTCTTTCTACAAATAAAATCTTATAAAATTGCACTTAATTATCTTAAGGCGTGTATAGGTTAATGCACTTGGTTTGATAAAGTTTATATTTGAAATTCATTATTTCCTAATGAAATATATATATATATACATATACATATAAGAACTGAGTCAAAATACAAATACAAGAATTATAATTGAATTTACAATTCAAAGCTTTTCGTTGGCTAACAGTACCAACATCATCAGGAATATTGGTGATGATGTTGGTACTGTTAGAAAACGAAAAGCTTGGAATTGTAAATTCAATTATAATTCTTGTATTTGTATTTTGACTTAGTTCTTTATTAATACACAAGAATACATAAGGCGATATTTAAATATATATATATATATATATATATATATATATATATATATATATATATATATATATATATATATATATATATATATACATATATGGAGCGAGAAAGAAAGAGAGACAGGCAAACGGTCAGAGAGGGAGAGAAGGAGGGAGAGAGAGAGAAAGAAGGTATAATTTAGAAATTGTTGCTGACTTGAACACTTGCATTTGTGCGTGACCAGATATAAGCTTTAAATAAAGCAACTAAGAATAGATTTTACATTTTATATAAAAAGAAAGGAACAAATAAAAAGTCACTTACAAAACGACTGAGTCCTGTAGAACGCAGGGACTTCAATCTTTAGCGGAAATAGTGCGGAATCACTTGTAGATAATATTGCAGCTTTTTTATAAACTATTTCCGCTTTCTCTTCTTCCTCATCATCCTCAGCAATCACCTCGAGAGTAGGAACGAACTTTACTCTCGGGTATGAGCTTGACAAATAGCTGAGCATGTCTTAATCGAAAACTGCTGTAAAGTTAGAAATTTGTAAACATCTTGTTACACAATACGATGTTTATAAACAATATAAATACGATAATGAACTGTAGGTAAAACTAAAGCTTGCAGACATCCATATCCTGATATAAATATATATATATATATATTAGGTACTACTGTATGTTGACGAATTTTAAAAAAAAATATTTTTCCTATATAATAGCTAATTTCTTATTTTTCATAGTTTTTAAAGTCATGCTCGTAGAGCGTGGAATCATATACAAATATAAATATAGGTCGAATTTTATAAGCTGGCATTTGGCTCTTAAAATAAATTTAATATTATAAATGAAAATTGAATTTTGTATTACATTACGTTTGGTGAATCTTATTATCACTTAATCAATAGTTAATGACTATTCGGACTACCCTAACAGACACACAAAAACACAAAGTACAAACATAATAAACGAACAAACACAATACAAATCACACGCACTCATTGATACTATCGAAAACCTACCTTTAAAACCGCCACCGCTTGAACCAACATCTCCAAGCAGAAGACACTGATGAAGATCGGCACATAGCGATCGTAAACGTTCTGTCTCCGTAAGTTTTTAACAAATTTACAAAATTCAAAGTTCGGATGGTTATAAACTGTTCTTTAAGTGATTAATAAAATTAAAATTACTGAAAAACATAAGGAACTTGAAGGGAATGTTTTGACAGTTAGTTTCTACTCATTTTAAATATCCATTTATTTATATTTATCATAAAGAAATACTCTACACAACTGAATACAACAAACGACCACAGTGTCGGTATACTTTAAAACTTTGGAACTTTAATACTTTGGATCTATAGTTTCATTAAACTTCATGTATTTTCTCTTAGAAATATAATACGGTAGTAGTAGAATTAAAGGCGGAGTCTTACATGAACCACAAAATGAAAATTCTAAAACTGCCGACTTAAATTTGTTGCTATAATATTTGATTATTATCAATAGAACATGCATGGCAGGAGGATCTCAATATTTAGCTTAAACCCAGCTAATATTGGAAACTGACAATATACGAGTTAGGAACAAGTCGTAAAAATATTTATTTAAATTAGTGGATTTTAATAAAACTACTAAATTACTTTATTTCTAGGTGAAGTTAAAACAACCTAAAAGTAATTACCTCCCCTTTCCTTCCTCTTCTTTGCATCAAAGCAGCACGTGACTGGAACAAGACAAGACATTCTTTTAATAAAGCTAGAGTTTTACTAGTTATACAATATCAGTTGTGCCATTCTTAACACACACATAGACACAAACTATAATTTTTTTAAACTAGACATTACGAGGTATAAAGATATCAAACGAAATTATACTGAAATATAAATGTAAATATTAAACATAACTAATATGAGGTATTTTTAAAAGAATAAATTCTATCGTGCAGAAAATCCATGTTTAATCCTCTTAGTTTCGGATATCTTTTAAATCGAAAAGTATAGTGTTTGAATATAAAACATAAAGCAACGGAGGAACCATAGAATGAGGGACAGAGTATTATCTCTGAAATCATGTATTTTAGGACTAAAAAATAAACAAAATTATTAACAATGGCTTTCTCATATCCAACGTTTACCAGTTTTAAACTAGCCCTATATAGAAAATAACCAACCTATTTCAGCATTTACATTTGTATTTACTCTTTTATATTCGCCCTTCAAGTGAATGACAAGAGAATCTGCGAAACCAAAGTGATTAAGATCCAGGATGGCGCGTATTAGGGAAATTACGATTTCTATCTGTAATTAGGTTCCTCTATTCTCACACCTAAAGAAGTATCACAACTGTCAGAAACAAAAAGCTTTAAAGCTGAAATTACCAAGAAAAATACTAACTACTAAACGGAAATCAATCCCCCCCCCAATTGTCATTTGAAAATATAATAAAGTGAACCGATTCAAATACTTTGGCCAAAGGTAATAAATACACGACATCAACTAATTCTAAAATAATTTGCTGTGGCATTTATTTAGTTGTAATAATTAATTATTGCGATGTTGTTTTATATAATATAATATGTACAATATGTACATTTCAATCAAGAAGATAGAAACCTTCAGAAGGTGGACACCTTGGAAACGTACCGTTTAACCAAATCTTAGGCCTACATGAGATAGTTATACGGACTTTCGCGGGAGTAAATGTCGACATCAAGTATACCTATTAGTTTTTAGGCCTAACCTGACTTACGCTAATGGTTTATTTGTGATTGCCGTCATATACTGTCTAGGTGTCTTGGATGTATTTTATTATACTTAATTACTGGCAATTAATTTGCTTAAAACTTACTAAGACTCCAAATGATTTTATGCTTCAAATTTTTGCTTTCAGTCTAACAAATAATGACTCAATATGTCTTCAGTAAACCATGGTAATGTAAATGTAGTGTATGCCTTATTGTTGTACGTTTTTAGTTGGATACAGTGATATAAATATTTGTGTAAGTTTTATATTTACTTAATAATTTAGTTATCACGGACATTTTTTGAAAGATCATGCAAGGTCGGAAACCTCGAGAAAACGTACTGCTCGGCCAATGTCCGTCTTGAAACTCAAAATAATCCGAAAGCTCTCGTTCTGTAGAAGAAGTCTCCTACCAATCAGGGTGAGCAACAGCACTTATGATGCCCTCTTATCCCTCGGGAGACGACAGATATTCCTGTGAACCTGGTGCTGCCTGGTAGAACACTGCACTGTCTCTTGAAGTCAACTTACATTAGAAATACAGGCTAACAACTACCCTGACGTTGAATGGACCCACATATACAAGGACGGATCTACCGTGGCAGAGACCAGCGGAGCTGTATCCTATACAACCTTCGTCCACCTGGCTAGAAGGTTTTACCACTTTAAAGGCGACGTTTTGGCCATTTGTTATGTCTCAAAAGAGCTTTCAACTAGCACCGGTACAAATAAATTGGCCTTTCTTTCTACTTCAGCGTTGCAGGCTATTTACTCTCCAGTACATCAAAAACGCGATGCCGTCGCAAGGTGCAAGGAGACTATATTCCAACTTTTACACAAAAAAGAGATTGTTTTATAATGGATTAAGCAGACAAACACGCTTAACCTGGCTATAACGTTTTTCAAGGAAGTCTGCATTTATGTTATCCAGCTTCATTAAGCCTTATAAAACGATCCTTACATCGATTTTACTTCGCAGATCCCACCACCTGCCCTCTCTGTCTATACGATAAAGTTACGGTTAATCATCTGGCCATCTCCAGCCCTTGTATCCCTTCAATGCAATGATAAAGTCCTCACAGCAATGTCCCTGTTTCACTTTCCTGACGCAGAGCTCCACATGCTCTATACGTATTCCAACTAATCAAGGTAAATATTTGTCTTCCTGTGCACATTTCTTTATTTGCAACAAAATTTCCCCTTCTTTTATTTAATTTTTATTGAATGAGACACAGCAGACAATGTTGAACAAATATTTCGCTTTTAAGAGAGCCATCTTCTTCCTGATGATGAAGATAAAATAAACACCGATATTCGAGTGAATGTGTGTGTGAGAGAGAGAGGGAGAGAGAGGGGAAAATAAAGAGAGAGACAGAAAAACCGGGTAGCAGAAAGGAGCATTGGAGGGAAGGAGAGAAACGGTAATACAGACTAAAAAGAGAAAACAAAGCGAGGGATTGAGAAGTGAGAAATAATCAATAAGGGGTGAAAAAAGAGGGAAGAAGAAAAGGAAGGAACGGGAATCTCAAACAGAGAAAGACTATTTCATAGTATAGAAATAGTATGAATATGAGTCAAAATGCGTATTTGTAGAAACGTATATAAAGAAAGAAATATTTGTCGAAAAGTATGTAGCGAGTAGAATATTTGATGAAAGGGAAATGATAAATGCTTTATGAAAGTAATTGAAAACTGGATTAGTTTTTAAACAAAAACTGTATTATATATGAAATTACTGGTAGAAAAAAATTTTAGTAGTAAGAGACGTCAATTATAAGGAAGTGAAAAAGATTGTACAGAATTATAAAGGAATCATGAAGTAAATGCAGAAAACCAAGAAATAGGAGAAAAGTCTTCTAAATAAGAAACCGGCAGTTTTTATCGCCGAAGCTTACATGCCTTCAATTACTAAACTAAAACTAGAGCAAACCGTTTTCAAACTTATTTTAAAAGCTGAAACAAAATACCAAACTGCGTTATTTAGTTTTATTGGAAAAACTCCAGCTACATTTCCGGTAATAAGGTGGGAATATCCAAAAGTTATTATTTACCCGAAACATAGGCCTACATAAGGCTCTAGTTATGCTCTCCTTAGCAATTGTAAGTGTCGGCAGCCACAGATAACCTAACCTTACTTCCACCATGGGCATTCGCATTTGATACACAAAGGCGGTAGGATAGGAATGTATTTTGTTGTAAGTTAACATTTCCTTAATTAGGTTAACAAATACTCACAAAGTTTCCAAACGTTTTTCAGTTTCATATTTTTTGTTCTTTTTCCAACAAAATATAATGAAAAATAGCTTTACGTAACCATGGATATATAAATGAGATTTATTCTTGATTGTTGTACGGTTTTAGCTAGCATAAATATTAGGCTACTAATATTTATATATTCATTTTATATTTATATGTTCGTTAAGATTTATTTATTATTATAATTTTTTTTAATTTTGTAAGCATATTATTTTCTATTAGAATAGATGCGTTACTTCATAAAAATCTCGTTTGCCGCGCCCTCTACGTATTTTTCTCAGAATAACATTGAACAACAAGGCAACATGGTTACTCTTGTAAGGCTGACCGGCGGCACTGACTGGAAAAAAGCGATATATATTCTGCCTCACAGCTCCTACCTCAGTATGAGCCTAGCTTCTTTACGGTGTGGTGTTGCTTACGAGTTCTGTGAATATTGGAAACATGGTGGCACCATTAACAAACCTCTCCCCCATGGAGAAAACTTTCCCGACCATATTGTAAAGGAAGATGAACACAAGAAGACAGAAGCAAATAACCCATCTATAGAGTTGCGTCACTCTAACTCTAATGCAAAATACAAGATAGGAAAATCACTTCTAGGCTTTTAAAAAGTGATAGCAATAGTTTTTGAGATGAACGGGTTTAATAAACATTTAATCCAAGATTTTTATCTTCGGAAACAATCCTTGTCAAAAAAAAGGAAAACCTTTTGATAAATATGAAGAAACCAAATACGTAGCTTCGCTGCCAGCTTAAGAGTGTAACATCGGCAAAAGTGGAAGCACGCTACGGGTGCCTACTCCAGTGGTTCCCATCTGGAACTAACCCCTAAGGTTCCGCGGGCAATGTCTTGGGGGTAGTGAGATGGCACTGAAAATAAAATATTTATATTCAACACATTCACTGAGGCCGTGTCCGACCGTTGCATTCATTAAGAGGCTTTGGTGTTGCCTGAAGTGTTGCATAAAACTCTCAATGAGTTAGTTCAACGTATTAACTACATTAAAGCTTTGCAGTCTAGATTGTTTTCTTTGTTATTGGGCAGTAAGAATGCTCCGCTTCTTATCCATATCTAAGTAAGGGGGCTCTCCCGAGAGGGTACTGAAAAGGATTTTGATGATAAGGATGAGGTCAGAACCTTCCTTCTTGATACCATGTATGCAGATTTACTTAGACATTTCTTGGCTTTGTGCGACTTTACTTAGCTGTGTTTGAACATTTGAAAGTTTCGTATCTTGGTTTACAAGGTTTTAATATAGATATGTTCAAAGTTAAAAACAAAGTTTGTGCCATGGTTAAAGATTGTCCGTTGTGGGCAACAAAGGTCAATAAATGTTCTCTTATAAAGTTTCTCACTATAAAAGAGTTTTTGGAGTCTTCTGATGAAAACTTAGTAAACCAAATAAAGGAAAGCATAACTGACCATTTTCAAAGTTTAGCAACCCATTTCAGGGAATACTTTCCTGAGCCAATACTAATGAGAGTTGGATTAGAACTCCGTTCTGCTTCCCTGATATATAATAGGTTCTGAGTCCTTCAGAAGAAGAAAAAGAACGACTTGAAATGACCAACAGTGGTTCACTAAAAAATGTTTTTAATGGAGAGATCATTGTAGAATTTTGGTTGCCAGTACAAAAAGACTAAAATCCACTTAGCAATAAGGCAATGAATGTAATACTACATTTTCCAACTACCTAGAGATGTGAACATGCATCCTCAACTATCTACTTCATGAAAAATTAAATTTAGGAATCGGTTTGATATCCAATATGATTTCAGAGTAAAAGTTTCAAGAATGGAGCCTAACATTTCTGAAATCAAGAACTCAAAGTACAGATTCAACTAAACTCACTAAAATTATGGTTAATGTATGATTTTTTGCAATTACAATAAAATAAATTTGAACTAATATTAACTTCATTAATTTAGTCCCAACAAAATAATAATATAAATAAGTTTAACGAGTTTTGCCTGGACATACGAACTTTAACATGTGATCGTTTTATATTTTGTATCTCAAATAAAAATATACTTCTTGAATGTACTTGTAATAAACTGTTGGTAACCACTGGCCTACGATGACTTTATAGAAAAGTAATTTAAGTTACTCTAATGCTGAAAATAAGGGTTTCTAGTGATATCTTTTGTATTTATTTAGTTATAGCAAACGAGGGGGAGCTGGTTGGTCTTCGTCCTGCCCGTGGATAACTGAGTTTATATGTTACGTTTATGAAAAGAGCCTTTATAACACTCAGTGGACCGAACGCCAGCAGCCGCTTCTGTAAAAGGAGCCCCATAATAAGCCTCGTAAACAAGCAAATAGTCCTTCTCAGGACTACCAACGAGTTTCAAAACTGAAACAAAAACACCAAGACAGACTGAATGTAAATATATGGTCAGAAAAAGTACTAACCATAAAAACTATAAGGAAAAATTTAACATTAACAAGCACCTCATAATGAGACTACGCGGTGCAAATGGAACCAAAAGAACTGAAGTATGGTGTCCAAAACAGAATAACTGCAAGAAACCTCACTCAACGTCTGAGGACAGAAGCAAACAAGAGGGAAGCACACATTTCAATAGGACAGAGTTTTCCGGAAAGGAAAGAAAAAAGAGAGAGATCCTTACACCAATTGACCAACAACAAACTATATAAGCAAAAATATGACAAACTATTAATAATGCACTGGCATGCCAGATCGTTAAAACATAAAGAACCGGAGCTAGAAAAGGAAATTCACGAGAAAAATATAAAAATAGTCTGCATACAGGAATCATCACTACCAAAAAACGAAGACCTTCATCCGAAGTTTAAACATTACAACCTACATAATTTATCTAGAGACAATTCGAGAGGTGGAGGATTAGTTGCCCTAGTACACGAGTCATTGCATGTCGAAAATATGTAAAAACGATCCTCAACTTTTCAATTAGATTCAAGCCCAAAACATACTTCTGCAGAACCAAAACAAAGAGCCCACATACCTGTCACCCTCAACAAGAACTCTAAGCACCATAGATTTGACACTGTCAAACCAAGAAGAGAACACAAATTTAAAAATAGCTGGTGGTCAGAGAAAATCAATCAACTTAGAAACAATTGACAAAGGCCTAGTAGAAGATGGAAGGTGTAGAGAATTAAAGAGTGCAGACAAGAATACAAGAGATGCAACGCCATCCTGAGACGTACAATAATCTCTGAGAAAAGGACAACTTGGAGAGAATTTGTGGGCTCTATAAATGCAAACACTCCATCCAGCACATTCTGGAAAAAGTTCATACCAATCGAAGGTAATACTGGCCAAAAGATTAGCCAAATACAAAGTGAAGCGGGAGAGTGATTAGAGGATGACAAAACAAAAGGGGAAACTGTTAACTTGTTTTTTTTTAAAACAGGGCAGGAAAGAAAATCCTATGGCCCAAAAAGCTCACTATTAAAGAAAAGCAGTTAATTTTCCAAGTCGAAGAACTGTACCACCTGGATGACCCTGCGAACGTACTTCAGCTAATGGGAACTGAGAAACGAAGTATCCAGATTGAAGGACTCGACTCCAGGACTAGATGAAATCCATAACAGAATGCTCCAACATAGATCAGAAGAGATGCTTACTAATATACTAAACGCATTCAATGAAATTTGACACACGGGAAATATCCCAGAAAAATGTAAAACAGCACTAATTGTACCAATCCTAAAACCATCTAAAGACAAGTCCCAAATGAAGTCAAATCACCCAATTCCCCTTACATCTTGTCTTGGCAAACTCCTCGAACGCATGGTGAACAATCGACTAAAGTGGAGACTAGAAAAATACAACCTACTAGACCAATCACAATATGGTTACAGAAAACAGAGGTGCACAAACGATGCCATAATATACTTAACAAACAACATCTACGTTGGTTTTGAGAAAAAATAATTAACGGTAATTGTCCTCCTAGACTTTAAAGCTGCTTTTGACAGGACACCCCACACCACTATCTTGTTAAAATGCATGAAGCTTGACAAAATGGGAAACATGTTGCAGTATCTAACGAATTTATTAAGCGGTCAGAAAATTAAAACATCGGTCAATGGCCAAAAATCAACAAGTGCTAAGATAGAAAACGCCATATAATATTGCCATACATGACATTGTATCCAACCTACTTCCGTGAGTCGAGTGTGTATCCTATGCTGATGACGTAACGCTTTTCGCCTCACATAGAGATCCGGACAGAGCTAACCAGGCAATGCAGATGGCCCTGGACCGAGTCTCGAACTGGTGCAAAAACTGGTTACTGAAAATCTCTGCAGAAAAGTCAGAATGTGCAATATTTACAAGAAGGAATACTCTAGCTGACTACAAACGCAAACTAAAACTGAATAACATAAATCTTCAATATAACCACTGCCCTAAACTGCTAGGAGTACTGCTTGATAAAAAGCTGAGATGGAAAAATCATATTGAAAAAGCTGTTTAAGCTTGTAGCAAACGTCTCAATTCAATAAAAGTAGTCACCAGCCGACAATGGGGCGCTGGCACCATATGCTTGAGAACATTTTACCTATCCTTTGTAAGAACAAAACTGGCTTATTGCAGTGAGGTCTGGGGAGCAGCTGCAGCAATGCACATTAAAAAACTACTAGTAATTTAATCAGCTGCCTTAAGAATTAGCCTGGGCTGTCGCAAAACCACTCCCATTGCAGCAATGGAAATAGAGTTGTCAATAGAACCTATAGATTTACTGCTAGAAGAACAAGCGTGGAATAAACATCTAAAAACCCTCTCACTACACATAACCCAATCTACTACACTCTTTAAAAGAAACGACTACACGACAATCATACACTCACAGTATCAATTTGCTCGCTGCTGAAATGTCGTCTGAGACTCCAGAGGAAATCCCGTTCTGCAACCACGAACTCCCATGGAAGCAGAATGAAATAATAGTAACTCTAACCTACTTTCTTGCCTAACTAAAGAAGACCCCCAGGAGGCACTTCGGCGAGAGTCACTGGAAATGATTCAGAATCTGTACTAAGACTACGTTCAAATATACACCGATGTTTCAGTAGATCTAGTCATGGATATGTCAGGAGCAGGCTGCTATAACCACTTCACCAAAGAAGAATACTACGTACCAGCAAATACAGCCACCAGTATCGTTGCAGAGTTGCTGGCAATAATTGCAGCCTTGGTAAACTGCCTTCAATTAGCAGACAATTTCTGTATACTCTCTGACTCCAAGAGCTCCTTGCACATGAAAGAGAAACGGAAGCCAGGAAACTACTCAATCAGATTACAAGAAATAACAAATTTATTCAACACTCTCAGCAAAGATGAAAAACAAATACAGCTCCGGATCCCCTCACACTGAGGCATCGACGGCAATGAAAAATCAGATATAATCGCCAAACAAGAAGCGGAAATGGGCCCAGTCTTCTGACCACAGTACTCTCTAAAGAAATGCCTAAGTGCTGTGAAAACATCAGTTAGAAGAAAATGGATCCACCGTTGGAGAGAAGGAACCAAAGGTAGAAACCTCTATGAAATTCAAAAAGAACCAAATGAATTGGAAATGTATCAAGGGCTTCCCAGATTTACAGCCATCTTTGCAGCACGAGCAAGAATCGGACACATTGGGACTGAGATAGGTATCTCTTCAGATTTAACCTGAGTGTATCTCCACTCTGCCCTAACTGTAGAAAAGAGGAGGAGACTCTAGACCATATCTTCCTTCGATACTTCTAACCAATTCCATCAAGAACAGCTCTGCTGTCTGCCCTGGGAAGCCAGGGAAACATCAAAACAATATTGATCGATAAACAGTTTTGGACCTTTGCTGCAGCAACTTATTATGGACATCGGAGTCACATGACCCTATACGTCCGCAGCAAAAAAAAAGTTATAGCAAACTGTTCTTTACATTCCAGACAACCAATTACCTTCGAGTACATATATGTATAGGTACATATATATATATATATATATATATATATATATATATATATATATAGTTTTAATAATTGTTTAACAATGCGATAATTTACTTAGTTTTGATAAAAAGAACAAAATGTACATTTTCGGCAATAAGTTGGATACCTCAAAATTTAGCATTAAACAGAGAGCAAAGGTTTTCACAATATTTACCTACATAAAATTTAACTGCTTTACTATTTAAGTACAAAAGTTTCTAGTTAGACTGCCCTATGCCCGGCTATATGTCGACGTCATACATCTATGTATATCTTAGGTCTAATTCGTTTCTAACAGTGGTTTATTCGTAATTGACGGGATATACTGTCTAGGGGCCACGAATATATAGTGATATAAGCACAATTAGGTTAAATAATTTGATTAGAACTTACAGAGTCTCCAAAAGTATTTAAGCTTCATATTTTTGCTTTCTAACTGAAAACAATATGATTCAAAATGTGTTTAAGAAACCATGGTAATATAAATACAGCGTTTGTTTAATTGTTATTATTGAATTTTTATAGGTTCGAAAATGTTTGAAAAAACGTAGCGCATTGTCAAAGTCCGACTTAATATTCAAAATAAACCACTCAGACTTGTTCTCCCGGAAAAGCTCATCAATTAGGGTGAGGAAAAAGACTTACCTTAACCTCAAATCCCTTGGGAGCTACTTATATTCCAGAGAATATGGTTCTGCCCGGCATCATCGAACATAAAACCACAAGGATTAATGGTCATCTGCATTATAAATGCTGACTCACAACTACCCTGCCACTGGATGGTCCCACGTTTACACGGACGCATCAAGTGGTGTTTATACTTTCTTCAGTGTTGTTTAGACTAGAAGAGTTCTTTTCCCTACATTTTCAGTTCACAAGGACGGATTTGCCTTGGGAAAGTCCAGTTCGAAAGTTCGTTCCAGTGGTTTACAAGGAAATAACATTGAATACAAGTGGCAACCATTTTTCATGCCTCTGAAAGGCTTTCGAGTTGCGCCGCTACAGCGAAGGTTGTATTTCGTTTAACCTCAGCCGAGAGAGTCGTTGAGAATGGGGTTGGGTGAGTGAATGAAAGAGTCTGTTGGTAAGAAAGTGACTATGATTGGGTGGGTGAGAGAAAGATTGGATGAGTGGGTGGAGCGTGAGTGGGTGGATGAGAGAAAGATTGGATGAGTGGGTAGGTGAGTGGAGCGTGAGTGGGTGGGTGAGAGAGTAAGTGGGTGAGTGTGAGAGGTTGAGTGGAGTGTGTTTAGTGAATTTGCAGGTGAATGTATTTGATTTGGCGAGTGATAGGTGATGAAAGATTAGGTGGGCTAGTGGGTCGGTGTATGCCTGGGTAGGTTTAGAGAGTGACTAAATGGATGTATCTATTGTTGCGTAGGTACATGACTGAATAAGTGAGTAAAGAAAGGCGATGGGCCATAGGAATTCCTACAAATAGGTAAGCGGGCATGAGGTGTTTCTAGGGATAGGTGATGTACAAGTAAGGTGGGGTTGGTGAATGGTTCTTTAGGTAGGGACCAAGGATAAGCGTAGTAGGGGCAGTAGGTGGTGAAGAAGTGGGAATGGAGAGAATTGGAGGATTGATGATTGGGTATTAGGGGATTGAGTGAGTGATGGGCTCAGTGGGTACGTGAGTCAATTAGTGGATGGATGTGTTTGTGGGTGAGTGGTAGGGTAGGCAGGTATGAGTTGAGTGAATGAAAAGGTGAATGGATGAATAGATAAATGGGATAGTAGGTGAGTTTAAGGCTTGGTGTGTGGGTAGATTGGAGTATAGGTGGTTGTTAGTGTGTGCTCGATGTTTCCTGTATTTCATAAAAGAGTTAGAAACATTTCTACTTTACTTTTGCTTATAGCTACCACCCAATACTGTGCTTCTAATATAAGAGGACAGGGGGAGGAAATAAAGTTCTGATTTTACAACCCATTCAGTGATGGACTCTTAGCTATAGCAATGCTTGACAATACCAGTCATCAAACCCTTGAATTCAGCTGTTTTCTATACAGTTCATATTAGTGATTTGTTTTATGTGCTTAAGGCGATCATTTTTCTATTCAATTTATAGTCTAGTTGGTTTGTTTATAAATAATTCACCGTCTTTCGAATGCCACTGAACACTTGTGAATAAGTTAAGATGTAGTCGATAAAGCTTAGACGATTTAACCTATTAGAAGAATTTGAAAAATATTGCACTGTAGCTAATTTCAATGAATTGCCGCCAACTCAGTTATTTCCAGTTGACTAAAACTCAAATCTCCCAAGGCCACTTTTATTGCTTCGTCCATTAATGAGGGAATGGAACTGCTACTACTAGAGGATTTTTATAATCCACTATTCAGACTTATATACATTGATACTCTTACGTTACACGTTCTTACCATTTGGGCTGTCGGTAAGGTGAAATTAATGATCTGGTAAGTAGAAAACACGTATTGAAGACAGAAACACTTTTCAGTATATACTCTTCAACCGATTACGAGTTTATTGCTAATTCCTACTAATATTATTGCAAATAAAATAGTTATAGACTGTTTACTATCTATCGATGGTTTTGGGGTAAATTTTCTTCCCAGAAAAATTATAGTTTTTTTGATATTTTATCAGTAAAAATTAATAACCTAAGTTCTAGTATTATATCAAATTTCACACGAATTTCAAACTTTCAAATTAAAAACTATAATTTCAAGATAATTAAATTCCTAAAAATAGAATGAGTTTATAACAACCGTAAAACTATTAATAAATATGCATACATAATATGCAATCTCCTCATACTATGTCTACCTTCCTATGGTAATTGACCATGCATGAGAACTTAAACCTACACAGACTGTCTAAATGCACTAGTTATAACGTATATCGATAAACAATTGCTATAAGCGAGGATAATGTTTTTATCAAACGTTTAAACAAGTATTGTAAATTTACCAATTTTTTGTAGTTTCTGAAAAAAAATTTCAAAAATGCTTCAAGACCTGGTTTTTTTCTTGCAAGAGTTTAACCTGATTTCCTAAGCAAATAACACCCTTTACGTGTACTTGTATGTATTATTGTTTACAGAAATATCTTTCCTTGAGGTTATAGTAAATTAGAAACGTATTTTATTCTTATTTTTTCGAGGTATGTCTAATTTCAAGATAATTTAACATGTGGTTGAATATAGGTGATTTGTGCATTGTGAAGAATTATAGACAAATATAATATATAAACTCTTTTAAATTGACTACTTACACAAGAAATTTCATGTTAATTCCAACCTCCCATTGGGAAATTAAAAACTATAAGTTCAAGATAATTAAAGTTCCTAAAGATAGAATGAGAATAAAGATAGAATAGAACTAAAGAGCTAACAATAAATATGTGTAACGTTTTACGGTGAGTGTGCATAATTAATTACTCAATGTAAAAACTGTCTAAATGCAATAGTTGTGACTTAAATGCATAGAAAAAATGCTGTAAGAGAACATCATGTCTTTTAAAGAAATTTCAATCAAGTTTTGCAGTTTTTAGCAATACTTGTAAAATTGTGGTTTATAAATAAATTTTTTCATCTGCTTATAGACCTTGGTTTTCTTACAAGCTTTTAATTTAGGATTTTCTAAATAATTACCACCTAAACATGTAGACTTCTTATACTAATGTTTACAGAATATTCTTTATTTCAGATTATATTAAATTTAAAACACGTTTTGTTCTTATTTTGTCAACCTATGTCTAATTTTAAGAATTAGAATACTGTCAAATAGCTTTTAAATATTTTGGGGCATAAATTCGATTCCATCAGCCCCTAGTGTGTGTAGAATGGAAACATCACAATTACTGTTCTAGTAATAATAATGCAGATAGAAGGGTTATTTTTGTGTGATAGGCGTTAGGCTTGATAATAAAATGCTCAATGTGGGGGTGATGAAAGGGGATTTGTACACTGTGAAGAATGATAGACAATTATAGAATATAGTGTGTTTTATATTTAAAGAATACACTAAATCTGACACCTAACAAACAAACAAGACAGGATTCAATCATGTAAAAAAATAAACTACACGCGAAGGAAAAGTGCTGCAAAAAACCTAGTAGTGAAGTACCTTCAACGGATCAGAGTTGTTTGTAAGATTTCCAATACTTAGGCAGTTAAACAAGAGACAGTGCTACTATGTGCATTTATAATTGCTTTGTTAATGAATTACTAAGCTACGCGTCTGACAGTTTGTGTGCTCAGGTTGTGGCACGGTTTATTGTTTATATTACGTCTACACTCAACCTCTTGTTTTAAAGTGACTAAATTATTGTGCTACTAAGACATTAAGCTTCTAATTTAGAATGTTTTTTTCTTGCTAAAATTAGGACATAATACGTTAAAATGCATAAATATCTCAATAATAGTTCCCCAAATTTACAAAAACCAAACAAAACTATCGCAGGATAAAAGAAATTTAATTTAACAAAAATATATATGAATACTTGCCGTTTTGGGGCTGTACATCTTGAGGCTTTGTTTGTCTAGTCGTGACTCACAGCATTGGACAATGCACTGATCTAGTCCTAACGCGTCTGCTGAAAAATATCAGTAAGTTATGTGTTTTATCTCAAAATGTAATAAATATATACAATATATTACAATTATCTATATTTCTTGAGCTAGCTGGCAGGGCTTAAATTTCTATTGAAGTAAGTGTGAATTGTTTATGACTTGAATATTGTAGATTGGCTGTAGTTGTAAGATCTAAATTGAACTTTTCATTTTTAGTACCATTAAAGTCCAATTTACAAAAGTAATTCAGCGAGTTTATTTCGTTAAGTCCAGAAATCCTCATAATACTGCGATAAAATTAGGCTGCTCAAAATACAGATTTGTCGTCCAACAAATACATTTATTATTAATATGATTAAACCAGGCGAATACTTTATAAACGTAGGATTAAGAGCAATTAATTATAAATTCGCCTAATATTTGTTTTATTAGTTTATTTCGCAACTTAACAACAAAGCCCTCTAATTATCAGAGCTATGTTAAGTTATAGTGGCTCCCGTAAGTAAAGCTACTAAATGTTATGTTGTAATATAAATATTCTATAACAACATAATACAAGACGGTTATGGCAACATCTTATGGTTATGGTTTGTTAACCGCATCATAAGGAAACTCCTAGTAAGAAGAATTAGGTTATAATCTTACAATAAAAATATTGGCAAAACCATAATACCAAAAAAGTAATCAAAGATAATAATTAATACAAGTTACCCTAGATTAAACCCTAATGTTCATTTCGACGACCTGTTATCATCATCATCAGAATGTCTTATTACAATCTAGAATACAACGAATCACAAACTACACTGCCCTCAATACCTAACTACATACCTTCCATTACCAATATTATTTAAAATACAAAAATGCTTTAACCTCCTCATCAAATAACATTATTGTCATCAACAGGAGCCTGTGCACTCGCCAACAGTTAAAACTAGACTGTTTTAACAAGAAAGATTATTAGTTATTGTTGACAAGTGAAGAGGTTACTAATATTATCAAATTGAGGAAAAGTTTGCAGTTTAAGTATTTTTCTTAAAGAAATGAATAATTTACATCGGTTTTTTAACCATCCTAGCCTCTGTCGCGGAACCCTGTTAAAGATCTACACCAAAACTCAAACGATCCATCCTGGGAATATCTCAAACAATCCCTCTAAGTTTCATTAACTTCTGTTAAGCTGTATCGGCGCCCGTAATATAGATATATACACACATACATACATCGGATTTTCCTAAGCCTTTGTGGTGGAGCCCTGAAGATGGATCTACACCAAACCTCAAACGATCCATCCATCCCTCTAAGTTTCATTAATTTCTGTTAAGCTGAATATGGCGCCTGTAATATAGATATATACACACATACATACATCGGATTTTCCTAAGCCTTTGTGGTGGAGCCCTGAAGATGAATCTACACCAAACATCAAACGATCCATCTTGGGAATGTATGTATATATATAATGTATGTATTTATATAATGTATGTATGTATCTAATGTATGTATGTATATAGTGTATGTTATTAATCTACGTGATACGCAAAACTGCTTTGTTCCAACTTTTTATAGGAGCTACAAACTCACGAATAAGAGGAAAAGCTCTGTTTTCCCATGTCTTGCTCTGGGAGCTTTGTTTCAGCTACACTCAGAGCGGGCTGACACTTTTACCGTGGAGTTGTTTAATATTTTCTAAAGCTTACGTAGTATTTACAGTTGCACTCAGAGTTGTATCTTGACAACATTCCACCAAGATGTAACGGCTAGGGCAGTCACTATCTACGGGAACATTTTATTCTAACTTGGTACAGCTGCGCAGAAAGTAGATTCCAGGCAATCCTTAGAGACGCTTAAATTAAACTAATTTTATAACTCTTGAAAATGTGTTACTTTGAGTCGTTATAAACTTTGTTTTATATAGTATAGGCAGCATTATATCTATGTTACGTCACCTAAATTGCTAAAAGCTTATACCTGATGATGTACAAAGTCAACGGAAACACGAAACCTAATTCCTAGGTTCCACAAATTTGCCAAAATTTTAAAATAACTTTGTTACACACACAAACTCTATACACCGGAGGTTTAAAACATACCCCTTTTATATAATTCAAATATATATAGCTACAAATTATGTTATAAGCATGGATTTGGTTGTAACACTTACCAGGTAAAGTCTATGAAGGTAGGCTATTACACTCTTTAGGAGAACCCTAAATTATATATTTCTATCATAACTCTTGTATATATATATATATATATATATATATATATATATATATATATATATATATATTACACAAACCAACTACATCACGCATTCTATTCCGATGAACGGCAGTGAAAATATCAACCTCAAGCTGTTAATATAGAGTTAAATTTGTTTTACTCTTCCCAGATATTCTACATCCATATTGGGTTATATAGGGGAGGTGTTAGATCCCACACGAAAGCCTACAATTCGTTTGTAAAGTACTCTGTTAACCGAAAGTAAGCATTATTAGGTAAAATTGAAACTAATTCC
Source organism: Prosapia bicincta (assembly GCA_036971475.1). Lineage (NCBI taxonomy): Eukaryota > Metazoa > Arthropoda > Insecta > Hemiptera > Cercopidae > Prosapia > Prosapia bicincta. Next base: position 12,492,602 of record JBAIZL010000394.1, on the reverse strand, counting down.
AGAAAACCTGCTTCATTAAACTTAGTGAGTTCTCCTATTAAATACCAACATTGTAAACAATTAGTTGCCACGTTATGAACAAAGTAATTTGTAAAACAAATCTAATGTTACATGGTTTTAAACTTTACACTGCATCTTAGAATTAGCTCCTTCAATTATACTATATGCAACTACAACTATAATGTTTTTAATTTATGCGTATGAGAAAATAGAAGGGGCAATGTTTGTAGCTTAATACTGTATTAAACAATCTAACATGTTTTTGTCCTTAAAATAAAAACTATTACAGGTATTCAAAATGTAAATAGAGAGGAATAAAAAGGTATAAATACAGGCATAATAATGTGGACAAATATGATTACAGTTGCACCTCCATATCCGCGGGTAATAGGCTCCAAAATTACCGCGGAAACGTGGAACCGCGGATAATAAGGACGAGGTGTGTTAAATACTATACCTACAGACAATTACAGTATACAGGAGTAAATGTACATAGATACGGGAATTGCGTAAGTACATTATATACTGTATAATTTGTAAAATATTACAGTACAGTACATAAGTATTGCTATATACAGAAGGGCCATTGTGAGTGCTGTTTGTACTTACCTTCACGTTGTGTACAGTACTCCATTCCCCTTGCAGCCACCAACAACAAGTGTTTGTTATCAAACGTGGAGGCAGTTATTTGGCTTTGGGAACCTATATAATAGAGCTGTACAGAGAGTATGTTTGTGTGAAATAGTACACTTCACAATTTACATAGAGCTGTACACTTCACAATTTACACGTTAAAAAAAAAAAAAAAAAAAAAAAGTTGAAGCTGAGAACAAGAAATATTTACTTAGTAACAACTTCACCTGAAAGTGGAAAAGACTGGAAAAAGAACGGTCCCTTACGTTTAGTGATGCTGGCGATAACTAGTTTTTCTACTTGAAAAAAACATTGTGCTAGGATATTGATTTGTTTTCATTTCGCTGAAGAGGCTGCATCTTTATCCAGCGCAATGGCAATTATATGACTGTAAGAACTTATTTAATAAAGCTGTACAGAGAGAAGGTCGATGTATGTGTGGAATGGTACACTTTACAAAGAACAAGTTAAAACAATTATCACGTACAAAAAGACGTTTTAAGTTAAAGTTAAGAACAAGATATATTATTAGTCCAAAAACATAAGAAAACTTCACGGGAAAGTGAAAAAGACTCGGTGTGGGAAAAAGAACTGTCTAGTGAACTTGACGCTAATGGAAAAGTTGAAATAGGTTTGTAATGGGTTTATTGGCAAAACGATAATGCCACATGCTTCACTGTGTGTAAGCTGTATGCTACATAAGAGGTCATGTGAACACCATTTCATGCCTAGGAAGTAATAATTCTACATGTGAATTGAAATCAACTACCATTTAAACACTCTTTATCTACAGGAATAAAGGGTTATACCCGCAAAGTTCTGATACCTCACACAAAGACAAAGAAGCTAGATTACAAGATTAGGTTTCCAACAAGAAAAATTAATCTAAAAAATGGGAATTTACACAAAAAATGTAATATACAATAAAACCTATTCTGCAAGAAAAAGTAATGTATAGTAAAAGGCAATCTACAAGTAAGTGCTGTCTACAAGAAAAAAATGGTCATCGACAAGAAGAAGTAATTTATAGGAACATGTAATATAAAAGTAATCACAAATGCTATTTTAGTGAGATATTTAATACCACAGAATTATAAAAAAATAGCAACGAACAAAAAAAGCTTATTGTATAACAAAAGATAAGGAAACAGACGACCCTAAACGCGCGAGCCATGGGATCACTGACCTTACAACTATCAATTATATATGAGAGGTTGAAAATAAACTGAAAAGATTACAAAATCTCACAAGATTAATAAAACTTACTGAAATACATGTTGGTAATATATATATTACCACAATAACGCGTCACAAGTTTACAATACACACGTTCTTAGCTGTAAGGCAGTTCTCAATAGAGAATACTATTGTGCTATAAAAGTACTGTTGCTATAGTAGGTTGAGGAACAGCACACAGCGTTAGTTCCATTATACTTTTTTGATTTGTCTTAAAGCTCATACTTTACTCTCTTCCTATTCGTTTAAGAATTGTTAAACCTTTTTAAACTGACAATTTGTTTTGCATATACTAAACAACTATCAATACTGTGAAGTCTCAAGGTCCGTGAAGTCGTCTCTTTAAATTGTGTTGCAGCCTCTAAGTGGGAACATTTTATTATCTCTGTTGCAAGTGAGGATAAGCTGGGATCTTCCACTTTCCACGAAGGAATATCGGTTCAACTCAATACTTCGCTTTAAGCAAGACAGAAGACGATAGAAAGAAATGTTAGGCATAAATTTCCCTATTTTTTAAATAAATTCTTTGAGTTTCTTCAATGTGTTACTCAGTTATTGATTATGTTTTGGCAAAATCAAGACCGCTAACGATAAATTGTAAGAAGAAATAATTTTTATTAGGTGCTCTAAATGTTTAAAATAAGGAGCAATTGAGATGTTAAAATTCAGGCTGTGTCTCAATAAAATACATCCCATAACGCTAAATCTAAAGCCAAATGAATCTATAAGAGTAAATGTGAAGCTAGAAACGTTCACTTTATAGTATAATAAATTTAACTTTCCCATTCACTTGAGTCCAAGTTCTTCTATTTTCCAAGTGTAAACGTCTACAGGTGCCCCGCCATTTTCCCTTCCAGAGTAAAACTTTAGATCCAGCTTGCGCACATGTAAACCTCTATTAGTTCATGCGTGAATCCTCATCTGGAACAAATAATTTCATTTAGGCTAAACAACGGCGTTCCTCTAAATTTAGAGGTTATGTTTACATCGTTTTCAATGTTAATTCCTATAAATATAGAAATTATCTATATGCTAAATGCATATATTTATAGCCTATGTACAGTTAGGAACTATGTGATAAAATTTAAATACAAACTACAAACAATAATAAATCAAATATAATCTAAAAATTTGTAAAATATTAATTCTTCACCAGGACTACAATCCCAACTTACTGATATTTCTCAGTAATTTATAATTTATTGTCTTGTTATAACGAAATATTTCACTCTATTTTGTGTCTTAATGCGTTTCCTTAAGGGAATTAGAGTGTGTACAATAAACTATAAGCCTGATACTATTGAATATTAATAATTTTATAATAAATATTGTGAGGTTTTAGGTTGAAAGAGGAGATTTATCAGCATCCACCTATTCAAATGAGCAGTATTTGTTAAAAACACTTAGAAAATTTATATACAAGTATTTCTGAAAATAGACGAACACACAAACGCTCTCTCTCTCTCTCTCTCTCTCTCTCACACACACACACACACACACACACACACACACACACACAAAATGTTGAACGTCCTTGTCTGGAACCACACTGATCGTTAGAAAGAAGTTAGTTTGTTTCTAGGTACCAGACAAGACATCGGTTGACCATCTTCTCCAGTAGTTTACATAAGCAGCTGGTCAGAGAGAGATGGATCTGTAACTGCTGGGATTAGTTTTGTCCTTTCCTTGTTATAAAAGGATTTATTGTCGCTTCTAACCGTGCATTGGGAAAATCGTGCTCTTTGAATATACGGTTGTATATTCGAAGGAGAGCTTGTTTTGCCGACGGGGGAAGATGATGAATCTGGAGTGTACAATATAATCCAGACCTGGAGCTGAATCTTTCGTTGACGAGAGAGCAGACTCTAGTTCGTCAAGAGAGAAATGGATATTCAAACAAGAACCTCTAGACAATCCAACAGTTGAAGTTAGGGCTTTGTTTACGCTTGTACACCTGGAAAGCATCTTTGTATGCAGAAGATGAAGAATATTTTGAGGCCGATAACGTCAGCACATTGGCAATTTCCTCGCAATCCGTGGTCAAAACTCGATCCGGATACCTTAATGAAATTAATGGAATCGAAAAGGAAGTGCCACGAAAGGAAGTATCGTAATTTCTTTCATGTAGATGGAGCTGTTGTTCTTGTACAAGTGCCATCGTACTGTGACCATTATTCTCGTTTACATTGCCTAAATATTCTTCGTGCTTTCGCAGGGAAGATTTTATATTTTTCCAGATTTTCACTTGTTGAATGTCCTTTGGACTTGTTCAAAGCTTTTCTTAGTAAGCGAAGGATTCATAATTCCACCTCGGAACAGGTGGTCGTCGTGGTTTGGACAAGGTTTTCGGAATTGCCTTTCCGGCAGCAATCAAAAGTTTTGTAAATGAATTGACAATGTCATCAACAGGAGCCAGGTCACTCACGTCCAGTGGTTCTAGATCTTGTGAAATTTGTACAAATAAAAAATTGTAAACTCTTTAGTAATTTTGTAAATTTAATTTATCTCTCTTTTCTACAAAACCACAAACTTTTAATGACATTTTTATCTTTTATTGAGTCTTTTATCTAATTTACTGTAGTTAATTCGTAGTAGTACATTCAAAATTTTATTACAGAATCACACATATTTAATAAATCAAGATTATATAACAAAATTACAAATATTTATATATCACAATCATATCAGAAATCTTCACATTTGTAATCAAATAACTAACCTGAAAATCTTCTTATTCTTTCTTTGTATGTTGCCAAAACAATAACTTATTTCTATGATTTTATAATAGCATTCAATTTCGTTTGCTATGGTTATTACTTTAAGGATGATTTTTTTTTTTTTTTTTTTTTTTAACGACGAGAATGCTTTATGCACAGAGTGTGGGACTCCTTTCGATACTGCACTAGGCTCCACATCTGAAAGTTTACCCACTAAACTCGTCACCCTCCAGGCAGATATCCACCCCGGAACCGCCGAAGCATTACTTCAGGGTGGTGCCTCTTATACTTCCTCCATTATATTACGGATCTAGCCATCCTTCTTCTTTTTTACATCGTAGAATAGATTCGATGTATTTCGATGCCATATTCCAGTTGGCTTCCGATGCAAGCATCGTCCGCACAAAGCTCTCTGGGGAGAGACCCGCGGGATGTGTCATCAATCGACTCCTCTGGTCTACGAATCTGGCGCACTCAAAGAAGGTGTGCCTCGAATCATCCAGTTTGTCGCTACATATCCGGCAGTTCTGGGACAGAACTTTTCCCATCTTAAACAGGTATGCCCTAAAGTACCCGTGGCCTGTCAGGAACTGTGTGATATAGAAGTTCACTTCTCCGTGCCTGCGTTCTGTCCATTCCTTTAAGCTTCTTATCAGAAGGAACGTCCACCTACCTGACCGTTCATGATTCCATCGTTGCTGCCACTGGTTCATGGTTTGTGCTCTGGCTCGCTTGACCGCCTCTATTTTGCCTATTTCTTTACTGTTATTATATACAAATTTCCTCTCTTGAGCCAATTTCCAAACTTTAAGGATGATTAAGCCTATTTCCTATCTAAGGATAAACCCTTAATGATATTTCCTTCTAAAATAATATTTATGGGCCCTGGATACTAAACAAAAGGTTCAGTCAACTTTATTTTTAATTTTGTCCTATTTTTAAAGTTTCTTCTTTAATCTTGACAGTGATTTAACAGTGATGAATATAATTTATTACAAACCCTTATTTAAAGTACATATAAATTATTTCAAACATTTCACTTATGTTGCCTGACCTTTCTGCATGACTTTAAATTTTGTTTATTTCTAACTGGCTTTGTATATTTTGGATATACAACTGATTTAACAACTACCCTAATTCCTATCAAACAACTAACCCTTTCATTTTTAAATTACAAGAACATAGTTAGATACAAATTTTCTATAACCAAATTTATTTCTAAATCAAAAACCCTCTAGACATAATAATTATTTTATATAAACAAATTGCCATCAGTTTAGTTCCCTAGAAGTAGCACAATTATATATGTTAAGGTTCCTCTTGTATTACTGACATTTTTGTAAAAACCCCTTTATTTATTTACTTCTTAATTTGCAACATTTTACAAACATGTTTACTTGTTTTAATTTGTGTACTCATTTAAAATAAAATATCTTTATTTAAGGTTGAAGTGATTATTTCAAATTTTGACTGTTTCTAAACGTTTCTTTACATCTGATTAGTTTAATACCGCCACCTTGGTTTTATGACGTAAACCAGTATGGCGTCCCATTTGTCTCAGGGTTTATTCGTTCTAACAAGATAAATCCACTATACTCAAAAACATATTCTCATGAAAACTGACGTCAAAAGAAATTAATTTATTTTCCATTTTACCTCAAATAATTAAACTTTATACTTATTGGAAAGAAATAAGAAAGCTCAAACATTTTATAACTCCTGCATGTTCCAGCATCCTTGTAAATCTTGTTACTAGTTTGGAACAGACCTCCCAGGTTGTTTTGGCCGATCTACTTTGTGATCCGATTGAGTCCTTCCCTCTGTATTATTTTGAGTTGGTTATCGCTCTTCTGCCTCCATCCTTTCTTCACTGTTTTACGTGTTACCGCAAATTTAGTTTTTAAAATTCAAAAGTTCGAATTTATTACAGGTTATAAATTTCACTGTCTATATACTTCTTTTATCTATGGCAATTCATTTCCGACTTTAAGCTTATATTTTAGAATTTGGATTTCTTTAGAAGTTTCTTGACCCGACAATTTAAAACATTTAAATTTAATCTTGGTAACTTGAAAATTAGTCACCTTTTTACATCGGAAATACAAATTTCACTCCCCCTTTTTTTACCAACTTCAATACTTACAAAACACAACACAAGTTCTGTTAAAAATACAACATGTAGAGTGTAAAATCCCTGAAAGGGTTGGGAAACTCACATATTAGGCTTCCAGGCTACCCCTACAAACGGACTCAGACCTAATGATCCTTCTATACTTTAAATTAAAAAGCGGAGTTCAAAACGACTGTCCGGGTTAACTACTCATACCACCCTAAAACAGCCTTATTTGTCTTCGGCTTCCCTCTCTGGCTATCCCTCCTCTGCTGGTGAGGCTTCCTCCAATCACAAAAGTTTTAAGATATGGGGTGACCTATCATACGATATATTCTTGCTGGTATTTTCAAATGCCAATGGTCTTCCTAGCTGCATTTTTACTTCCTTTCACTGTTTGTATTCTACTTCTCTTCCAAATTAACAAAATTGTCCCTTCTTTAGAATGGTTTTTCTTTACACATTCTAGTTATTAGGTATTTGGATAGGGCAGATATTTGTATTTAAATCATGTTTTTTTATAAGGTTTAAAATTTTATATTTTTAACTTTAAATGTATATATATATATACTTAGAACAATGTATTAGACAAAAATAGCCAACACGGCAATAATACAAAATGACTGAAAGTTATATTTCTTGTTACAAAAATGTCGACGTGTTCTATTGGCAATTCCTTTTGCACTTTAAGGCTCTACTTCATTTATTTTGATTGAAATTTTTGCTGTAATTTTGAAGTACTGCTTTGATGTTTTACTGGAATTTTTCTGGCTGGTCGGCCCTTATTTACTGGTCGGCTCAACTTTTATTCACTAAAATTTTGTTTCACTGTTGCTTCGTCCGTCTTCTTCCGCACATCCTGGAAGGGAATCTCTTACATCACGTAAGAATTTATGAAAGGTTAGTCTTTGATTGCTGTTAAACTTCAGTAACGTCAGTTCTGTTATACTCAAGTATGTTAAAATCTTCAGTTATTGTTTGCCTCTAACCCATTTTGCAAACGGCGTAGTTCCGTTCCCCGGGATGTACGTGTGCGGTGCACGGACGCGGGTTGGTTACATCCCATAAATTATGATGATAAGGCCGAAAGGGTGCCGATCCTAGGCCGGCGTCAAAGCAAGAAGAATTTCGATGACTCTGGTGGAAGCTAAATTAGAATAAACAAATTTATTGTAACTTCGTGTCGTTTAATTTATCTAAATTATTTATTAGTTTTATTTTTTCTAAATTGTATGGAATTAAAATGCATCACACTTGATAAATTTTACGAACACACCAATATTTCATACTTTTAGTACAAATTATTTTTACGAACAGTGATTTATCTATAGATACATCTACGAATTGTAACATGTGATAGTTTTGCATTCTGTACCTAAAATAAAAATTAAGTACTGGGCAATGCTTTGTCAGTTTATGAATACATCGGACTTAGGAGCGTGTAGTGCACAAATTTATGCTGCAAAGAACAGTAAATTTCCTCTAAGTAATTCTGTTCGTTCCTCACCTGAAATGATCCTGTTCTCCAAGATATTTAGAAAAGGTTGTGTCGAAAGGGGTAATTTCGAAGATTGGTCGAGACAAAGAACATGTAAGCGGGTAGACATTCATTTCAGCATTCTGTGAATAGAAAATAAATATTAAAAATAAATTTAAATGCGGATCAACAGCTTTTTAAAGCACATCTATGTAATGGTTTTTAATGCTCGTATAGAAGGTTTTTTTTAATGTATGCAAAATCTAAACCTTTTTTAGTCATTGTGATTAAGCTGTAACAAGTAATTGTCATCAAGAGCGTAGCCATGGGCAAGTCCCCCGTAAACCAAATAATATTAACAAACAACATTATCCTATAAAACAGAGCAAGTTTTTAGCAAAACAGCTCCCGATGACCCAACAATTCTGTAACTTTTTTTATTCAACCAATGAAATAATTTTTTTCAACCCCTAGTAGATGGCAATTGATGTTAATACAGTTTTTTCAAATATTTATTTATTAAATTAAATTTGTAAAAGTTGATGTCTTGGACGCGTTTAAACTGAATGACTACGTGTTTGAAATCCAGCACTTAGGCATTGAGGTAACAATCCCATAGCTAGAAATTCAATACTTAGGATGTATATGCAATTATAAGAGAAAGGTTCCTTGCAATAATGAAGCATTACAAGAGGTGGATAGAATGAGAAGTTTTACACCACCATCAGCTTTATAAATTAGAAACTAAATAAAAGAAATCCTATAAACTGTAAAAAGCAAAAATTATAGTCCATCATCATATACTGTATAGAGAAGAATATTGAAAAAATGCAAGGATATTCGATTTCCATTCCGCCACTTAATATTGTGATTCTGATATATATATATATATATATATATATATATATATATATAAAACAGTGCTGCATAACTACAAATATATATATATATATATATATATATATATATATATATATATAGTAAAACAACATAGGTTATTAAATACAAGAATATTTATTAATTTATATTCAAAGCTTTTCGTTGGCAAACAGTACCAACATCATCAGGAAAGAAAATCACAATAATGCAAGATATAGGCCTAAAACATATGTTAAATTAGAAATACAATTGTTGCTATAGCTTGCATTATTGTAATTTTCATTCCTTATGATGTTGGTACTGTTTACCAAAGAAAAGATTTGAATATAAATTAATAAATATTCTTGTATTTGAATAACCTATGTTGTTTTAAATTATTAAACAAGAAAACATATTTTATATATATAAATATCGCAGTATGTTTTCTTATGTATTAATAAAGAACAAAAGTCTAAATACAAATACAAGAATTATAATTGAATTTACAATTCAAAGCTTTTCGTTGGCTAACAGTACCAACATCATCAGGAATATTAAACAATTAAAATTAACAAATGTGCAAATTAGATCAAATATATAGTTATGCCAAATCAATTACAATGTTGTTAAATTTTTTTTTTTTAATTTTGCTGCCCTAACAGTACAAACATTGAATATATTATCAAATTTAGATTTTACTTGTATTTGTTCATTTATCAACTCATTATTAGTATTATATTTATGTATTTCTAAAGCTTCATAAATATTCATTCTCAGGCCTTTGTTAATTTCTTTTATAAGTATCATATTATCTATATTAGGAAATAAATGATTATTATTAATACAATGACTAGCAAAGTTTGATTTATAATTTTCTGGCTTTTTATATGCATTAAAATGTTTTTTATATCTATCTTTAAGTTTTTTCTTAGTTTGTCCTATATAAACTTTATTACAATAATCACATTCTAATTTATATACACCGTTTTTTCCATGCATATTAATAATATTATTATTACTCATTATATTTATTAATTTATTATTAGTATTATAAGCGAATTTTATGTTGCTACCTTTAAACAATTTTTTTCCTTCATTACCAAAAAATGTAAATGTCCATATGATATTTTCATCATTATTTTTGTAAATTAGATTATTATTTTGTTTCTTTAAAATATTATAATTACGTTTATCAACAGTTTTCTTTTTATAGCCATTCTCAATTGCAATTTGATAGATAATGTTTTTCTCTCTTATCTTGTTTTCATTATTCATAGGTATTTTATGTAATCTATATAAATCTATATCGGTTTACGAAATATGTTAAATTAAAATTCATTAATATGTCTTATAATTGTTATATCTAGAAAGTTGATCTTATTATTTTTCTCCATTTCATAAGTAAAACTAATATTTTTACTTATCATATTTATTTTATCTAAAATAGTTACTAGGTTTATACCATTGTTATTAGATACATATAAACCATCATCTACATATCTAAACCAACAACCGTTTTTATCAAATGTCTGTATAATTTTATTTATTTTATCATCTATATATTGTAAAAATATTTCAGATATTATATTCCATAAGGGAGAACCAATGGCAAGACCATCTTACTGTTTGTAAATGTTATTATTATATGAAAAATAATTTTGATTTAATATTATTTTTAATGTATTTATAATTTCTAATATTAATTTTCTATCTTTTTCATTTTGTTCTAATCTAGATTTTATAATATTAAGAGTCTCTTTTATAGGATTATTTGTGTACATATTTTTTATATCTAATGATAATAATTTTGTTTTATTATCAATATTAATTATTTTTAATTTATCAATAAGGTTAATAGAATTACTTATAGTATGATTATAATTTAGTTTCATTTTACCTTTAAGAACAGATGTTATGATTTTAGATATTTTATAAGAAGGGGCAATCATAAAATTTACTAATGGTCTAATTGGTTTCTCAATTTTGTGTAATTTAATAAGTCCAGTCATTATTGGAATTTTTGGATTATCGATCATATAATTACTAATATTTTATTTATTAAATAATTTATAAGACGATTTTATTAAATTTTTTATTTCATTTTGATATTTCTTTGTGGGATCCTTATATGTTTCACTAAATTGATTTTCATTTATATATTTTTCTATTTTATTTATGTGTTCGTCCTTATCAATAATTACAACAGCATTACTTTTATCAGCTTTTACTATAATTAGATTGCTATTTTGTAGTTTATCTTTTAAATCTTTGAAAAGCTTTGAATTGTAAATTCAATTATAATTCTTGTATTTGTATTTAGACTTTTGTTCTTTAAATATATATATATATATATATATATATATATATATATATATTTATATATATATATATATAATTTTATAATAATTGCAATTATAAATTAAAGAATCACTAAATTAAAATCTTTCTTTGTTAACCTCAGTAGGAATGACTTTGTGTTTAATATTGTGATTACTACTGTGATAAGATTATATATATTTCAGTGGCATGCGGCAACATCCCACAGGTTGTAATTGCGTCACAGATAAGTCGCAAGAGTACATCCTAAACAACTAGGAGCTACTGAAGGCAATAAGACTCAAGGCTAGTCTATAAACGTATACAGCAAGATATAGAGTCTCCGGCTTGGTGTGCTCCCATACAAGCTGAGAGAGCTTGCTGGGTTCCTAAACGGATTTAGTTTAAAGGTTAAATATATAGCAGTGGTAGTAAAATGATGTCTCACCTCCACCAGATGTCGTTTCAAACCATGAAGCCGAAATGTTGCTTCAGAAAAAATACAATATAAGTTGTAAACATTTAGTGTAGTGAAAATGATAAATAGATAAGATTAGGTAGATATTCAGAAAAAAAGATGGTAATTCAATAGATAAATAGATATTTAGGTCTGTAAATAAAAATAAAATTATTTATATTAACCTTTCCTATGCAATGTCTATTGGAAGTTGTATAGAAATGCTTACATGAGTAATGAAGTTTACATAGGATGTAGGCTACTACAGGATATTTGACTCTAAGGGAATCAAATTAATACACAGCTAATTGTTTTTTTAATATGACAGATTTACTTCAAGTTTGAGTTCAAAGTTGTAAAATTTAAAAAATAGCTATACATAAATAATTTATCCAGCTCTAATTTGTCGATATGCATCAAAACGCTTATAAGTTCTTTCTACTAATAAAATCATATAAAATTGCACTTAATTGTGTTAAAGCATGTATAGGTTACTGCACTTGCTTTGATAAAGGTTGTATTTGAAATTCATTATTTCCTAAAGAAATTAATGAAAACTTTATAAAACTTAATATTTTGTACTTTAAAGAGTTGGTTTTTAATTTAAGATAAATTAATAGTTTTAGTTGTTAACGAATTATCTCTAGCATGGTTTCTTGTTTCAGTTCACTTGATCGCCCAGCCACTTACTAATATTTCTCTTATTTTACTTCACTCTCCTATTCTCGAAATGGTCCTATGCAGTATGTAAAATTTATTTCCCCTTACTAATACCCCTTACTACTTTTATTTATCGAGTTTACTTCTTTTCATTTTAATTTAGAACTTGTTCCAAAAATACCCAGTCACCCCCCCCCCCCCCCTCCCGCCCGAGTCCTGGAGTTTGACTAACTCGTATATCCTTTGGATAGTTTCCATGTAGGTTACATCCTCTTCAAATTTTATTGGCTACCTTATGCCGCTAATTTTTCTTCTGTCTTATCAGAACGAATCCTGCTTCACCTTGTCTTTGGCTTCGGTGGGGAATTCTGAAAATTTCTCAAGCAGCAGGTGTTAGTTGGACGTGCTTTTTATGCATTTGTAGAGAGTTTTCTCCGTAAATCGTAAGGCCTCTCGATGCCGAACGTAACTCTCCTCTCCAGCGATAGAGTCCACTTTCCTTACTATTAAGTCTTTCGAAGCATATTATTATTTATGGTATACCAGGTGCGTGCAGTAACACTTTTTTGCCGAAGGTTCTACAACGGACTGTCCTTTGATACACAGCGACAGTTTGCTACAATCTCTCACAGTTGAAATATTTTACAAACATTTTTCTTAATGTAAGGAACAAATAAAAGTAACTTACAAAACGACTGAGTCCTGTAGAACGCAGGGACTTCAATCTTTAGCGGAAATAGTGCGGAATCACTTGTAGAAAATATTGCAGCTTTTTTATAAACTATTTCCGCTTTCTCTTCTTCATCGTATTCAGGAATCACCTCGAGAATAGGAACAAACTTTATTCTCGGGTATGCGCTAGACAAATACCTGAGCATGTCCTCATCGAAAACTGCTGTAAAGGTAGAAATTTGAATAAATCTTGTCAAATAATACAATATTTATAAACAATATAAATACGATAATAAACTGTCAGGTAAAATTAAAGCCTGCAGACATGCATATTGTGATATATAAGGTATATTAGGTACTATGTTGATGAATTTAAAAAAAATAATTTTATTCTACATCATAGCTAATGTTTTTATTTTTCATAGTTTCCTAAGTCATGTTCGTAGAGCGAGGAATTATATACAGACAAACATACAGGTCGAGTTTTATAAGCTGGTAATAAATTTAATAATATAAAAATAAATTGAATTATTAGGCCGAGTTTTATAAGCTGGCATTTGGCTATCTAACCTACCTTTGAAACCGCCACCGCTTGACCCAACATCTCCAAGCAGAAGAAACGGATGAAGATCGGCACATAGCGATCGTAAACGCTCTGTCTCAGTAAGTTTTAACACATTTACTAAATTTAAAGTTCGGATGGTTATAAACTGTAGTTTAAGTGATTAATAAAAATAAAATTATTTAAGGTACATGAGTGTGCTAATGGTTTAAATCTAATATTTTAATTAACATAATATTTATACAGTAACTTGAATACTTTGGATCTATAGTTTCATTAAACTTCATGTATTTTCTCCTAGAAATATAATACGGTAGTAGTAGAATTAAAGGCGGGGACTACAAGAACTACAAAATGAAAATTCTAAATCTGACAGCCGTAATATGATGCTATAATATTTGAATATATTCAAAAGAACATTACAATTACATTCAAACATGGGATGGGGATCCCAATATTTAGCTTAAACCCAGCAAATATTGGAAACTGAACAAATATACGCGTTAGGAACAAGCTGTAAAACTAGTTTAATCATATTAGTGGATTTTAAATAAATAAATAGTGGACTAAAAAATAAACAAAATAATAACATTTTCTTTCTCCAACATTCACCAGTTTTAAACTAGCCTTCTATAGAGAATAACCAACCTATTTAAGCATTAATTAAATTGGGGGGGGGGGTCCTAGTCAATGTAGTGACCGATGAGCTCATTGGGTTCTTGAAAACTATTTGTTGGTAACCACTGGCCAATGTGTATGAGAGAGAGGGGTTAGCCTATATATATATATATATATATATATATATATATATATATATATATATATATATATATATATATATATATATATATATAAGAGAGAGAAAGGGGGGGAGAGAATAATGGGTTTCACTAAGAGTGCTTTAACATTAACAATTAATATACATAGGCCTAAATATACGCCGCCATTAATAAATCAAATATAATGAATAGATTCATATACTTTAGCTAATAGAAATAAATACACGACTAATAAATAAACTAATTCTAGAGTACACAGATGGGACAAATATATAGTTTTATTAGATATTTATGTGATAAGTTATTTTTTCTGCTAAAAAGAACAATATGTACCTTTTTGGTAATAAGTTGGAAACGTCTAAATGTAGCATTTAACCAAAGGAAAGGTTTTTTAATATATCTACCTACAAAAACTTTTCTAGTAAAATAGCTTCTACTTAGGCTATTTTCAGCCCGATTAAATGTCGACGTCATACATACATACACACACTCACACACACACACACACACACACACACACACACACACACACACACACACACACACACACACACACACACACACACACACACACACACACACACACACACATATATATATATATATATATATATATATATATATATATATATATAATGTATATTTCGACTGAAACAGTGGTTTATTTGTAATTGAAGAGATATACCGTCTAGAGGGCAAGAATATATAGTAAAACAAGCAAAATTAGGGTAAATAAATTGATTGAAAAATACAAAGTCTCCAAAATTTCCTAAGCTTGATATTGTTTCTTTCAAACTAAGAAAAACTTATTCAAAATTTCCTTAGGAAACCATGGTAATGTAAATACAGCGATTGTTTAATTGTTGTACTATTTAATTTTCTACTGTGATATAAATATTTTTTCCTTTTATATTTACATATTTTGTTATTATTGATTTTTATAGGGTCGAAAACTTTTAAGAATGTAGCGCATTGCCAATGTACGTTTTAATATTCAAAAATAAACCACTACAAGCTTGGATCTAACGGAGAAACTCATAAATTGGAGTGAGGTATAGGCCTTACGTTCGCCTCAAATCCTTCGGGAGCTCCTCATATTCAAGTGATTCTGGTTCTACCCGGTAGCATCCAATATATAACCGAAGTGACTGATGGTCATCTGCATTATAAATTCTGACTAACAACCGCTCTGCCCCTGGATGGTCCCACGTTTGTATGGATGCATAGGCTTTAGCTTCTCTCAAATCCCTCGGGAGCTCCTCATATTCAAGTGATTCTGGTTCTACCCGGCATCTTCCATTATATAACCGCAATGACTGATGGTCATCTGCATTATAAATTCTTACTAACAACCGCTCTGCCACTGGATGTTCCCACGTTTACATGGATGCATAGGCTTTAGCTTCTCTCATAACCCTCAGGAGCTCCAATTAAAATCTATATATTAAATATAACCAATATGAGGTAGTTTTAAAAGAATAAATCCTATCATGCAGAAAATCCATTGTACATCCTCCGAATTTCGGATAGTCCTAAATCGAAAAGTAGAGTTTTTGAATATAAAACATAAAGCAATGGAAGAACCATAGAATGGAGGACAGAGTATTATCTCTGAAATCATGTATTTTAGGACTAAAAAATAAACAAAATTACCAGTTTTAAACTTGCACTATATAGAGAATAAATAACCAACCTATTTAAGCATTTACTTTTGAATTTACTCTTTTATATTCGCCCTTCAAGTGAGTGACAAGAGAATCTGCGAAACCAAAGTGATTAAGATTCAGGAGGGTGGGTATTAGGGAAATTACGATTTCTATCTGTAATTAGGTTTCTCTATTCTCACACCTAAAGAAGTATCAGAATTGTCAGAAGCAAAAAGCTTTAAAGCTGACATACCCAAGAAAAATACTAACTACTAAACGGATATCAATACCCCCCCCCCCACAATTATCATTTGTAAATATAATAAAGTGAACTAGATGAAGAGAACCGATTGAAATACTTTGGCCAATTGTAAAAAAATACACATCAACTAATTCTAAACTAATTTGCTGTGACATTAATTTAATTATAATAATTTAATATTGCGATGTTGTTTTATGTATAATAATATGTACAATATGTACATTTCCATCAAGAAGGTAGAAACCTGGGAAACGTACCGTTTAACCAAGGCTTAGGCCTACATAAAGTAGATATGCGGACATTCGGGCGAGTAAATGTCGACATCAAGTATACCTATTAGTTTTTAGACCTAACCTGACTTACCCTAATGGTTTATTTGGGATTGCCGACATATACCGTCTAGGTGTCTGGGATGTATCTTGTTATAACTAAAATACTGATAATTAATTTGATTAAAACTTACTAAGACTCCAAATGATTTAATGCTTTATATTTTTGCTTTTAGTCTAACAATATATAACTCAATAAGTCTTTAGTAAACCATGGCAATGTAAATATAGTGTATGCTTTATTTTTGTACGTTTTTATTTCAGTACAGTGATATAAATATTTGTGTAAGTTTTATGATTACATAATAATTTAATTATTACGGAATTTTTTTGAAAATTCATGCCGGGTCGGAAACCTCGGGAGAACGTAGCGCTCTGCCAATGTCCGGCTTGAAACTCAAAATAAGTCACAATCGTAAGCTCTCGTTCTGTAGAAGTCTGATACAAATCAGGGTAAGCGACAGCACTTTTGATGCCCTCATAACCCACGGGAGATGCCAGATATTTCTGTAAACCCGGTTCTGCCAAGCAGAACACTGCACTATCTCTTGATGTCAACTACATTAGAAATACTGGCTAACAACTACCCTGACGTCGAAAGGACCCAAATTTACTAGGACGGATCTACCACGGTAGAGACCAGCGGAGCTGGATTCTATACAACCTTCGTCGAAGCCTTGTTTCCAGAAGGTTTGCCACTTTCAGAAGGCGACGTTTCAGCCATTTGTTATGCCTCAGAGAGGCTTTCAACTAGGATCGATACAAGTAAATTGGTCTTTCTTTCTACTTCAGAGTTGCAGGCTATTTCTATTACCTCATAAAATACGATGCCGTTGCAAGGTGCAAGGAAACCATATTCCAAATTTTACGCAGAAAAGAGATTGTTTTATAATGGATTAAGCAGACAAACACGCTTAACCTGGCTATAAACGTTTTCAAGGAAGTCTCCTTTTAAGTTAACCAGCATCATGCAGCTCTATAAAACGGTCCCAACATAGATTGGACTTCGCAGATTCCTCCTCCTTTCCTCTCTGTATATACGATAAAATTACGGGTAACCATCAGGGCATCTCCAGCCCTTGTATCCCTTCAATACAATGATAAACCCCTTACAGCAATGTCCCTGTTTCACTTGCCTGACGCAGAGCTCCACATGCTCTTCACGTATTCAAACAGATCAAACTAAATATTTGTCTTCCAGTGCACATTTCTTTATTTACAACAAAATTTCCACTTCGTTTATTTTATTTTTATTAAATTGGAATTCTTGTTAAATTATATTTTGCTGTTATACTACAAACATCGCGCATCAGATAATATGGAACCAATATTTCGCTTTTAAGAGAGCCATCTTCGTCCTATTGTTGAAGATAAAATTAAACACCGATATTAATGTGAGAGGGAGAGAGTGAGAGGGAGAGAGAGAGACAGGGTAGCAGGAAAAAGCATTGAAGGGAAAGACAGAGACGGAAAGACAGTGTAAAAAGAGGAGAGAAGAAAGAAACAGTAAGGTGTGGAAAAAGAGGCAAGAAGAAAAGGAAGAAGGGAAACACAAAAATACTGTTTCATAATAATGAAATGTGTTTTTGTTTTCCAGAGACACTCTTTCCAGAATATGAGACAAAATAAGTATTTGTAGAAACGTGTATAAAGAGACCTACAAGAAATAAATATTTGTCGAGAGTATATAGTGAGAAGAATACTTGGTGAAAGGGAAATGATAAATACTTGAAAATAATTGAAGACTAGATTAATTCTTACAAAAATTATATTCTATATAAAATTACCGGTAGAAGAGATTTTTAGTGGTAAGAGACAATGAAACGTCAATTATGACGAAGTGAAAAAGATTGTACAGAATGGGAAAGTAATCATGAGGTAAATGCAGACAACCGAGAAATAGGAGAAAAGCCTTCTAAATAAGAAACCGTCAGTTTTTAGCGCCGAAAACATGACTACCGCACTAAGAGTCACATAAATTACGGCGTTTTAAATTTAATATATTATTAATAAATTTATACTAAAAAAAAATTTAAAGGGAAAGATAAAATAAATTTAAATATTCTAAGAAAAGTACCAAGCCAAATTAGGATCTATGTTTGCATGGACATAATCTGTGAAACCTTTTACTTTAGGATTAAAATCTAAACTAAATGTTTGTCATACTGCCTTACATTCAATTTTATATACTTTTAGGCTAGACTTGCATTACCTGGAACCAATGAAAGTGGACAAAGCAATTAAAAGGAATGGATAAAGGGAGGAATATAAGAATAATAAGGGGGAAGGAAATTTTGGGAGGTAAGAGGCAATTGTGACTGAGGGAAACCCGGTTCTACATGGAAAGGGACATAGCCCAAGTGCATCGATCCGAAGGCTTTGCCTAATGGATGATAAATAGCTTACATGACTTTAATTGTTGGGAGGAGGCAATTGTGACGGAGGAATATCCGGTTCTACACGGGAAGGGACACATGGTGAAATAGCCCAAGTGCTTCAATACAAAGGCTTTTGCTAATGGATGATAAATAGCTTATATGTCTTCAATTGTTGTGAAGTAGGAGGCAATTGTGAGGGAGGGAAACGCGGTTCTACATGGGAAGGGGCATAGCCCAAGTGCATCGATACAAAGGCTTTGGCTAATGGATGATAAATAGCTTACATTCCTCCAATTACTAAACTAAAACTAGAGCAAAATAGTTGTCAACCTTACTTTCAAAACTGAAACAAAATGCGTTATTTAGTTTTATTGGCTAAAACACTATGTACATTTCCGGTAATAAGGTGGTAACATCCACAGATTTACCTGAAACATGGGCCTACATAAGGCTCTAGTTAGGCTCTCCTTAGCAATTGCAAGTGCCGGCAACCACAGATAACCTAACCTTAATTCCACCATGGGTATTCGTACTAGATACACAAAGGCGGTAGGATAGGAATGTATTTTGTTGTAAGTTAACGTTTCCTTAATTAAGTTAACAAATACTCACAAAGTTTCCAAACGTTTTTAAGTTTCATATTTTTTGTTCTTTTTCCAACAACATATATTGAAAAATGTCTTTAAGTAACCATGGCTATATAAAGGAGATTTATTCTTGATTGTTGCACGGTTTTACCTCGCATAAATGATACTAATATTAATAATATTTACATGTAAACATTTATTTTATAATATTTTCTTTATATTTAATATTTATATATATAATAATATTTATATGTTTACTAAGATTTATTTATATTTATAAATTCTTTTAACTTTAAAAAGATGTTATTTTTTTATTCGAATAGATGATTTACTTCCTCTCTCTCTCTCTCTCTCTCACTCTCTATATATATATATATATATATATATATATATAATTATGTTTCAGATTAAATAATATACACTATTACAGGAATAATTTATTGAAATAATACATTCAAAGCATTTCGTTGGTTGATATTACCAACATCCTCAGGAATTACAATACTAGGAATGATAAAAGAACTGTCTAACAAATATGAAGCTACTAGATAAAGCATTACACAGTTGCCAAATCTATTACAATATTGCCAAACCTATTCCACTGCTGCCTCAACATTATATACATTGAGCATAGTATGGAATTTAGAACGTTTTAGAATTTGTTCATCTATCAATTTGTTATCAATATTATGCTTGTAAATTTCAAAAGCTTCACATACGTTCATTTTTAACCCTTTATTTATTTCTTTTATAATGTTCATATTATTTATATTATGAAACATATGATTATTATAAATACAATGGGTAGCGAAATAAGACTTATATATATTTGTTTTTAAAAAAGCATTAAAATGTTCTTTATACCTTTCTTTCGATTTTTTCTTTGTTTGTCCTATATAAACCTTATTACAAAACTCACATTCCAATTTATATACTCCAATTTTCTCATGTATAGGCCTACTATTTATATTATTATTATTGTTAATTATATTTATTATTCTATTATTAGTTCTATATGCAATTTTTATGATTTTATTAGTAAATAATTTGGAAATATTTTTTATTTCAAAACCAGTGTAAGTAAACTTACTCCATACAGTATTATTATTATTACTACTATTGTAATGAATATTATTTTTTATTTGTTTTTGTAATATATTATAATTTAATTTATCTACTGTTTTCTTTTTGTAACCATTTTCGACGGCTATCTGGCATATTATGTTTTTTCCCTCATTTTATTTTCATTGCCCATAGGAATTTTGTTCATTCTATAAAGAAGATTATATAAAGCAGCCATTTTCTGATTATATGGATGGTTGGAATAATTAAGTATTATTTGATTGGTTTGTGTAGGTTTACGATAAATCATATATTCTAAACTCGTTTCATTTCTAATTATTGTGATATCTAGGAAATTTATTTTTTATTGGGCAGTGAGAATGCCTCTTATTCATACCGAAGTAAGGTGGCTGTCTCGAGGTGGTACTGAAAAGGTTGAGGTCAGAATCTTCCTTCTTGATACCAAGTATTGAGATTTACTTAGACATTTCTTGGCTTTGTGTGACTGCTTACTTAGCTGTGTTTGAACATTTGAAGGTTTTGATTCTATGCTTACAAGGTAATAATATAGATACGTTCAAAGTTGAAGACAAGGTCTGTTCTATGGTTTAAAAATGTCTGTTGTGGGCAACAAAGGTTGATAAATGTCTCTTACAAATATTTCTACAATAAAAGAGTTTTTGGAGTCTTCTGATGAAAACTTAATAAACCAAATAAAGCAAAGCATAACTGAGCACCTTTAAAGTTTAGCAACCTCTTTCAGGGAATACTTTCCTGGACCATATCCTAATGAGAGTTGGATTAGAACTCCATTCTGCTTCTGTGGAATATAAAAGATTCAGAGTCCTCCAGAAGAGGAAAAAGATCGACTTGAACTGACCGATAATGGCCCACTAAAAATTGTTTTTAATGGCAACAACATTGTAGAATTTTGGATGCCAGTACAAAAAAGACTACAAAACACTTAGCAATAAGGTAATGAAGGTAATACTACATTTTCTAACTACCTACAGATGTGAACTTGCATCCTCGACTATTTACTTCATGAAAAATAAATATAGGAATCGGCCTGATATGCAGTATGACGTCAGAGTAAAAGTGTGAAGTATGGAGCCTAACATTTCTGAAATCATGAACTCAAAAGACAGATTCAACTCATATCACGGAAAATATTGTAAAGATATGATTTGTTGCAATTATAACAGACTTTTGATATTTGTGTTTACTTCTTCAACTCCTTACTCCAAGCAAAATATTAATATAAATAGATTCAATAAATATCGCCTGGACCTACGAACTTTAACATGTGATAGTTTTATATTTTGTACCTTAAAAAAAAAATAAAACGTCTTGAATGTACTTGTAATAAACTTGTGGCAGCATCAAATTTAATATTCGTATGTAAGAACAGTTTCCACCTTAAAGGAAGTGGGTAGGCTAAACATATTTGACTTATTAATAACTAATATAACTCAAATTATTATGTGTGTGGTCTACAATTTAGGTTTAAGAATTTGTGGGGACCTTGTCATTGTAGGACCGATGCCCTCATTGTGTCCTTGGAAACAACTTGTTGTGGGTAACCACTGGCCTACACACCTAAGTTTACTTTATAGAAAAGTAATTTAAGGTAAAGCTGAAAATAAGGTTTCCTAGGGATATCTTTTGTATGTATTCAGTTATAACAAACCTTTCTTTACATTCCAGATGACCTATTACCTTCGTGTACATATATGTGTCTATATAGGAGGATAGGAGAGAGAGAGAGAGAGAGAGAGAAAGAGAGAGAGAGAGAGAGAGTGTGTGTGAGAGAGAGAGAGAATAATGGGTTCTACTAACAGTGGTCTTACCATAAACAATTATTATACATATATATACGTCTCCATTTGTAAATAAAATACAGTGAAAGGATTCATATACTTATGCTAATAGAAATAAATACACGAGCAATAAACAAACTAATTCTAGAGTACACTGATGGGACTTTATATAGTTTTAATAGTTATTTAGCAATGCGATAAGTTACTTAGTCTTGATAAAAAGAGCTGGTTGTAACCTTTCTCAAGATGGCAGTAGATAGGAGCTGATGGTAAGATCTAGAGACCCGCCTTGTCTATCTCCAGAGCCAAATGGACTCCCCTCGAACATAAGTTTAGTTACTAATCATGTTTACACTCGCAGAGATTATTGTTAAATAATTGCTCTGGACTTGCGAGTCAGGTACAACTATTTATTTATACAGGCAACCTTGCAATAACGGGCAAGTGTCCGTACAGTGAATTTATGTATAACTATAAAACATTTCATAAAACACTAAAATGGGTAACGTCAAAAAGAAAATGTTTTACAGTGATTGTAACTGCAGTAGAGGTTAGGGTGTTTCATGCTGTTGCTACAATTAAATATGTAACAGTTTGTATTTGCTATGTTAATAATATTGTTTTCTAATTTTGTTTTTGACGTTACCGATTCGAACAGGCATCCTTAACTATGTACTTCATGAAATATAAATAAATATAGGAATCGGCTTGGTTTGCAGTATGATTTCAGAGTAAAAGTTTCAAGTATGGAACCTAACATTTTTGAAATCATTAACTCAATGTACAGATTCAACTTATCTAAATGAAATCATTATTGTCAAGTTATGATTTCTTGCAAATACATAATCATAAATTTGAACTAATATGATTTATATTCTTATTATATTTTTATTCAATAGTGTTTCTATATTTGTCTCAATTAAAACTGACTAAATTTGATTCTTGTGTTTAATTCATGAACTCCTTACTCCAAACAAAATACTAATGTTAAACACTTAATTTTATTTGTTGGGGACGGTCGTTTCCCATTGTCAACTCAGACCGTAACATTACCATGCTCCTTCTAGAACTTCTTGAATGTACTTGTAATAAACTTGTGGTAGCATCAAATTTACTTTTCAAATGTAAGAACAGTTTCCGCCTTAAAGTAAGTGGGTAGGCAAACCATAAATTACTTACCAATAACTAACATAACTCAAATTATTATGCGTGTATATTCTACAATTTATTTTCTTGAGTTAGAGGGATCCTTGTCAATGTAGCGACCGATTCCCTCATTGGATCCTTGAAAACAATTTGTTGGTAACCACTGGCCTACACGCCTACGTTTACTTTATAGAAAAGTAATTTAAGGTACTGTAATGCTGAGAGTAGGGTTTTCTAGTGATAGCTGTGTGAAGCTAAACTTGATAGCGTAAAACTCTGACGAATAAAAAGGCATATTATTGTAGTAATTTAAAGAATGTTAAAATACAACAGGGTAAAGTGGATATCATGGGGATTCCAAATCTAAAACTAAATAACATAATTCAAGAGCCTAGAGAGAAACTCCTGTGTGAAACTAGTTTGTTTTATGTGTGATTATTTTTGTGTGAGATTTTGAGTTCACTATTTTGACTTTTACCTTTGTGAATAGTTCTCACTAGCTACGCTCTAGTTAACTAAAAACAAAGAGTTTAGATAGAAAGTAATTTGTAAAGCAAAACAAGCATAAGTAAAACGCTGACCACATAAAAAACGTCTTTATGTAAAATACAAATAGGTAAAGTGGATATGATAAGGATTTAAAAACTAAAATTATTAATAAAATCAGACAGTCTAGGTAGAAAGTACTTCATTAAGCAAAACAAAACTGCGTAAAACTCCGACGACATTAGAAAAGTCTTATTTTTTAATTAATTTAAAAAATGGTAAAATACTAATAGAAAAGTGGACATCATGGGGCCTCTAAAACTAAATTCTAAAAAAATCTGAAAAACTAATCATCTATATTTAATCTAAATATTGAGATTCTGGATGTTTAGTGTTACTGTTAAAAGAAAAAAATATTACTGTAATTAAAAAGGGTTCCTTGCCATACAAAAACATGATGTATACCTTGAACCACTTAGAAGTAAGTACAGGCTGTCAAAGTTTTGTAAGTGTACACACAGTAAACGGATTTGGCGGGAGATCACAGTAGAGATACGATGGCGGGAGAAATAGTGATGCAGGTAGTACAGCAGTAGAAGGGGGACAGACGACTAGCTGGAATACACAATGCAGCAAACAGTTCCCTCATCATTTTAGTAAGTTTTACAATGATTAATGTACGAACCAAAACAGTATTTTTCAATATTAAGGATGCCTCAACCGAGGACAAGTCTGTTCGACAAAATGGTGGCACTCAAAAGTCAAACTAAATGCATTATTACAAATGTATTGTAGGACCTACTACCATCCATTATCTACTACAGCTGGAGTAGAATAGGTTGATGAACGAATGTACATACACAAGCATCTAACTTGGGTCATTCCTTCCACAGTGGGCCATTTCCCCAGACTCACTTCTCATTTCTATGCTAACTACTCTTACAAAACTTTCACAGCCAGTACCTTGTTAGGACCCCAAACAGGCTTAGGTTCTGGTAAGAAAAAAAAACTCTTCTGTTGTGAATTTAGTAGTTCACCATCTATTTAATCACATTTAATATACACAATATTTAAATGGCTTTGATTTTAGAGAAATCATTCCGTCCCTAAATAAACTGAAGTTTAAACGAATCGTGCTAATATAGTTTGAAATGTATATTAAGCTTCCAACTAAATATTGGATATGACAGGATATATAATGGCAATATAACTCCTATAGCGGCTACAATTATTTCAGCCTTGCCCCAAACCACGACAATGCATGACTACTACCTGCACGTGGTTTGGAGGTTTGGTTAGACCGTTTGACCTTCATTGCAAATTTGCTGAGAATGAGAGATTTTTGACGGATAAATGGAGCGCAACTACCTTCTCAAGTTACTTCTACGGCTTCTATTAACAAATGGTTTCACATTTGTCGCCTTCACAAAGGTTTCAATTCAATACAATGACTCCTTTAGATTCTATATCCAGCTCGACACCACGCCCCACTGATGGTGCAATAAAGAATTGTATCTCCTAAAAATGTATTCAGGAACACTGGAAACATGAATAAAACCTATTTGGCATATCTATGTTCAGAAAACTGAAAGTTAATTGCCACAGAGCGCTAACACCACTCGCCACTAACCCTGAGGCAAGTGCATTAGGTTTACCTCGTCAAGCATAACATGGGCCACTGCTGTAGATTTATAAAGCTAAGCAAAACGCCTAAGCTTACTCGCTGAATGTGGGCCTAATATAGTTAAGGTAAACACATTTCAGTTGTTTACAATCTTTAAATCTAAACTTCCTTTATGTAAATTTTATATGCATTTTTATACAACGCGTTATTTTATCATTTTAATTTTTGACAAAAAGATATTTTGGCTAAGAGTATCTTTTACGAAAATTCACAATAGGGTATGTTGTATTCTCATGGCATAGCCTGGAGCTTAGAGCTATTGTGTTACAGGGGGGAAGCGGGCGTAACAAAAACAAATTATTTCAAAATAAAACTCCAGCCTTGGATTGAAACATACTGACCTAGTTGTGTTTTTCATTAAAAGTCTTTACACAGCAGAACACAATACAACCAAATACCTAACTACTCATACATTAAAACAAACGTAAGCAACTCATCAACTCACCTTTGCGCACTGCACGATCTGGGGGGGGGGGGTGGTCTGGGGAGCTCTGAGGGGCTCTGGGGGTGTCTTTTCAAGTCATCTTCTGCTGCCTCACCATCAGTTTGCACTGCAAATTTTAATAATATCATTTTTAGTTCCCTTCTAATACCCTCTTATACAATATGTCTCTTTTACGAAAGATACCCATTAAAATTGTACTATGGAAGTGTACAATTACTCACATGTTTTTATGCTTATTATTAATACCCCTTAAATTTTACGAAATTTCCATAATGTTATACAAACAAACACTTATGATATAAACACTTAACAGAAACTTCAAACAAAAACAAAATCATTCTATTTCCAACAAAACGTTTCAAATTGTTGTTCATTTTACTTTTTTATACATTTTTAAACACGATTTTTCGGAAAAAACAAAATTGATCTATTAAAATGATTTTTTCGGATAAAAATCCTCACAATTTTATCTAAGCACATACTTATTTAAATATTCTGTGATTCATTATGTAAATGTAAAATCTTTTTGGGTTATTAAAATCAATAAAGAAAACACATCTCCAGGATTTGCCAATTAGAATACAGGCCTAACCTAAATTACTAATGTTGCGTATAATTGTTCCATGAATTGACTGGGATTGCAGTTATATAGCTCAAGCTAATACAAGCGTAACCTAATCATATGTAAACATTTAAAAGAGAAAACCAAAAGAATGTTAAAATTAATATTCGTTTACTTTATAATGATAGTTTTACAGAATTATTTAATTAAAAGAACTTACGCTACAAGAAATGAAATGTTTTGAAGCCAGCTATTTGGGTTACGTGAATACCTTAGTTTTTGTCATTAATAAATACAAACCGCGAATAGAATACGAGAGATTTACATTCAGTTTTAAATAATCTACAGTTAAATTTAAGCAGAAATTAAAACCGATAATATCCACGGATCTGGACAAATGTACGGTACATTGCACCAAACATACTTTGCACACGTGTTAGGATATTTACAATTTTTTGTAATTTGGAAAAGATAACCTCACACAACCTTAAAGCACATATAAAGTAATTGCTAGGCATGATTTGTAAAGAATAGAAAAAGTATCAAATAATACATATCAAATAAAGTATCTTTCCTATAACATATATATAATTTTATCTAGGCTGGATGGTGGTCTATAACTTCTCATTTTATCCACCTCTTGTAATGCTTCATTATTGCAAGGAACCTTTCTCTTATAATTGCATAAACATCCTATGTATTGAATTTCTAGCTATGGGGATGTTACCTCAATGCCTAAGTGCTGGATTTCAAACACGTAGTCTTTCAGTTTGAAAGCGTCCAAGATATCACCTTTCACAAATTTAATTAATAAATAAATATTTGAAAAAACTGTATTAACACCAATTGCCATCCACTATGATTTGAAAAGCATTATTTTATTGGTTGAGTAAAAAAGTATTTTTAATAAAAAGACAGTCTTCATCATGGGCGAGTATCTCTGATGAATTCATCTAAACTAATTAGTTCAGTGAATAGTCCAAGCTATAACTAATCTGTCTAAACCGGTGTACATATAGTGTTAGTAAATAGTTATAATTTTAACCTTATTCTTGAAGTTTACATGTTATATTAGGTATACTCATTGATGATGAATTTGCCATCTTAATTCACTGAATAATTAACTATTGACTGTGTGTTGGTGTTCGTTAGTACAGGATCGTCTTATCCGAACTTCCCTTAACCGAAATCCGGGTTAAATAGGTCAAATAGGGCTGTTCCGTGATTTTTACGCCTACACGGTAAACGGGGGGGGGGGAGATGCGGGAGGTAGTTTGTTAGAAAATACAACTACTGTGATATTTAACAGTAGAACAGGTTTTATGGGGTTTTACTTGAAGTAATATTCTTTAATATACTAAGCATGGGTAATCCCCCATTATGTCGGATAAGCGGGAGTTTTATTGAATTTAGTCATTACGTTCTCTCCTTGCAACGCTCTGGGATGATGGCAACAGCTGATCAGAGCATAGCGTACTTTTACAGCGCGAGACCATTTGCAACCATTGTAAGAACTTGAGGTGCATTTGGCATTAACATGAACACATGATGATAGTGTTATATTTTATATTGTACGCGAGAAGAGTGTTGTAAAGTGTAAGGAAATGGAGATCCTGCTTCTTGGAACATTTTAGGATGACGATCAGGAGCGTAGCTAGGGGGTAGTTTTGGAGGGGGACACAACCCGAAGGGTCAGGTGGCGAAACTCCGCTGAGGAAATTTTGAATATCCTTATATCTAGAAATTAAATATAGTGATATTTTGGCACATAAAGTTACAGAATTTTTTGGGTCATCGGGAGCTGTTTTGCTAAAAACTTGCGGTGTTTTATAGGTTAAGGTTGTTTGCTAAAATTATTAGGTTTGGGGAGGACTTGCCCCCTGGCTACGCTCCTGATGACAATTACTTGTTATGAATACCTAAATAGCTTTTGTCATTACTAAATACAAACCCAGTGGAGAATACGAGGGATATACAATAAGTTTTAAAGAATCTACAGCTAAATGTAAGCGGAAAATAAAACTGATAATATCAAAGGATCTTAACCATTGTACGTTGCATTGCTTCAAACATACTTTGCACACGTGTTAGGATATTTACAATTATTTGTAATTTGGAAAAGAAAACCTCACACTACCTTAAAGCACATATAAAGTAATTGTTAGACATGATTTGTAAAGAATAGGAAAACTATCAAATAATACATATCAAATAAAGTATCTTTCCTAAAACATATATATATATATAATTTTATCTTAGCTTAGGCTACATATATGCGATTTAGACGTGATTAAGTTATTTGTGTAATTTAAATTTTCTTCTTTATAACTGATGTAAAATCTTTGGCTTCGTAAAAATAATTTTACAAAACAATAAAGGAAACCTCAAGGAAAATTAATATTACAAATTAATTACACTTACGTTTAATCTGAAAACCTTCTCACAAAATGCCAAAATACTCGTACCAACGCATTCACCAAAGTTTCAAACTATTAAGCAAATATATGCTACAACCTAATAAACGTACTGGTCAAATAAACAGCTGATTCTATTGTTGTCCAAAGTCTAGATCGTAGCGACAATAATTCGTCACTCCACTTGACTGTGGCAGTCTCGACATTCTTCCTTTTGATTACTGACGTAAGTTAATACGTTGCCAATGAGTGTGGTAGCATGGACGGTTTGTTTTATATTTAGACAGTTAAAGTTATTGCGTTGTATATTTATGCTGGCTTTTACTGTAAATCTTGCATATGGTAAAATAAGAAGAGTAAATGTGACAAATGTTTCGAAAAAGTGAACGTATCCGGATTGTTAGAAGGATCATGGTTCCCCCCCTGCATTCAGTGGTTTTGCCTAGACCTCGGATAACCAATCTTAACATTTAATACTTTCAAAAAATAAAAAATACGGTGTACACCCCAAATTTCCTATGATCGGTGTGTACCACTTATTTAACCACCCTAATAATAATTACATTTTAATTTTAAAATATTAATTATTTTAAGTTAGATATTCAGTAAATGGCGTTAGTAAAAGAACTACCTTGTTTAATTCCTTCTATTAGTTTCCACTCCCCATATATGAATCTTTCACAAATTTCAACCGTTAATAATATACTTTTTATCCATCCACTCATATTCAAATACATTTTTTAAAACTTGTAGCGGATGTCAATTGATTTTGCTACAGTTGTTTAAAATATTAATTCATTAAATAATTTTAATGAATTAATTTTAGTTTTATATGGGGGAAAACCTTTTCACAAAAGGAGCAAGGTATGCAATATAGTTATTTCGTCCCATTAGCCTTGAAATAAATGATAGACCTAACATATTATTTTACATAAGTTATATGTTATGGGGTAGATCAGCTGTATAAATGCATAGAGTATGTAACTTTATTTATATTAATTTTGGTCTGCTATATATACAAAAATTAATTTATGTATGTATATATGCATGTATGTATGTATATATGGGCCTTATGCGTTACTAAACCACTGATCCGATCGCCATGAACCTTAGGAAATTGTTTAGTACATTCCTGGGAAGGTTACTGGCGACACAACAATAACTTCCAACTTGTAATTTTTAAGTACCAAAATAGCATTAAATATGACTCTATCTTATCTTATCTTAAGACATTTCATTGAATTCATTACAAATTTTGGTTGCTAGGCAACAGCAAAAATTTTAAATGATTTTCCAACACATTTAGCCAACAACATTTATTGACATACTTTTCTCGATCGCCTACTATAGGTTCAGCTATTATTATTTTCATAAACTTCTGAGCTAAGTTTACTAATATTCATCGACGTTTAGGCGATACGAAGTTCGTCGGGTCAGAAAGTTATTTAATAAAATGTAACTAAAATAAAATTGTTATTTGTCAACCTAAGTAGGATTTGACTTTAAAGTATGTTTGTTTATATTACTTGTCAAGTTAACTGTGGCGGGTTTTAATATTAACAAACTGTTTCAAGTTAAAGGCTTTCACAAAAGTTTGACTAGACACGCCTTGGTGCAGGACATGTGGAAGATCATTATATCATGCGGCCGCGGTGCGTACCTGAGATAGATGAACTTTTTATTGAGGCTTGCAGGTTACGTGTTGTACATCTTCAGGTTTATTAATTTATTACGATTGGTATCACTTGGGCAAAAAGCGACTTTATTGAGGTATTCAAGAGTGTTTACCCTGATATCCTTTGTAGAAGGAAGAATAAGGAAGGGTGTCTGGAATTAGGGGTGTTATTTCTATAAACTTTTGACACTGCCGCTACAGGCGGAACACTCGTCATATTTATATAATTATGCTGGTAATAAAACTTATTTCATATTTAAACACTATTTATTACTTCACATCTTTCTTAAAACAAAACTCTAAACAAAGGACTGAGAAAAAACTCAAACAATTACAAATCATCTGTTAATTTATATAATGTTCTTTTTCTTTTTTTTCCATAGAGGATTGTCATAGAGTATTATATTATTGCATTCACAACATACTCCCACCTTTTGAGTTATGGTTTAACTCAAAACATTAAAAAATAGTATATTGTTAAAAGATTAATCAACAAATTTTTGTGGAAGCTTAATTTGTCTGCCACTTCTTGAATATGTCACAATTTTATTTTCTTTTGTCACATTATCTTCTTCCAGGTGTAGTTCATGTTCATTGGTTTTTGTCACTTTTGGTTTAATCTTTTCTTTTAATTGTTCTTGGATGGTTTCTTCTTGCATTTCAAGAGGATATAGTCTTTGTATTGGTCTCAATAAACTTCCAAAAGCAGTCTTCAATTGCACTAATCTACACACTCCATCTCTACTAATGATAGTCTTTTCTATCAGTCCTATTGGCCAATCAATTCTTTTTTTATTTTCAACTTCAATCAGTACTAATTCTCCAACTTTCAACTGTCTGCCGTTTTTCTTACCTTTTAAAGCTAATTGTCCTAAATACTCAATCCTAAATCTTTTTCGCAATGCTTCTCTCAGGTGTTGTCGATAACGTACTCTCTTGTTAAGACTTTTTGTATTTACATGGTCACAATCTGGAACTCCAATTTCTTTTAAGTCATGTAAAAACATATTTGGAGTAATAGCAGTTAGGTCTGAAGAAGTTTCAGATAAATATGTCAAAGGTCTAGAATTCATGATACTTTCACAATCACATAAGATTGTCTCCATTTCCTCATAATCCAATGACATTTTGCCCAAGGTTTTGCGTAGCAACTGTTTCATGAGTCGGATGAGTCGCTCCCACCATCCGCCCCACCATGCAGCAGAGGGAGGGTTAAACCTCCAGTCAATTTGTTGGCATGAGCTATATTTTAAGATAGCATTCCAATCTAGAATTTTAAATGCCTTTTCTGTACCTGTGAAATTGGTACCATTGTCACTATATATTATTGATGGTCTTCCTCGCCTTGCAATAAATCTTCTAAGTGTATCTATAAATGCTTCGACAGAAAGAAACTTTACTAACTCCAAATGAACAGCACGGTATACTGCACAAGTGAATATGCAGATCCAAACTTTACTGCCATCTCGTAGAAACAAAGGTCCCGCAAAATCAATTCCAACCACTTCAAATACTGCGGCATCTCGTACTCTACTTTCAGGTAAGGGTGGAGTGATTGTTTCTACATTTTTTGAATTATGTCTCTGACAAGGAATACATTTTTTCAAAGTATTACTTATTGTTTTTCTTCCTCTCAATATCCAATAGTTTTCTCTTAATAAACTTAAGAGACCTTGAACTCCCACATGACATGATCTCTTATGTATTGTAAGAATAAGAATATCTACAATGTCATGTTTTGATGGTAGAACAACAGGAAATTTAAAATTTTCCAAATCCTTTCTTTCTGTTAATTTTGTCTTTAGCCTTATAATACCATCAGCAGCCATAAATGGTGACAATGAAGCCAATTTAGGGTCCCTTATTCCTTCAAATGATTGCTGTTGAACAATTCTAATTATAAAATTGTTAGCTTCAA
The DNA here is from genome assembly GCA_036971475.1 of Prosapia bicincta. Lineage (NCBI taxonomy): Eukaryota > Metazoa > Arthropoda > Insecta > Hemiptera > Cercopidae > Prosapia > Prosapia bicincta. The sequence continues at coordinate 12,459,711 of JBAIZL010000394.1, read as the reverse complement.
TAATCTCCTTACATGACAAAACTTTACTCACACACCTTTCCTTCTTTGAGGGGTTACAATTATGAATAAATCTCAGCAACCATGCAAAAACACACACAATCTTATCAAAATCATTTGAAAAGTAATAAAACCAATCTTTTGGGTAATTATTACTTAAAAGTGAAGGTGTAGGTCCTTTCTTTTTTTCTAAAGAAATTAATTCTTCGTCAGGTTCAGGTTCATTTGATGGCCAGGTATCTTCAGGCAACTTCAACCATGACGGGCCCTCCCACCATCTGGAACTAATCAACCTGGAAACTGAACATCCTCTACTGGGCAAGTCTGCTGGATTCATAGTGCCGGGAATGTGCCGCCAAGATGTTCTGGAAGTGAGGCTGCAGATTTCTTCAACTCTATTTCTAACAAATACTCCCCAGTTTTCTTCTCTTTTAATCCAAGCTATTACTGTAGAAGAGTCACTCCAATAAAAAAATTTAATATTACATTCAAATTTGTTTTCATCTCTTAATTCTTGCACTACTGAAGAACCTAATCTAGCACCTATAGTAGCAGCCATTAGTTCAAGTCTGGGTATTGTCATCTTCTTTACAGGTGCTACACGTGACTTTGCCTGGATTAGCTGTAATTGAATACATGTACTAAGTTCAAAACGCATAAATACTGCTGTTGAGTACGCAAATTTGCTGGCATCACAAAATATGTGAACTGATACAGAAATGATTACGTCATCCACACCTTGTAGCCATCGTGGAATCTTCATCTCTTTTAATTGATCGAGTTCCTGAAACCATATATTGAATCGTTGTTTGATTTCTTCTGGTACTTCTTTGTCCCACCCACAATTATCTTTCCAGCATTCCTGCAATAATAACTTAGGGCATATGGAAATAGGACAAGTGAATCCAATAGGATCGAACAATCTGTGTGCAGTGGACAATATAACACGTTGTGTTACCAAGTTCTCTTCTAAATTTACTATTTTATGAAAACTCACAGAAATTGTGTCTTCTTTCTTGTCCCAGGTGAGACCTAGGACTGAAGCCTCTGTCTTGTCTTCCAGACCAGGTTCAGTATATTCCCATCCTCGCAGCTCAAACTTTCCCAAAGAAAATATTTGTATTGCTTCTGAAATGAACTGTTTCAAATCCCTTTCATTATTTACACCTGTAACACAGTTATCAACATAGAAACTTTTAAACAACTTTTCTATTGTACATTTAGAAAATTGATTGTCTTCAGCACACGGTACTAAATACTTCTGCAGGTGGTAGTTGATGACGGCATTGAGCAAAAATGGACTACTTGAGACTCCAAAAACAACTCTTCTATGTCGGAAAATCTTGAGTGATCCATCTGTGTTTTGCCACAGAAATCTTAGGAAATCTCTGTCCTCTTCATACAAACTTATTTGCAAAAACGCCTTTTTTATGTCAGCGATAACTCCTATTTTATAAAGTCGAAAACGTAAAAGCAAAGCTGGTATTATTTCAATTAAGTTAATACCTATTTCCAAACACTGATTAAGGGAATAGTAACCCTTTTCTTTAGACGAGGCATCAAAAACCGGTCTTACTGCAGTGGTGCTGTTTTCTTTTATCACTGGTCTATGAGGTAAATAGTGACCTTCATCCCATTTGCTTATTGGGATTTCCTCAATAACACCATCTTCCAGCCAATCTGAAAACACATTGTTATATACATTATATAAACTTTCATTTGTTAGCCTTTTCACTGAGTTTTCAAGCCTTTTTTTTGCAAGATTGAAATTTCTTGGAACTTCTGGGTGGTCTTCGGACCAAGGTAATTTGACTTCATAGCGTCCTTCTTCATTTACTCTCACAGTTTCCAAAAATTGTGTTTGAACAGAATGTTCAATTTCTTGTTTGCTTCTGGTCTGTAGTGGGTCTTTTATACCTAAAACATCCATTTCCCACAGCTTGCATATTGAATTACTTTGTACAAACATAGAAAGTGCTGTCATAGAACTAAATTCTTTACTTTCTTGAAATTTTCCTGTCAAAACCCATCCTAAATGAGTTTCAAGGGCTATAATACCACAATCTAGAACCTCTTTTCTTCCAGTTAGAAGTTTCCCATATATGTCAGCCCCAATTAATATCTCAATTGGACTGTCTGCATCCTGAAACAATTTAATACCTCTTTCCATCAGTTCATCAGTCCATCTTCCTGGTTTCAAGGCAGGAACATAAGTACAAATATTTATTTCACTAAGTGCCTTGAAATTACAAGAATATGTTTTATCTATACTTTGTAGTCTGACTTTGTAGCATGCATGATTGCGAGGCTTAGTGACCTCTCCTCCAAACAGGCCATGTAATAATGTTTCTTCACCACAAGTGTCATATTTCATTTTTTCAACAGTCGATTTCCTTATGTATGACCTCTGGGATCCACTGTCAAAAAGTAAACGCACATTGAGTTCTTTTGTGTCACTAACAGCCTTGACAACAAGAGTTTGCATGTAAACCTGATTGCCATTCACATTGGACAAGGAATTCTCAAAATTGGGCTCAGCTTCTTTTTCCTCGCATTTAGGTTTAATGTTAGACCTATTAAAATTATTCTGCAACTTTGAACACATAAGTGGTACATGTTTTCCATTACAAATAATACATTTAACAATAGCTCTGCAATGTTTACTTAAATGTCCTACTTTTGTACAAGAAAAGCAACACCTTTTGCTAGTAAGAATATTCTGCCTTTCTTCTAAAGACATGTCCCTAGCTTTAAAACAGTTTTCACTTAAATGACCACCGTCACAAAACACACACATCGATAACTTCGTCTTATCTGTGCTTACTGTAGACGTATTTGATTTTACATTTACAAGGCCAGCTGCTGTAACATTGCTGGTAGGCCTTCTTGTATTTTTAATATGCTTATCTTTACTTGCAAAGTCTCTTTTATATGAACTCGTAGTATTATCACCTGTTGATACTTTTGTTTTTTGTAAACCAAATCCCTGTTTAGCTAAGTTTATTCTTTCTTCTCCCTCCACTTCAATTTTCAAAAAATTCATTAGGCTATCTAGCCTACTTTTACTTTCTGACGCGGTCTCGTCCTGTTGAGAGTTAGGCCTACTTCTCTGCCAAGCTATTAATAAATCCTCCCTGAGACAAGATTCTACTAATGGGAAGAGCATAGCAGCGTACTTCTCCTTTGTTACACCTAAAGTTTCTAAACACCTTAGTTTTGACTCAATTTGATCATAAAGTGAGGAAATAGTAATTTTACTTTCACTGCTATTTAATGTTATTACAATTTTCAAGATTTCTCTTATGTAAAACTCTACTAACAGGTCATCTTTGGCAAAGCGAGATTTTAAATGTTCAATAGCCTGTTCATAACTACGTCCACATGGGGGAAAACTCTCGACAATTTCCCTAGCCTTAGTATTAGGGATAGTCGCTTGCAGGAGATACTGATACTTGTCATCAGAATCAATACAGGGGTCTTCATGGATTTTCTTAAATTGGCCCCAAAACGGCAACCAATCACTAATATCACCACCAAACTTTTTAAACTCAAGTGTGGGTAACTTAAATTTACGTTTTTCTACATTCACACTAGTATCTGTCTTAGGCCTAGCCTTGTCACTAGCCTGTTCAACTAAATACTCAACTATTTTAAACTTGCCTGAGTATTCATCGGCAGATTCTACCTCATTTTCTAAAACTTCAGTAGATGCATTTTCATTTAGTAAAACTTCAATAATTTCTCGGTCTAAGACCTCCAATTGATTATGTTTTTCACGTAATAGCTCTAAATTAGCTTTTAACAAAATCACATCATCTTCATTTTTTATGGATTCTAATAATGTATTGTGTAAACGTGAAAATCCAGTTCTAAACAATTTTCTTTTCTTTTTCAGAGCATCCATTATAAAATACTTACTAATGGATCATAGATTTTAACTGTAACCAAATTATTATCCTGTCACGGTCGCCATATGTTGTTTCTATAAACTTTTGACACTGCCGCTACAGGCGGAACACTCGTCATATTTATATAATTATGCTGGTAATAAAACTTATTTCATATTTAAACACTATTTATTACTTCACATCTTTCTTAAAACAAAACTCTAAACAAAGGACTGAGAAAAAACTCAAACAATTACAAATCATCTGTTAATTTATATAATGTTCTTTTTCTTTTTTTTTCCATAGAGGATTGTCATAGAGTATTATATTATTGCATTCACAACAAGGGGCATTACCTAGTTGTCCCCCGCTAGAAGGAATAGGTGGGGATTATAGCACCAAGTAGACAGGGCTGCTTACCCCCGGGGGAAGGGAGGTGTTTACCGGTTAAGAGCGATGCGTGTTATTTAAAAACTAAAAACAGCGGATAAAATCACAGAACTCTTTCATTTCGTATAGGAAACATCTTGTAGGGCTGAATATTAACAGAGATATGACGGTTTAAAAAACAGGCTTGCATCGTGCAAACCTGGAAATCTAAAATCAGAGGAAAATCATGTTTTTATCACTATAAACGCGTGTAATTCCTAACTGTTCATGACGTAGAGTTTTAATATTTATAAAAAAAATAATAAGTCCAAGAAAAAGTAATATTATTTTTTTTTTACTTTTATGCAACTAAAAAGATGAAAATCAGTAAAGAAAATAGTTGTGAGAGTTTTAAGGCCGATAAGAGTTGTACGTGTTTAAAGTGATACAAACAGCCAGACTACTTTTTCTGGTTGCACTTGTAAGGCGTTTTAAACCCGTCATATCTCTACAAATATTTAACACAAGATTTTCATTATACCAAATAAAAAAAACATTTGTACTCCATAAGTCACTCTTGTACCTAATAGTTTAGAAAATATCTGCTTGACATCAGTATCTAATGGTACGTTGTTACAATAATTTACTTACACAAAAATGTAAATAACTCGAAAACTAGACAAAATTCTGAAAAACAACTAACACCATCCTCTTCTACGTTACAAACTAAAACTATCGATGTATACAACAAAAAATCTGATTATACTACGTTTTTATTAGTTCGGTTTCCGTCACATCTGTCTGTCAGAGAGAAATTTTGCAATCAAGTTTAAACTAACTTCCCAATGAGCTAGAGACTTGAAATTTAAACATAGGTCACAATTAGATGAAAATGCCACACTCACTAGGTTCCTTGTCTCTACATTGGTTTAAACCATGGTTATTTAAACAAGTCGAATTTGGAAGATGAGCTAGAGACTCAGAATTTTTCAAATATATGTGAGAACTGAATAATATCCTGGTAATCCTTCTGCTCCTGATCCGCAAGATTCCTTAAATAGATTTCTTAAACAAATTAAATTTCATTGAGGAGGTACGGACTTTAAATTTTACTTACAGGCCAGGAATGGATGATAAAGCTTACTTAAGGTTTATGTTCACTATTCTGTCTGTCATTAAAGTACCATATAGGCTACATTACCCTATTAATTGAATTACCCTTTGAAAATAACAATATTTCCCTTTTACGAAAAGTATTCATTAGGATTTTACTATGAAATTGTCTATTTATTCACTTATTTTCATGTTTACTCACAGACTATAAAAGATATATTTAGATTGACAACCGCGGATGAAAATACAAGATTTCTTCTTTAGTTTCATATAAAAAACATCTTGTTGGGTTGAATATTTTCAGAGATGTGATCGTTTATAAATAAAAGCCTTGCACTCGCCAATCCTGGAAATGTAAAATCAGGCTGTTTTTATCACTAACAGCGCGTACAATTTCTAAACCGTTAATTAATATATCATCCTGTAAAAGTGTTCTACCTATACCAATTATTAATAACATACCCAACCTTACCCTTATAACATATATTTTTATAAACACCTTAAACAACTATTGATTTTTATTCTAACCGTAAATTTTGTATTTCTATCATACCCACATGATAGGTGATAGTGCATAGTGACCTGGTTTAACAGGCATTTAATTTTGGGCTAAATGTGTGGTGAATGTTGCGTTTGTGACAATCGTTACAATGGTTGAAGAGACGGCTGCACAACGAGGAGAGGCAACCACGGCATCAATTTTTATTTATTTTCTTTAATTTTTGATATATATATATATATATATATATATATATATATATATATATATATATATATATATATATAATTAACAGTGTTTGAGTAATTGGTTATAGAAAACTAGTAATTTTCGAACTGATTTGTACTGCACGAATTACTCTTGGATCTAATAGTTTAGAAAATATCCGCTTGATAGCAGAATCGAATGGTTCGTTGTAACAATAATTTACTTACACAAAAATGTAAATAACTCGAAAACTAGACGATATTCTGAAAAACAACTAACACCACCCTCTTCTACGTTATATACTAAAACTACCGATGTATATAACAAAAAATCTGATTTTACTACGTTTTTATTAGTTCGGTTTCCGTTACATCTGTCTGTCTGTCAGGGTGAAATTTTGCAATCAAGTTTAAACTAAATTCTCAATAAGGTAGAGACTTGAAATTTTAAACATAGGTCACAATTAGATTAAAATGCCACACTCACTAGGTTTCTTGTCACTACATTTGTTTAATCCATGGTTATTAACGAAATTGAACTTGGGAGATGAACTAGAGACTTGGGATTTTTCAAATAATATGTGAGATCTGAGTAATATCTTGGTTTTGCTTGTCTTACTGGTCCGCAAGATTCTTTAAACAAATTAAGTTTGGTTGAGGAGCTACAGACTTGAAGGAAACAATAAAATACGTTTTAAGAAAATTAAATAAACCACGCTTTTATAACTGACTAGAAAGTATAAAACAATTTTTCATGGCCCTTCTACAATGTTGAGGGAGAATTGTTAGTGGCTTTGGATATATTTGTAATGCTTGGATAAAAAAACGTGGGGCGCAGCCAGTAGATAATGCTAGTAGAGAATCCGAAAATATTCACAAAAGGTTTTTAGGGAATTGAAAATGACATTGACTGTAATTTATTTCATTGTCTGTGCCCTACATCATGGATTGTCTACTTGTATTATTTACTGACTGCGTTACACATTTTCTCCTCCAAATATTACAATTATATCCATAGTCACTAACAATTCTCCCTCAAAATTATAGAAGGGCCATGTAAAATTATTTTATACATTTTATTCAGTTTTAAAAGCGTGGTATAATGAAAAAACATTTATTTAGGTTTTTTTCATTACAAATTAGGAAGATTTGAAAACGTAGTGATGATGAGTATAAATGGAAAAACTTAAAGAGTTCCTTTGTTATTGAATAAAGATGTCACATGAAGGGATGAGAAATAATACTCACTGGGGTCGTAAATGCCATCAGCGTTAGATCTAAGCCGCCAACCATCCCTAATGTAATATTACCGTATTAGACAAACCTTACATAACTTTCTATGCAGGACGTAAGTATATTTGTATTAGATAGTATAATCCTTAAAGATAAATCGTCCTCATGCAAGTTGTACAGCCCCCGTATAAACAATACTTAAACCCAAAATAAACATCGAGGTTTTACAATTGGACCTATATATATATATATATATATATATATATATATATATATATGTATATATATATATATATATATATATATATATATATATATATATATATATATAAATATATAAATATATATATATATATATATATATATATATATATATATATATATATATATATAATGTTTTCATTATAAAACCTATTTTATAGAACAACGCAAGGTGCAAAGTATCACATAAACCCCCTCCATATCCGCAATATTTGACTTTATAAATATCGATGTCAACTCACCCTTATCTGATTTTGTAACCATAATGCCCTTATTATTGTTGCAGAACCTAAAGATAGGGGAGACCTGGGCTAGTTGTCACACGGTAAGTTGGCGCAGTGGCGACAAATTCCATGTTTATGAGTTGACAGCACTGGCCGGCCCTTGGAGTATTTGTCCTCGTACCACAACAGTGTACAGTAGTTAAGGAATTATTGTATCGTGGAAACCTGGAAATGTAAAATCAGGCTGTGTTTTAATCACTTTAAACGAGTATAATTCCTAAACCGGTCCTGATTTAGATGGAGCATACAAGCAAAGGTTTCAACAATTACTGCTCGACTGGGGTAGTCTTCCTGGACAGCTGTTAGTGAAACTATGACAATATTGCTTTCCAGACGGGCTTATACACCTAGTTAGCTCACACCTGTCCAACCGTACGTTTAGGGTTTATGTAGATCAAGCTCAATCTACACTACGGACTATACGGGCCGGAGTCTCTAGGGCTCAATTATTGGGATCGTATTTTCCAACATCTACATCAAAGACATACCGACAACACTAAACATACAAGTAACCATATTTGCAGATGACACCGCGTTGTCATGGCAACCACATCTAATACACTCAAATTTACATGAACACTTGTCACAGCACTGGAACCATGGCTGAGCTACTGGAGAGTCAGGGTGAACGTGGGCAAGTTCAACGCTCTGCTTCTCTCCAAACGTAGGGCACAAAAACTCAACACACCTCTAAAACTATTAGGGGAGGACTTTCTCGGGGGGAACCTGGTCAAATATCTGGGAGTCATACTCAACAGGGGCCTGACTTGGCATCCTCACATTACCAACACGTTAAAGAAAGCAACAATTTATTTAACACAACTATATCCTGTGATTAACAATACAAGCTCACTTTCACTAAGGGAGGCCACTACTATATACGTGTCTATGTTGCGCAGCATACTCACGCATCACCCGTCTGGGGCCATGCAGACAACTCATGCATACGCAGGTTCTAGCTATTCCAAAACAAGGTTTTGCGAATAATGAAGAAGGAACCTAGATGTACAAGATTAACACTGTTCCACGCTGAGTTGGAAGTGCCTTTCATCAAACATAATCTCCGACACTTAGCAACAAGGCTCTGCAAAAAGGCTCACGCACATACAACATCCACACTCATTTCCTCACTGGGTAGATATGACCCCAGCCACGACACACACAGACGGCTGCTGTTCCTACGGATCTAACCTAACCTAACCTAACCTAACTTATTCTAACCTAACCTAAACTAACCTGAGCTTACACCTTCAAACATAATGCAAAGAAAAATAAATAAATATATATAGTGCTCCCATGGAACTACTAATTTTTACTGCATGCCTTTTCAGTTTCGAGTAGGCAGCAGAAGAAGAGGTGCATGTTATTCCTGCCATAGTCTCACTAACAAGGTATTTGTAAGGTAATACCCCTCCTTATCTCTTAGCATAAGGTGATCCAACCCTCCAGAGTTTCTGCATGATCTGTCGCGGGATATTTCCAGCAGGTTTTCTTTTGTATAAGGTCTAATTATCATGCTCTTAGCCTGACACTCGCCGTACTGTTTCATTTCACTATCTCCTGAATCTCCATGGAAAGAGCTTATAGGCTTGGTATATGGACAATCAATCCAGCAGTGAGACGGAGGTAGATCACTAGAAGTTGGCTGCCACGAGCGCTAGGTTGTCTCAGGGGTTTCCAACCAGAGCTTAGAAAAATATAAAAAAACAATATATTACAATATATAAATATTGCTACAATCTACATATGTAACAGACGATCCGATTTTTCATCGAAATTTTGAAACTAATTTCATCGAAAATAATGCAACTAACTTTAGTACAAAATTTTGAAAATTCGTTATCCCCTCGTCGTTCTACGTTAAATTTGAACTAATAATCTACGTGATACGCAAAACTGCTTTGTTACAACGTTTTACAGGTGCTACATACTCACAGTTTCCTGTCACGAATAAGAGGAAAAGCTCTGATCACTAAGTCTTATCCTGGGAGATTTGTTTCAGCTTACGTAGTATTTATAGTTGCAGTCAGAGTTGTATCCTGACAACATTCGACCAAGATGTAGCGTCTAGGGCAGGCACTATCTACGTGAATATTTTATTCTAACTTGCTACAGCTGCGCAGAAAGTAGTTTCCAAGCTACCTCAGAGATGCTTAAATTAAACTAATTTTATAACTCCTGACAATGAGTTAATTAGAATCGTTATAAAAATAGTTTTAAATAGTATATGCAGCGTTATATCTATGTTACGTCACAAAAATTGCTAAAATCGACGATGTACAAAGTCAACGGAAACACTGGTCAACGGAGGTCAATGGAGAATTTGCAAACATTGTAACACACAAACCCTATACACTGGAGGTTTTCATAAGCATTTTATAAGGATAGGTTTGGTTGTAGCAAAATCCAGATAAAATCTACGAAGGTAGGCGATTACATTCTTTAGGTGAACCCTAAAATATATATATTTATATCATAACTACATATAATAAACAAATCCGACTATACCACGCATTCGCAATCCATGCGTAGGAACGGCAGTGAAAATATCATCCTCAAGTAGTTATTATAGACTTAAATGTGTTTTACTTTTCCCAGATATTCTAGATCCCCCATTCCGTGATGGGTTATTCAGGCAAGGTGTTAGATCCCACAGGAGAGCCTACTATTTGTTTGTAAAGTCCATTGTTAACTGAAAGTAAGCATTATTAGGTAAAATTGTAACTAATTACAGAAAGCCAGCTCCATTAAACTTAGTGAGTTCTCCTATTAAATACCTAAGTTTTTAAACTATTAGTTGCCAAGTTTTGAACAATATAATTTGTAAAAAAAAATATTACATGGTTCTAAGCTTTACACTGCATCTTAGAATTAGCCCCTTCATTTGGAATATTTATTTAAGATTTTTTTGTCCTTCAAAGTTGAACTTGAGAACAAGAAAGATTTACTCAGAAACATCTATATCTGAAAGTGGAAAAGACTCGAAAAAGAACGGTCTCTTACGTTTAATTATGCTGCGATAACTGGCACTTTTTTACTTGCACTTGAAAAAACATTGTGATAGGAGATTGATTTTTTTTCATTTCGCTGAAGAGGCTGCATGTTCAAACGCAATGAAAATTATTTGACTTTAAGAACTTATTTAATAAAGCTGTACAGAGACTAGGTCTATGTGTGTGTGCGGAATGGTACCCTTTACAAAGAACAAGTTAAAACAATTATCACGTACAAAAGAAGTTTTAAGTTAAAGTAAAGAACAAGAAATATTTTTATTCAGAAACATAAAAACACGTCATGTGGAAGTGAAAAAGACTCGGTGTTGGAAAAAGAACTGTCTAGTGAACTTGACGCTAATGGAGTAGTTGAAATATGTTTATAATGGGTTTATTGGCAAAACGATAATGCCACATCCTTCACTGTCTGTAAGCTGTATGTTGCATTAGAGGTAATCTGAACACCAACACATGGCTAGGAAGTAATAATTCTACATGTAAATTGAAATCAATTACCATTTAAACACTCTTTATCTACGGGAATAAAGGGCTATACCAGCAAAGTTCTGATACCTCACACAAAGACAAAGATAGTAGTTTACAAGATTAGGTTTTCTATAAGAAAAAACTATTCTACAAAAAAGGAATTTACATAAAAATGTAATATACAATAAAACGTAATCTACAAGAAAAAGTAATCTATAATAAAAAGCAGTCTACAAGTAAGTGTTGCCTACAAGAAAAGTTAATCAACAAGAAAAAGTAATCCATAGTAAAAAGCAAACTACAAGCAAGTGTTGCCTACAAGAAAGGAATGGTTATCTACAAGAAAAGGTAATTTATAAGAACATGTGATATAAAAATAATCACTAAAGCTATTTTTAGTTGAGATTTGTAAAACCGCAGCATTATAATTTATAGCAAGGAACAAAAGAGGCTTATTGTAAAACAAAAAAAAAAAACGACGACGCTAAACGCCCGAGCCATGGAATCACTGACCTTATAATTATCAGTTATATATGAGTGGTTGAAAATAAACTGAAAAGTTTACATAATCTCAAAAGATGTAGATTGATACAATTTACTGAAATACATGTTGGTAAATTATATATTACCACAATAACAGGTCACAAGTGTACAATACAAACGCCCTTGGCAGTAAGGCAGTTCTATGCAGTAAGGCAGTTCTCATTAGGGAATACTATTGTGCTATAAAAGTACTGTTGCTATAGTAGGGTGAGGAACAGCACACAGCGTTAGTTCCATTATTCTTTATTGATTTGTCTTAAAGCTCATACCTTACCCTCTTACTATTCGTTTAAGAATTGTTACACCGTTTTCAACTGACAAATTGATTTGCACACACTAAACAACTATCAATACTGTGAAGTCTCAAGGTCCGTGAAGTCGTCCCTTTAAATTGTGTTGCAGCCTCTAAGTGGGGACATTTTATTATCTCTGTTGTAAGTGAGGCCAAGAAGCGATGTTCCACTTTGCACAAAGAAATATCGGCTCGACTCAACACTTCGCTTCAAGCAAGACAGAAGACTATAGAAAGAAATGTTAGGCAAAAATTTCCTGAACTTTGAAATAAATGCTTTGAGTTTCTTCAACGCGTTACTCAGTCATTGATTACTTTTGGGCAAAATCAAGACCGCTGGCGATAAGTTGTAAGAAAAAATAATTTTTATTATGTGCGCTAAATTTTCTGAACAAGGAGCCATTGCGTTGTTAAAATTCAGGTTATGTCTTGACAAAATACATCCACAACAATAGGTCTAGAGCCAAAATTTACCTTCTCCATTCACTTGAGTTCAAGTTTTTCTATTTTCCAAGTGTAAATGTCTACAGGCGCTCCGTAATTTTCCTTTCCAGAGTAAAACTATAGACCCAGCTTGCGGCACTTGTAAACCTCTATTAGTTCATGCGTGAATCCTCATCTGAAACAAATAATTTAATTTATGCTAAACAACGGCTTTCCTCTAAATTTAGAGGTTATGTTTACATCGTTTTCAATGTAAATTCATGTAAATATAGAAATTATCCAGATGCTAAATGCATATATTTAATAACTATGTATAGTTATTGGGAACTATGTGATAAAATTTAAATATAAACTTCAAAGAATAATAAATAAAATAAAATCTAATAATTTTTAAAATCTTAATTCTTTACCTTGACTAAAGTCACAACTTACTGATATTTCTCAGCAAATTATAATTTATTGCCCGGTTATAAGGAAATATTGCACTCTATTTTGTGTGTTAATGCGTTTCCTTAAGGGAATTAGAGTGAGTACAATAAACTATGAGCCTGGTATTATTGAATATTGATATGTTTATATTAAATATTGTAAGTTATTAGGTTGAAAGGTTATTAGGACATTTATTAAAATCCATCTATGCAACTGAGTATTTGTTAAAAACACCTTGGAAGTTTATATATAAGTACAGTATTTCTGAAAATAGACTAACACACAAACTCACACACACAGCCACACACACACACACACACACACACACACACACACACACACACACACACACACACACACACACACACACACACACACACACACACACACACACACACACACACACACACACACATGCATACACACACTGTTGAACGTCCTTGTCTGGAACCACACTGATTGTTAGAAAAAGGTTTGTTTGTTTCTAGGTACCAGACCAAAAGTCGGTACCAAGCCATAAAATAATTTAATTAAATTAGTGGATTTTAATAAAACTACTAAATTACATTATTTCAAGGTAAAGTTAAAACAACCTAAAAGTAATTACCTCCCCTTTCCTTCCTCTTCTTTGTACCAAAGCAGCAAGTGACTGGAACAAGACAAGAAATTCTTTTAATAAAGTTAGAGTTTTACTAGTTATACAACATCAGTTGTGCCATTCTAAACGCTCACATAGCCACAAAGTATTATTATCTTTTAACTAGACATTACGAAGTATCAAGATATCAAACGAAATTATATTGAAATATAACTGTAACAATTAAATATAACTGATATGAGATAATTTTAAAAGAATAACTCCTACCATACAGAACATCAATTTTAAATCCTCCGAATTTCGGATAGCTTTTAAATCCAAAAGTATAGTGTTTGTATATAAGACATAAAGCAATGGAGGAACCATAAAATGAGGGGCAGAGTACTATCTCTGAAATCATGTATTTTAGGACTAAAAAATAATAACAAATAATAACAAAATTAATAACAATTTCTTTCTCCAACGTTCACCAGTTTTAAACTAGCCTTATATAGAGAATTACCAACCTATTTAACCATTTATTGAATTTGGGGGGGTTCCTTGTCAATGTAGTGACCGATGCCCTCATTGGACCCTTGAAAACAATTTCTTGGTAACCACTGGCCAATGTGTATGAGAGAGAGGGGTTAGCCTATATATAGAGAGAGAGAAAGGGGGGGAAAGAATAATGGGTTTCACTAACAGTGCTTTAACATTAATAATTAATATACATAGGCCTAAATATACGTCGCCATTTGTAAATCAAATATAATGAATAGATTCATATAGTTTAGCTAATAGAAATAAATACACGACCAATAAATAAACTAATTTTAGAGTACAGTGTTGGGACATTTATATAGTAGTATTAGATATTTATGTGATAAGTTATTTTTTTCTGCTAAAAATAACAATATGTACCCTTTTGCTAATAAGTTGGAAACGTCTAAATGTAACATTTAACCAAAGGAAAGATTTTTTACTATATTTACCTTGAAAAACTTTTCAACTACAATAGCTTCTACTTAGGCTATTTTCAGCCCGATTAAATGCGACGTCATACATACATACACACACACACACACACACACACACACACACACACACACACACACACACACACACACACACACACACACACACATAAATATATAATGTATATTTCGGCTGAAACAGTGGTTTATTCGTAATTGAAGAGATATACCGTCTAGAGGGCACGAATATATACTGATATAAGAAAAATTAGCGTAAATAAATAAATAGAAGCAAAGTCTCCAAAAGTTTTTATGCTTCATATTTTTTCTTTCAAACTAAGAAAATATGATTCAAAATGTCCTTAAAAACCATGGTAGTGTAAATACAGCGAATGTTTAATTGTTGTACGATTTAATTAACTAATGTAATATAAATATTTTTGTCCTTTTATATTTACATATTTAGTTATTATTGAATTTTGATAGGGTCGAAAACTTTTGAAGAACGTAGCGCATTCCCAATGTACGTTTTCATATTCAAAAATTAACCACTACAGACCTGGATCTAACGGAGAAGCTCATCAATTGGAGTGAGGCATAGGCCTTAGGTTCCCCTCTTATCCCTCGGGAGCTTCTCATATTCAAGTGATTCTGGTTCTTCCCGGCATCATCAAATATATAACCTAAGTGACTGATGGTCATCTGCATTATAAATGCTGACTAACAACCGCTCTGCCACTGGATGTTCCCACGTTTACATGGATGCATAGGCTTTAGCTTCTCTCATAACCCTCAGGAGCTCCAATTAAAATGTATATATTAAATATAACCAATATGAGGTAGTTTTAAAAGAATAAATCCTACATGCAGAAAATCCATTGTACATCCTCCGAATTTCGGATAGTCTTAAATCGAAAAGTAGAGTGTTTGAATATAAAACATAAAACAATGGAGGAACCGTAGAATAGAGGACAGAGTATTATCTCTGAAATCATGTATTTTAGGACTAAAAAATAAACAAAATTACCAGTTCTAAACTTGCACTATATAGAGAATAAATAACCAACCTATTTAAGCATTTACTTTTGAATTTACTCTTTTATATTCGCCCTTCAAGTGAGTGACAAGAGAATCTGCGAAACCAAAGTGATTAAGATCCAGGATGGCGCGTATTAGGGAAATTACGATTTCTATCTGTAATTAGGTTCTTCTATTCTCACACGTAAAGAAGTATAAGAACAGAAAGCTTTAAAGCTGGCATTACAACGAAATATATTACTAAGCGGATATCAATACCCCCCCCCCACAAATATCACATGTAAATATATTAAAGTGAACTAGATAAAGAGAACCGATTGAAATACTTTGGCCAATGGTAAAAAAATACACATCAACTAATTCGAAAGTAATTTGCTGTGGCACTTATTTAGTTGTAATAATTTAATATTGAGATGTTGTTTTATGTATAATAATATGTACAATATTTACATTTCCATCAAGAAGGTAGAAACCTTGGAAAAGTACCGTTTAAACAAAGCTTAGGCCTACATAAAGGAGATATGCGGACCTTCGCGCGAGTAAATGTCGACATCAAGTATACCTATTGGTTTTTAGGCCTAACCTGAATTTCCCAATGGTTTATTTGTGATTGCCGTCATATACCGTCTAGGTGTCTGGGATGTATTTTGTTATAACTAAAATACTGATAATTAATTTGATTAAAACTTACTATGACTCCAAATTTTAATAAAACTTACTAGGACTCCAAATGATTTTATGTTTCATATTTTTGCTTTTAGTAAAGCAAAATATAACTCAATATGTCTTCAGTAAACCATGGTAATGTTAATGTAATGTATGCTTAATTTTTGTACGTTTTTATTTGGGTACAGTGATATAAACATTTGTATAAGTTTTATAATTACATAATAATTTAATTATTACGGAAATTTTTTGAAAATTCATGTTGGGTCGGAAACCTCGGGAGAACGTTGCGCTCTGCCAATGTCCGGCTTGAAACTCAAAATAAGTCACAACCGAAAGATCTCGTTTAGTAGAAGTCTCATACGAATCAGGGTGAGCGACAGCACTTTTGATGCCCTCATATCCCTCGGGAGACGCAAGATATTCCGGTGAACCCGATTCTGCCTGGCACAACACTGCATTGTCACTTGAAGTCAACTACATTAGAAATACTGGCTAACAACTACCCTGACGTCGAATGGACCCAAATTTACAAGAACGGATCTACCACGGTAGAGACCAGCGGAGCTGGATGCTATACAACCTTCGTCGAAGCCTTGTTTCCAGAAGGTTTACAACTTTAAAGTGGAAGTTTCAGCCATATGTTATGCCTCAGAGAGGCTTTCAACTAGCATCGATACAAGTAAATTGGTCTTTCTTTCTACTTCAGAGTTGCAGGCTATTTCTATACATCGTAAAAGACGATGCCGTCGCAAGGTGCAAGGAAATTATATTCCAAATTATACGCAGAAAAGAGATTGTTTTATAATGGATTAAGCAGACAAACACGCTTAACCTGGCTATAAGCGTTTTCAAGGAAGTCTCCTTTTACGTTAACCAGCTTCATTCAGCTCTATAAACGGTCCCAACATCGATTGGTCTTAGCAGATTCCTCCACCAGTCCTCTCTGTATATACGGTAAAATTACGGGTAACCATCAGGCCATCTCCAGCCCTTGTATCCCTTCAATACAATGATAAAGCCTTAACAGCAATGTCCCTGTTTCACTTTCCTGACGCAGAGCTCCACATGCTCTTCACGTATTCCAACAAATCAAAATAAATATTTGTCTTCCTGTTCACATTTCTTTATTTACAACAAAATTTCCACTTCGTTTATTTTATTTCTATTAAATTGGAAGTCTTGTTAAATTATATTTTGCTGTTATACTACCAACATCGCACATCAGAATATATGACAAAAATATTTCGCTTTTAAGAGAGCCATCTTCGTCCTATTGTTGAAGATAAATTTAAACACCGATATTAATGTGAGAGGAAGAGAGTGACAGGGAGAGAGAAAGACAGGGTAGCAGGAAAAAGCATTGAAAGGAAAGACAGAGACGGAAATACAGAGTAAAAAGAGAAGAGATGGCGAACGATTGAGGAGAGAGAAAGAAACAGTAAGGGGTGGAAAAAGAGGAAAGAAGAAAAGGAAGAAGGGAAACACAAAAATACTGTTTCATAATAATGAAATGTGTTTTTGTTTTCCAGAGATACTCTTTCCAGAATATGAGACAAAATAAGTATTTGTAGAAACGTCTATAAAGAGACCTACAAGAAATAAATATTTGTCGAGAGTATGTAGTGAGAAGAATACTTGGTGAAAGGGAAATGATAAATACTTGAAAATAATTGAAAACTAGATTAATTCTTACAAAAATTATATTCTATATAAAACTACGTGTAGAAGAGATTTTTAGTGGTACGAGACAATGAAACGTCAATTATAACGAAGTGAAAAAGATTGTACAGAATGGGAAAGTAATCATGAAGTAAATGCAGACAACCGAGAAATAGGAGAAAAGTCTTCTAAATAAGAAACCGGCAGTTTTTATCGCCGAAAACATTACTACCACACTAAAAGTCACATAAATTACGGCGTTTTAAATTTCATATTTTATTAATAAATTTATACTAAAACAAAAACAATTTAAGGGAAATATAAAATACTTTTAAATATTCGAAGAAAAATACCAAGTCAAATTCGGATCTATGTTTACATGAGCATTATCTGTAAAACCTTTAACTTTAGGATTAAAATCTAAACTAAATGTTTGAAATATTTCCTTACATTCAATTTTAATATACTTTTAGGCTAGACTAGCATTACCTGGAACCAATGAAAGGCAACAAAGCAGTTAAAAGGAATGGATAAAGGGAGGAATATTAGAATAGTAAGGGGGGAGAAAATGTTGAGAGGTAAGAGGCAATTGTGAGGGAGGGAAACGTGGTTCCACATGGGAAGGGGCATAGGCCAAGTGCATCGATACAAAGGCTTTGGCTAATGGATGATAAATAGCTTACATGACCTTAATTGTTGGGAGGAGGCAATATCCGGTTCTACACGGGAAGGGACACAAGGTGAAATAGCCCAAGTGCTTCAATACAAAGGCTTTTGCTAATGGATGATAAATAGCTTATATGTCTTCAATTGTTGTGAAGTAGGAGGCAATTGTGAGGGAGGGAAACGCGGTTCTACATGGGAAGGGGCATAGCCCAAGTACATCGATACAAAGGCTTTGGCTAATGGATGATAAATAGCTTACATTCCTCCAATTACTAAACTAAAACTAGAGCAAAATAGTTGTCAACCTTACTTTCAAAACTGAAACAAAATGCGTTATTTAGTTTTATTGGCTAAAACACTATGTACATTTCCGGTAATAAGGTGGTAACATCCACAGATTTACCTGAAACATGGGCCTACATAAGGCTCTAGTTAGGCTCTCCTTAGCAATTGCAAGTGCCGGCAACCACAGATAACCTAACCTTACTTCCACCATGGGTATTCGTACCAGATACACAAAGGCGGTAGGATAGGAATGTATTTTGTTGTAAGTTAACATTTCCTTAATTAAGTTAACAAATACTCACAAAGTTTCCAAACGTTTATAAGTTTCATATTTTTTGTTCTTTTTCCAACAAAATATAATGCAAAATGGCTTTACGTAACCATGGCTATATGAATGACGTTTATTCTTGATTGTTGTACGGTTTTAATTAATAATATTGACAATATTTACATGTAAATATTTAGTTTATAATATTTTATTTTTAAAAAGATATTATTTTCTATTCGAATAGATGATTTACTTCCTCTCTCTTTCTCTCTCTCTCTCTCTCTCTCTCTCTCTCTCTCTCTCTATATATATATATATATATATATATATATATATATATATATATATATATATATATATATATTGCGTCACAACTCTTGCCTCAGTATAAGCATAGTTTCTTTACGGTGTGGTGTTGCTTACCAGTGGTGGCACCAACAACAACCTTCCCCCTTATGGAGATTCATTTCTCGACCATATTGTAAAGGAAAACGACTAAAAAAAGACAGAAGCAAAAAACCAATCTATAGACGTGCATCACTATAACTGTAATGCAAAATACATGATAGAAAATCACTTCTGTACTTTTAAAAAGTGATAGCAACAGTTTTTGAGATGAACGGGTTTGATCCACGATTTTTATCTTCGGACTCACTCTTTGCCAAAAAGTGTGGAGAACTTTTTTCGATAATTATGAAGAAACCAAATACGTGGCTCCGTTCGTTGCCAGCTAAGGGGTGTAACATCGGCATCGAAAAAGTGGAAGCACGCTACGGGTGCCTACCCCAGTGGTTCCCAACTGGAACTAGCCCCTAAGGTTCCAGAGATGTAACTGATAATAAAATATTTATATTTAACACATTCACTGCGGCCGTATCAGACAGTTGCATTCATCGAAAGACTTTGGTAGCCAAGAAATTGCCTGAAGTATTGCATAAATCTCTTAATGAGGTAGTTCAACGTATTAACTACATTTAAGCTTTACAGTCTAGATTGTTTTCTTTGTTATTGGGCAGTGAGAATGTTCCGCCTCTTATTCATACCGAAGTAAGGTGGCTGTCTCGAGGTGGTACTAAAAAGGCTGAGGTCAGAATCTTCCTTCTTGATACCAAGTATTGAGATTTACTTAGACATTTCTTGGCTTTGTGTGACTGCTTACTTAGCTGTGTTTGAACATTTGAAGGTTTTGATTCTATGCTTACAAGGTAATAATATAGATACGTTCAAAGTTGAAGACAAGGTCTGTTCCATGGTTTAAAAATGTCTGTTGTAGGCAACAAAGGTTGATAAATGTTCTCTTACAAATATTTCCACTAAAAAAGTTTTTGGAGTCTTCTGATGAAAACGTAATAAATCAAATAAAGCAAAGCATAACTGAGCACCTTTAAAGTTTAGCAACCTCTTTCAGGGAATACTTTCCTGGACCAGATCCTAATGAGAGTTGGATTAGAACTCCGTTCTGCTTCTCTGGAATATAAAAGATTCAGAGTCCTCTAGAAGAGGAAAAAGATAATGTCTCCATTTGTAAATCAAATATAGTGAAATAGATTCATATACTTTATTTAATAGAAATAAATACACGAGCAATAAACAAACTAACTCTAGAGTACACTAATGGGATATTTATATAGTTTTAATAGTTATTTAGCAATGCGATAAGTTACTTTTAGTCTTGATAGAAAGTACAATATCTACATTTTCGGCAATAAGTTGGAAACCTCGTAATTTAGCATTCAACAGAGAGCAAAGATTTTCACTAAAGTTACCAAGATAAAATTTAACTGCATTACTGTTTAAGTACAAAATGTTCTAGTTAGACTATCCTACGCCCTATATATATCTGAAGTCTAATTCGACTCTATCAGTGGTTTATTCGTAATTGACTAACTATACAGTCTAGAGGCCACGAATATATAGTGACATAAGCACAATTAGGATAAATAAGTTAAATAGTACTTACACAGTCTCCAAAAGTTTCTAAGCTTCATATTTTTGTTTTCAAACTGAAAAACTATGATACAAAATGTCTTTAGGAAACCATGGTAATGTAAATTCAGCGTTTGTTTTATTGTTGTACGATTTAACCAACTACTGTAACATAAATATTTTATATATTTAATATTTACATATTTAATATTTACATATTCAGTTTCGATTGAATTTTTGTAGGGTCGAAACCTTTTGAAAAACGTAGCGCATTGTCAATGTCCGTCTTAATATTCAAAATAAACCCCTATAGGCCTGGTTCACTCTGAGCAGCTCATCAATTAGGGTAAGGGATAGGCCTTACCTTCCCCTCAAATCCCTCGGGTGCTCCTAATATTCCAATTAATCTGGTTCTGGCCAGCGTCATCCAACATAAAACCGCAGTGACTGATGGCCATCTGCATTATAAATGCTGACTAACAACTACTCTGCTACTGGATGGCCCCACGTTTACACGGACGGATTTGCCTTGGGAGAGTCCAGTTCGAAAGGGGTCGCAGTGATTTACACGGAAATCACATTGAATATAAAGTGGCAACCATTTTTCATGCCACTGAAAAACTTTCGAGTTGCACCGCTACAGCTAAGTTGGTTTTTCTTTTATCCTCAGCATTGCATGCTATTTCCTCAACATTACCACAAACAATTGATGTTTTGATCGGTGCAAAGAATATGGGAAGAGGTATGGGACTCCACATATTAATCAGCCATAATGGGTTCCCTGGATATTGCATCTCTGGACACTCAGGCTTTGACTGCAAACAGAGTGGAGACAAGCACCTAGAGCTTGTTGTAACCTTTCTCAAGATGGCAGTAGATAGGAGCTGATGGTAAGATCTAGAGACCCGCCTTGTCTATCTCCAGAGCCAAATGGACCCCCCTCGAACATAAGTTTAGTTACTAATCATGTTTACACTCGCAAAGATTATTGTTAAATAAATGCTCTGGACTTGCGAATGAGGTACAACTATTTATTTCTACAGGCAACCTTGCAATATTGGGTACGGTTTCGTACAGCTAATTTATGTATAACTATAAAACATTTCATAAAACACTAAAATGGGTAACGTCAAACAGAAAAAGTTTTACAGTGATTGTAACTGCAGTAGTGGTTAGGGTGTTTCATGCTGTTGTAACAGTTATATATGTAACAGTTTGTATTTGCTATGTTAATAATATTGTTTTCTAATTTTGTTTTTGACGTTACCCATTCGAACAGGCATCTTTAACTATGTACTTTATTAAAAATAAATAAATATAGGAATCGGCTTGATATGCAGTATGATTTCAGAGTAAAAGTTTCAAGTACGGAACCTATCATTTTTGAAATCATGAACTCAATGTACAGATTCAACTCATCTAAATGAAATCATTATTGTCAAGGTATGAATTCTTCCAGTTACATTAAAATAGTTACATTAGTTGAGGACGGCCGTTTCCCATTGTCAATTCAGATCGTAACATTACCATGCTCCTTCTACAACTTCTTAAATGTACTTGTAATAAACTTGTGGTAGCATCAAATTTACTTTTCGTATATAAGAACAGTTTCCGCCTTAAAGTAAGTGGGTAGGCAATCATACATTACTTTCTAATAACTAATATAACTCAAATTATTATTATGCCTGTATTCTACAATTTATTTTCATGAGTTTTGAGGGATCCTTGTCAATGTAGCGACCGATGCCCTCATTGTTTCCATGAAAACCACTTGTTGGTAACCACAGGCCTACACGCCTACGAATATATATATATATATATATATATATATATATATATATATATATATATATATAAGAGAGAGAGAGAGAGAGAGAGAATAATCGTTTCCCCTAAAAGTGCTCTTAACATAAACAATTGATATGCATAGGGCTAAATATATGTCGCCATTTTCCAACTTACAAACAATATGAAACCCTATTAAGAAAATCGTTTGATATAATAAATTACAAAACAAGAAATCGTTTTGTAGAAACTTTCTGCTACTATGTACAATTACAAAAATTCTATTGAAGACAAGATTTATAAAAACAATAACGCCAATAACTACGGGCAAAGTAGTTTGTCACAGTTGTGCATAATACAAATAAAATCAGCAAACTCGCACATTCAAGGATACAACCCTTAACGAGGGCACGCTTCCCTTTACACGCGTATTTGGAGGGTTTCGGGGTGTCATAATTCTTAATTATTGTAGTGTTTTGAAATTATTCGCAGTATTTTGATTCAACTAGAATGTCTAAATGCCTCAATAGTTTGTACTGAATAACAGTTGAACGCGGTGGTTCAAACTTCAAGACAGTTTAGTCTAAAAATCACTTCCGCTGAAGATGTTTATAAATAGAGGACGGAAGCAGTGTAAAGTTGTATACAAGTAAATAGACAGATATCAACTTACCGTAAGTCCTTGTCCACTCATCCCATGTAGTCCCGAGGGAAGATGGTGTGTTACCCTAGTTGCAGTGTCCATCCCCACTATCTGCCTGGTTCTTGGGCTGGTTCTGTAAAATGTACAAGTTACCTTATAATATTCATCATCATGTCACCGTCTCTGGCATGAGGGAAGGTATATAGTTAGTAACATGACTTAGGCCTTCATGATAGTGGGTACCTTGTTATATGTGAAGCTTAGAATTAGTAATTGTCAGACTTAAGAAAAGGTTTGTTAAAATGTGAGGTTATTTTGCTTTTGTTTTCTTCAATTCCTTCTAATAGTTCGCTCTCTCCTTTTATGTATCTCGTTCAAATTTTCAATCATTACAATAATTTTGATTCTTTCACTCAAGATTAGCCATATATCTTTAAAATTTCGAACCTATGGTTCGTTAAATGTAAAAGAAGAAGAAGAGAAAATTAAAGAAATATAAGGACATTAGCATGTAGGATCCTTACACCGACCATTCAGGGTTTCAGGACGTTTCAATGTTACATTGAAAATTCATGTTACATTTAAAATTGCTATATTGCAATATATGATACATATTTTACAAATATAAGTAAGTGCTAGTATAGGTAAGTAGTTAAAATATTCACTAGTGTTTTACTAAAAACTAGTAGCTCACGTGTAGAAGGAATCAACAATTATATATATATATATATATATATATATATATATATATATATATATATATATATATTTATATTTATATATATATATATATATATATTAAATATGGAAATACGATTTCTTTTATTACAGTTAATGATTAAACATATTTTAAATACAAGAAAAATTTAGATTTGTATATTTTTCAAAGCTTTTTAGCAATAAAATGTGTATTATCTGCTTCAGGAAAAAATGATATAACACAATTTACATATGTATGTATATATATATATATATATATATATATATATATATGTGTGTGTGTGTGTGTTTGTATATATGTGTGTGTATATATATATATATATATATATATATATATATATATATATATATATATATATATATATATATGTGTGTGTGTGTGTGTGTGTGTGTGTTTTTATTGTGTGTGTGTGTTTTTTTATTGTGTGTGTGTGTGTGTGTGTGTGTTGCAACGGACACGCCCACCGCGTCTCGCTGACCTTACGCTCACTTCCCCAGCCATCAACCCTTTCGTTGACCAACTCTTCAGCGCAGACCCAGCACTCGCATCCGCTGCAGAGCAAGAATTTTGGAACGAGCCGC
Organism: Prosapia bicincta; assembly: GCA_036971475.1. Classification (NCBI taxonomy): domain Eukaryota; kingdom Metazoa; phylum Arthropoda; class Insecta; order Hemiptera; family Cercopidae; genus Prosapia; species Prosapia bicincta. Next base: position 12,434,883 of record JBAIZL010000394.1, on the reverse strand, counting down.
TCATAGTTGTAGATATGAACGCTGTGCAGTGCTCGTCAAAATCTGCAAGAGAACAAGTCACTGAACTTAAAAAACAAAAAACCTAACTTGCTGAGGATTTATCCTTTTAGGGTGTGTCATCCCGGGGAAGGAGTTCTTTTGAAAGGCATATAAGCGACGAAATAGACATATCGATTATACGAGAGTGTAAGAAACTTGTTTAATTGAATACTCTGTTTGTTTGCAAGTTAGTTAAAAAATCTTTATTTTTTATTTTTTGAAATTTATTGATTTTAAAATGCATAGCACAGTATGCATTTCCTTAACCTTGTTTTACATTTATTTGGTATTTTGATTGTTTTTAGGAAACGTAATATTTATTTTTTTTATCTGACATTTATATGTAGAAGTGAATTTGCTTTATAGAATAGTTTCAAAACATTGTTAAAATTTACATTATATCCTAAAATAAAAAATTTATCATAACACTAACTGAAAAAGAAATTCTATTTATAACAATATAGATAGATCTATTAAAACTTTCAAAATATTTACTAAATAAAAAAATAATATTAAGTAAAAAATCTCAACGCATTTACTGAATGTTTTCTAAACATCCTCTGAAAATTATTTAACACATTAAATGAAAATACTTAACCCTCTTATTGAAAAATATTAAACCTTTTCTGCAAGAAAGTCTTATATACTAAACAATTCTCAAAACATTTATTGAATGGACATTTATACATCTACTAAAATCGTAAAACTTGAATTAAAAACACTTGCAAAATTTTCATATTTAATCTTCCTAATCACTAACAACAAAATGAAATCTTATTCTACACACAAATCATGAAGAAATCTAAATGAAACTTATAATTACCCTGAAAACAAGTTATCTTAGGTTATTAGCTAGACCCACTGAACATTTCAAGATCCCTCTTTTTGATGTTTGTTTACCTATTCTTATTTTCCTAATTTACAAATTTATCCTTATATAAAAATTCATTTAAAAATCTCTTGTTATCCCTAAACCTTTTCTTTTTTATTTACCATATTTGAAATTATTATTTATCACTTATACTCCCTTTATATTTACTCCAAAGCATTATTTGAAATAATTTTTTTGAATATATATATATATATATATATATATATATATATAATGTAACCCTTTTTTAAATAAAAAAAACACAATTTAGTTTAATTTACTAGAATAAATAATAAATCTCTTTTTAATAAACACATTTATTTTAATCAATATGAATCACTAATATAACCCTTTTTTATTAAAAGAACAATTTATAATAATTAATTTGATATCCTACTGTTATGATTTTTACACGTAATGCTTGACCTTAAAGTCAGCTGTAGTAAACAAGCTATCTATGCGTCAGCCATCTTCTATGTTTATATTTGCCATCTCATTTTTACTTTTGAAATATTTATATTTACTTTATTTTCTCCCCATCTTACGAATTTTGGCTCCTTAAATAATTTAAACATATTTATTTGAGTTGCTTACAACACACTCTCAAACCTTTATAAATTCCTAACCTCAAACTTTCGTTTCCCTTATTCCCCATGAAATACAACTTATTCTCTACTCATGGCTTACGCCATTTTGTAAAATTTTCCCCTACCCACAAACAAAGCCACCTGTAGTTACTGCTCAATTTCAAAATTTTGTAGTTACGTTTTTAAATTTAATTCTGTTTTACAACTTCCCATTTTAAAATTTGTCAAGTTAAAATATCTTATTTACAAAGAGAAAACCTGGAAAGATCTAACCTTGGAATTTCCCTAGGATCTTTGCTTGGCTATTTTCACTCTCTCCGTTGATTGCGCTGTTCTGCTAACACATCGGAGGGGGGGGGGGTCCTTCTTCATCCTTGTTCGAAACGACGCTTTCTGCTATTCAAGGTAACTTGGCCGCCATATTTGAAATCCACCTTCCCTTTGTGAAACGTACCGTATCTCGTCCAATAATTCCATGCTTCTGTCTCGACGACTCGTCCTGTTTTCCTTGTTTTTAAATACTTTAAACTTCTTTAATTTATAAATATAGACTGATAACATTATTGAATTTAAAATTTGTTTGCAAAACACTGTTCTATGATGGGATTTTTTCACATTTCTGTTTTTTAAATTATTATACAGTTAACACTGATATTGTTCCAATCACTCACGAATCTTACTTTCTTTGAAATTTTGCCTATTGAAACACTGTTCACTTCTCCTTACTTTCACAGAGTAAGGTTAATTTTAACTTAAGATTTGAAACACACGAAAACCTCCTTAAGATGCTGCACAAACCTTATTTTGGGAGACCTCTTTCGGCTAGATTTACGCCGAAAGACCTCCATTTTAAAACACCACGTCACTTCACCCCAGCGAGTTGCTA